>CM054177.1:87597662-88197662 GCA_028829895.1 Sinotaia quadrata
ATTCTTTAATTCACACGACTCTTAACAAATAGTCAAGCATTCCTTTTACAGCGGGCCTCAAGAAAATAATTATCTTTTTCATGCGTCAGCATAACCATTCCTTTATCCCACGTGACGTTCGCGGGTACTCTCTTGTATTCTCTATATAACTTGTTCATATCGAAGAAATGCGCCAGCTCGGATTTGGAGCCAAAGAATTTCTCGTGACTTGGAGTTGGAGTAAAAAGAACTTCTCGTGACTTGGAGTCAAAGAACTCCCACTGAAGAACCCAGAGCGATATGACTGGACAAAATTACTTTGCATGACCACAGCGAATGGAACGCCTCTAATAGCTTTGACATACACTGATATGAATGACCTTCAGGATCGTCAGAATGAAGTTAGTGGACTCCATTAACCGATGTCTTGGCCTGTTAATTGCTGTTACCGATGGAATGGTAAAATTGTAACCGACCGAGGAAATTTGACGTGGACATTTTTTCTACAAAAACTGGAATTGTTTTGTATTAAGAATGATAACGCAATATTTCGACTCAGAAACTCACTAATGCTTCATTTTTTTCACGAAAAGTTTCAAAGAGGATACTGATTATATTTTAAATACTGATTAATGACGCATTCATGTAAATTCTTTTATGTCTGTTAAAACATTCTTTATAATGTTTATTTTAAAGTAAATTAACAAATTAATACTACATGCGCAAAATTAACTCATAATTAATTATCAAGTGTTACTTTTTTTTAGTAGTGTTGGATCACACACACACACACACACACACACACACACACACAGAGAGAGGTTTCCTCTAAAGTTTTGCTTTACTCTACGAGTGTTATGAATTGGATTTGTTATTAACAGTTTGTCTCACGGAGAACCTCGTCAAGCCCACCAAGCGGAACTAACAACCTGACTTATAAACTAATTGATGCATGACCAATAAGTCCATCTTCGGCATGCATTGCTGATAGCCACAGTGCCAGTGTTGTCGCCGTTTAGCTGTTCGTAGTCTGATTCAATCCAGGCGTTTTATGTTTCATTCTGTGTAACGAAATCTGTCATCTTCCGTGCGTGCGTGTATGTATGTTTGTGTGTGAATGCCTCAGCTCATGCATGCATATCTGGTTATATAAAGTTGTACGCTATCTTGATCAATCGACCACTTACCGCCCTTGATCGTACCGTGACAATTTGTAACGGAGGAAACTAATTTGAATGGGAGCCTGCTGTTCTAGAAACAGCGTCAATAATGGTTTTATGTGAGTCTTTGAAGAAACTTGCTAGATATACACGCACCTCCCATCCGTCTGCCGTCTGGTATTATATGGACCGTAACGAAAGCAAGTTTGAAAGGTTTTGTTTGGTTTTTTAAAACCCGTATACTGCAAAGCAAAATATATAGAAAATGAAATGCAAATAGTCTTTCGTGCTTTGTTGTGGTAGAATTCATTGTTTAGATATGTCGTGTGTAGCCTTAGATCTAGAAAGATAAGCACATATTGTAGCAGAGTATTGTGATAGAACAGGGAAAGCCGACGGGGCAAACGTTGATGCCATCTGGTGTCACCGTAACTCACTGTGCTTCACACACCAACACAGCCTGACAATGTCTTTGTGCCTCTAACGTGTCTTTATTTGGCACACTTCAAAGGAGGCAGTTTCACAGTCTCGGGATTTTCCAGGGCACTAAAATTTACTCTTTTCGTCGATGTCAGAGGCAACAAGCGTCCCCCACCCCCCACCGTCTGTTTTTGCCTGTCTGTTAAGTGTTGCAGTAAGTATACACAATTGCATCAAAATGGTGTGACCTCTGCATGAAATGCTTAGATGATAAATTCGATGAGAGATTAGACGTTTTCATGAGTGACTATGCGTTTGTGTTTACCAGCGTGGAGCTTGTTAACTTCCTGCTAATTACACTTGTAACGGATTGTTTATGTTTGTTGTCGGAAGGCGTGGGGTGGGGAAGAAATACACGTACGAAAAGTCAGTGTTCAATTGACCGTGTTCCAAAAAAAATAGATATTACTGTTGTTGCTCATTAGTAGAAGAAAGAGATATAGCTGGACGTGTCTTGTTTGCTAATAATAACAAAGGCAGAGAACTGAATGATCCTATGATGGTAATCAAGAAAAAAAATAAGATTCGTGGATTGTTTTGTGGGTTTTTTGAAATATTGGCACTGGAAGAGAAAGAAGGGCGACTATAATTGGACTAAAAAAAAAATGAACAAAGGTCGCAATGGTTCGAGTCCCAACCAAACTTACTCAGATATCCTTAGTAAGATGGTAGTGACTCAGATAGATCACCAGATGGTAGGGATTATATATAGAGAAACAGACAGACAGACCATCAGATGGTAGAACTATATAGAGAGACAGAAAAACCATCAGATGGTAGGAACTATATATAGAGAAACAGACAGACAGACCATCAGATGATAGAACTATATAGAGAGACAGACAGACCATCAGATGGTAGGGACTATATTAAATATATAGAGAAACAGACAGACCACCAGATGGTAGGGAATATAGAGAGACAGACAGACCATCAGATGGTAGGGACTATATAGAGAGTGACAGACAGAACCACCAGATGATAGGGACTATATATAGAGACAGACAGACAGACCATCAGATGGTTGGGACTATAATCACTATATAGAGGCAGACAGAATGACCACCAGATGGTAGAGACTATATATATAGAGAGAGACAGACCATCTTACAGTAGAGACAATTATATATATATATATTCAAGAAACAATTACATATTAGACATACAAATTTACCTATGCTTTCATTTTCATTAAAATTTCAAAGGGAATACTGAACATATTTTAAAAATTGGTTAATGAAACATTATTGGCAACATTTTATGCCTATTTAAACTTTCACAATATGAGTGAGGGAAGGGGTGAGGTGGGGACCTCTAGCTGAGAGTTACTTGCAGCCAATTGTTTCTGTTTTTGTGTATGTCTCCATCTACATCTTTATTGTCTCCATTCCAAAATAATAACTGCTATCTACTTCTCTGTTATCTCCCTTCCATAACAACAATAAATGCTATATATTTCTCTATAATCTCCCTTCCAAATAATAACTGTTAGTGTTATCGAATTCTCTATTACATAAATCATACCTTACACCAGTAGAAGGAGATAACTATACTAAATGCTATGCTGTCACAGAGAATGATTAATAAATATATATCACTAGTAATAATCATAACAGAAGACAGCATAAAGCGTTTATTCCTATCACAGAGAATGACTATCACAGGTAATAATGATGATAGAAATTAATTTTAGAATAGCCATAAACACTTAAGAGTAGGCCTAATTTCACGTACAAAATAAGGTCTTTAAACAAATCACATAAACATTTGAGAGTAGACCTAATTTCACATATAAAAAATAAGGTCTTTAAACAAATCACTTAAACACCTGAGAGCAAGAAATAATATTTATAAAATAAAAATTAATCCTAATTACATGTACAAAATAAGGTCTTTAAACAAATCACTTAAACACATGAGAGCAGGAAAGATAATATTAATCCATGTGCAAAATGACAATACTGAGTGAATAACTCTTAGGGATTTTTTGTTTTTACAAAAAAGAAACAAACATAAAATCATTTACAAATGTATAGTTTGAAAAATCAATGACAGAAGAATTTTGCTGATTAAACAGATATTAGGGTCATGATTGTGTTATGGTGAGTCCTCTTAAAAATTACCATAGTTCTTTTGCATCTCAATTTTTTTTTTTTAAAAAAAGACAGCAAAATCTATGTAGGGGACCTGAAAAATACTTCAACTTTGATGACGAGATAGAACACATCTAAATGCACAAACATACACATGCATCACCCGTGCATGTATTTAGGTCCCCTTACTGTCATTCTTTCAAAAATTATGAAACTTATCAATTCTCTATGCCGATTTATATTTAAAAGCATGTAATTCCATTTGCCAGAAAATTGTCACATAACAGAATTCATATTCCTAATAATTTCCACTTTGTTCTTAAAAGAAAAAATATTTCATTGAGTAGCAAGATCCAGGCACTGCCCTACTATATGGGTGATACAGGGATGAGCCCTGACCACCAGCTATGGTAGTTGGTGTTTCTGCAATCCACACACATACTCCTGTGCTCAGGGTTGGTTAGCAGCACCCTGATAGTTAAAGCACTTAGTCTGATTAGCGTGAAGTGCTAAAATATTATATATCTGTATTTATTTTAATATTTTGTATGTTCTGTTTCTTGTGCAAAATTAAATCAGCTTGTTGGTTTCATTGCCTTCCTTGAGAGCTGGTTGAATTAAATTATAGTTCATTTATTGTGCATAATTTTTTCTACATCATTGTATGTATACCCTTGAGAGCTGCTTTAATTAAATTATACATAAAGTTCATTTATTGTGCTTTTTTTTTCTATAATATCATTGTATGTATATCCTTGAAAGCTGCTTTAATTAAATTATAGTTCATTTACTTTGTGCATATTTTTTCCTAAAATATCATCATATGTATATACAGACATTTCAAATGTCATAATGTGGAGACAGTGCATAAGTTCAATATGTAACAAAACAGCAGAATAATTAACAGGAGGTAATTCAAGGTTGCTTATTTACAATATCTCTGACCCGCTTGTCTCCCTCTAAAACTTACCGTGGTTTTGAGCACATAAATTGGTGGAACAATATTACAGATATTAAAATAAAAAAATCTCTAGGAAATAAATGCAAATATTTTCTTTTAATCGGGGTGTGCAATAATTTATCTTTTAAAAAAAACACAGAATACTGGAGATGGTAGTAATTAAATTAAATTAAATATACCTAAAAAACTTGTAAACATTAAATACTGCAACCCTCATGCATTTTGATTTTCTTGATGCCAACAAATAAGCAAAATATTCTTTCACGAACTAAATATAAATAATAACCTATTTGTAATTCCTCTTTAATATGAAGAACGTTTTTAGTACAAAAACATTTTACTTTTACTAGAATTTTCAAAATACATTTAATAATTCATTCAAAGCAGATTTATTGATGATGAAAAATATTCTTTATCAAACTTCTAATACATGTACTCATTAATTTAATTTACTAAGTTCTACATACATGTAATCAAAAATATATTTAGTTGTATGCACATGCACTCATAAATTTAATTTGCTTCATATTCTTGTCTTTGTCATATTCATTCTCAATAAAATAAATTGACCAATATTACCCTTCACATGTGCAAAGTAGCACTTTAAAATTTGGCATTAGTATTATTTTAGATAAAAGCAGTCTATAATTAAACTTTTTTGTGGACCCATTTTAAAAAAAACATTCCGATCATGCTTCCTGAGTTCAGAGATCCCAAGCAAGGGGAAATGTTTGTTAGTGTGAACAATCCCATCAACCAGGATGGGTCTTGAACCTTCGGTTTTACAAACTTCTGCTCGAGAGAGTCCAGTGCCTACGCCATCAGCCACTGCAGCAGTGAAAAGATTAAATTATTCTCCATCTACCTGTCCATCTCTCTCTCTCTCTCTCTCTCTGAAACACACTTTGACTTGCATAAATGGTGTTCCTCTGCTGCAGTGATTCTTAAACTATACTCGTATAGAGCAATGATGGTTTACAAACTGGGCTAACTGCAATCTAAAATCAGTTCCAGTTTTAGAGGGTTTTTTAAAGAAATGAAACATAAGAATATACATTATAAATTTTCTGGTGTTCTGAAAATGGCATAATGATCTCCAGGTGTCCTACAAATAGTATAATGACCTTCAGTCAAACCCACTTATCTCGACCTTAGTTAACTAGCCAACCCTGTTAAGTGCATTTTCTCATAAGTTATGTCGATTCTGTTATGTTGCCAAACCCTAATATCCATAGCTTGTTAACAACCTGTAGCTTAAACTTAAGAAGGGCATTGTTTTCCTCTTCGGGCGTGATGTTTTCCACATGCAAAATAGGCACACTGTTGCCCTTCATCTGGCTCACACCTCTTTTATGTTAATTAGCCCACTTTTGAAGTCTGCTTATACAATACTTTTCAGAGGCGGCTTCGCTCCCCCCCCCACCCCGACAGAGGGCAGTTGAGGGTGTGCGCCTAATAGGTGCGACCTGTTTCACCCCCTTCCTCCTGCCCTCCACCTTAGATGCACTGTGAGGCTGTGGGGATCCCCCAGAAGCAAACCAAGACCAAGAACATCATGAAGATGAAAGGTCTATTGTGGCTTCTGGGGTGAGTGTGAGCGAAACACACACAAAATGACTCGCGAATTTAATTTTAAAACGGGTTAGCTTTTTGTAAAAACGAACTACATGTACATCCTGCAGGTGTTTTCGATTTTGTGAGCAATCTTTGTGTTTACAATGTTGGAGAATACATGTACAGTATAATGAAAGGTTTGTATCAAGAATCGATGGTTAGGTCAATTCTTTTATGTCACCCAACACTAATGCAATGTCTCTTTGTTTGTTTGTTTCTTTCTTTCTTTCTCTTTGTTTGTACTGTACATGTATCTTGAGCACAAAAGAGGGCCCAAATCACCACTTAACATCGATTATCTTGGTCCCCATGACTAATCATCGCCGGCTTTTGAAAATGTTAGTTATCAACTAACTGGCTCACACCTCTTTTATGTTAATTAGCCCACTTTTGAAGTTTAATGTTTGTAGAGGGTAGCACAATAAAATTACAGATAGCAAGAATACGGTCTTTTGATTTTTTAATTTACAAGAATTTCAATGTTTAGTCCTTTAATAATGAGTCCAAGTGATATCAGTAACTTTCATCAACAAATTGTAGACCACTACCAACACCTTCAAATATAAAGATTAGTAACAACAAAATAAGATGTTGCCAGTTTTCAAAGCAGTTTAATTAAATTCCTTCTGTAACTAAATAAATTTTAACTTTCAAACAACCAATACAGTCATATCGAATTCCAACTAGCATGCACTCTGGTCAATCAGTTCATCGTACTGATAAAATACACATTCATTCATTTATCAAGCTTTTGAGACTTACTTTCTGTCACAATAATGCTATTTTTAAATTTATTTCTAAAACACAGAAGGCTGGAATTATTTTGTTGTGATATACATTTGTTAATTTATGTTTGTATTATCTCTATCTGTCTAGTATTGCAATAAGATATCAAACTGAATGAATTCAACAATTCTCTTTCAATGAAATATCTGGTTTTTTCTACAGATAATTTATGTTTTCAGAATATGTTAAGCTAAAAGTTAAAATGATATTCTACAAATAGAACTCAGCTGACAAGACCTGAAAAAAGAAAAGAATAACAAAATTATTAATATGATTTATTGTAGTAATAAAAATAACAATAATAATCCAAGATAAAATGAATACATAACATCTTTGTTTAAATCCCTTAAGGCTTTACATTTGGGTCACAGGTGAACAATATCAAAAAAGGAAGAAAACAACTAGGATGAAAAATTCCCAACCTGGATATGATTTGAACCCTGAAACATGATTGCAAGACCAACTTGCAGACTGTATGAAATCAGCAAAACTCTTAAAGTATTTTTTGATTAAATCTAATGCATCTGTACCTGAACTAGACGTATTATACTTGAGTATTAGACTATTACCATTATCAAACTGGATAGCAAATGTCTGCAACTTAATTTTCAAGTCAACTTACATTGACAAATTACATATGTATGCATACACAACAGATGAAAAGTAAAATTTGGTCCGTTTTACAAACCAGAGTTCTTGTACACATCTCCCATACTTCTGTATGGCAATTTACTCACCACAACCAATGTACTGTATTAACATAGGCAATTTTACAAAGTAATGAACTTTTCAAACTGACTTTCACTATCAGCTCCTCTCTCTTCTTTTGTTTCATCTCTCTGATTTCATTTACAATACCTGTGGTCTGAACACTGGCCACATTTTGTTTGAAAAAAATAATCATGGATATGAATGCAATCTTCTGTTTCCTATTAAAATTTTAAAACCTTGATTTGTCAACAACAGTACTTTTAAAGAAGATGACTCTCTCTCTCTCTTTCTCTCTCTCTCACATATAAACATTTTCCCTCTTCACACACACACTCACTCTCATACATGCACACACACACTCTCACACACTATCTTTCTCACACACACACACACACTCTCTCTCACACACACACACACACTCTCTCTCTCACTCACACACACACACACACACACACACACTCTTTCTCACACACACACACTCACTCTCTTGTTTTATGAATTCCTTTTTTAATTCTTACCTAAGTAATCATCCATGAGTGTCCCAATGGCAAACTGAAAAATAATGAATGGGAAAAAAGTGATGGTTACCCAATACAAAATGTATTCTTTGTATATATCAGACACAAATTAAATGCTAATATTGTGCACCATTCTGTCAGTTAATTTTAATTTTAAAAATTTTATTTAATTTTTTCCATAATCTAGAATTAGATTCAGTGTTATAATATAATTTAGTTTTAGACATATTTTAAAACTTGAATTACGCTGATGACATTGTTTGTATTATTATCTACTAATGTATTACCAACCAGAAAAACGGTTAATGATTGAAAAATAATTGTGCATATATTTCCAGACACATTCACCAAAAAGTCCAAAATTAAATGAGTCATCTACAAATAATTTATTTTTTTTCAACAGAAATGAAATGAATGTTTAATCCTAGTAGAGCAACTGATCAACAGCAATTATTCCATTAACTCTTGTATGAGCTTTTTCTCTCCCTGTATACATCTTTCCAAATATTGTCCATTTGTAAACCCCTGTCTATTTAAGCTAGCTATTTTCACTAGAGTGCCTTTATTTATGTTGAGTAGTGAATGTTATATTTCATATACTTACATACATATATATGTGACGCTGCATGGCAAAACCCAGCTAAAGTGAAAAAAATTCAAAAGTGGATTTTTGTAATTTATTAAAGTTCAGAATCTTGTGTTTATCCTTTTTTTTTAAATTTTTAATTTATGTCAGATAGTTTTTTACTATACATTTTTTTTAAGTACAATCCCCATGGACTATCAAACAGGATTTATGACTACAAATGGCTGTAGCACAAAATTAATTTAAGCATCTTTAGCCGGGTTTTGCCATGCAGTGTCACATATTGTTATCAATTAATAACCCTGTGTGGCCCATTTTAGCTTAAGGTGACATTTCATATGCTGGAGTTCTTGTACTACTGCTACATCTTGTTGTTTTGGCCACTTTAGTTGTGAATAATGAATCTTACCATATTCTAACCGCTGAAATATGTGTACAATTATTATATCCTGTTGGTACTGTGTTGGCTACTTTAGCTGTATGGGTATTTTAGTTTTACAAAGTTCTTGGTATCTCATATTTTTGATAACTCAATTTTTTTCCTGATTCTTACTGCAGAGGTGTGACTATTAATACTTACAATGTCTTTAGCATCCACTCTTGTTCCTACTATCTTGATTCTAATTTCATCATCTTGTTGTATGACAATGTCCTGGAGAGGAATAAAATATAATCTAACATGAGAAATGAAATAGGCCAGATACCATTATGAAAAAATAAACATACTAATCATGATGTAAAAGAAATTGAAACAATAGTATTTAATACACTTTAGGAATAAGAATATTAGTAATCATTATTCTCACAAATTAAAAGAGAATAATAATTATAAGAAATAAAACATAACAGCATTCAATATTCTTAAGGAATAAGAACATTCGCAATCTCTATTTGTACATATTAATACAGAATAATCATGTTAGCAATCATTATTCTTACAAACTAAAACAGAGTGATAATCATCAGGAAGACAAGAGAATACAATCATTATCAATAAGAATAGCTGGAATAATAATAAGGAAAACAGTTTAATCCAATCACTGTTGGGTTATATTTTTTATTGACAAAAAGCTATAGTGTCAATTAAAGCTGTGAAAGAAATGGGAAACAACAATCAAAAAGAGAAGATAAAGCTGTGAAAGAAATGGGAAACAACAATCAAGAAGAGAAGATAAATCTGTGAAAGAAATAGGAAACAACAATCAAGAAGAGAAGATAAAGCTGGGAAAGAAATGGGAAAGAACAATCAAGAACAGAAGATAAAGGTAGGAAAGACGTGGGAAACAAAACATCAAGAACAGAAGATAAAGCTGGGAAAAACATGAGAAAGAACACATTAAGAACAGAAGATAAAGCTAGGAAAGACATGGGAAAGAACACATCAAGAACAGAAGATAAACTAGGAAAAAAAGTCACTGTCTTTCTTATTTGGTGATGATCCAAAATACCCCTTCTAGGCATGTTACACAACTGTTCCAGAATCTTTGATGCACTCACAAAGCACACCATAGAGAACTGTCCAGAATGTAGTATGTGCTATCAGGCATATCAGGAGGAATGTTCCTGAATCTTCATGTGCGCTACTCAGCACTCCAAGAGGAATGTTCAAGAAACTTTCATAAGCTCTTGAGACCAAATTCAAACCTCAATTTCTACTGTATTGGCTCTTGAACTGAATTCACAGGAATCAACTTAACAGCAACAAATTTACTGAAAAGTTCGATGATAATGTTGGACACACACCAACATGATCCAGCAGAGTACAGTAATCACTGTGGTCTGAAGCAGACCAAAACAACACAAAAGAAAAAGTGCACTCCTCTCTGCAAAAGTCAAATTAAGGCAGCGCTAAATTTTATCTCTAAACTCCTTTCTCTGTTTACACACATTCTCAACTTACAAATCCTGCAACAATATTCATTAGCCCAATACACACACAGCATAAGATATATAGCATCAATCAAAATTCACAAGTATAATGTACGATGTAATCAAATTAGTGAACATAGAAATAATGGTTCAATTACATAAGCATTCTCTAATTCAAATGATAGATCAATAGCAAACATGTATGAAATATTTCTAAGTCCATTCTTTCTTTTATCAGTCAGTTAACTTACCACAAGCTAATGATCGCCTTACGACTGGACTCGAGTTGTCAAAATTCAAAGTAATTAGAATATAGGACTTTCTCAATAAAGTAACTTTCAGTTTATCATTGGATGAATTGTTATGAACAAGTATGAGCCTATTAGTCGGAAAAACTAGTCATGCAGTTGGAACTTGTTTGGATTGCATCATCAATTACTAGCATATTCTCCACCTGAGTCATTTACTCCAACTCAAAAATATCAGCATAATCAGTGCCCAAGTTTGTCACTTTGATATTTAACAATTTATATAACAATTAAATTTAGAAATAGGGATAGGCAAATTTACTCTACCACCGTGTCACACAGGATTTTTACATAAAATATCACAATGGTAAAAGGTGGAAAGAACAAAACCAAATAAATGTTTATATAAAACAGCCCAATGATAAGGATTGCATAACAATGGTAAGAGTGGTACACAGATTTTTGAAAAGTAAAATACTGTACTGGATAAAAGGATGGAATTCAGAAAATAAAAGTACAAACCTCATCTTTAGTTTTGTAGCAAGGCGGACTAGAGTTTGGGTCAAATTCCATGTCAGCAGGAATAGACTGCAGATGGACATATGAGAATGTGCAAAATGAAGCAAGTTTATTTCAAAAAGACTAAGCAAGCTTTTAATTCAACTCCCACTTTATGAACGCATGGATTGTAACACCTTCACACATAAATACACAAACATTTATGATAATTTTTTTCAAGCAAAACAGCCTTGTAAATTTTCTAATTTACATTCACAGTTCATATATATGATTGCAGGTAGTGAATTTTTTACTTATGCTTTTTGTTCAATCATTTTTTTAAAAGATAATAAATGTAAAGAAAGTGATTAATTTTCCTCTGTTTCTGAAGTCAATTTCAAAATTTCAGGGTGTGAAATAGGTTTCCAGGAATAGAACCACAAGAATCATGTATTAGTTACCCTGAGGGTTCAACTTATATGATGCTCAACTTACAAAGTTGCTCCTGGACAAAATATAAGCCAGACATTCATATGTCTATATGAATAGACATATGAGTAAAGAACCCAGTGTAACCTGGATGTGAAATAAACCTGACAGTAATAAAATAAAATGAGTATTTAAAAAAATGTCATCATTGGGATAGTAAATATATATCATAATTTCTAAATGCCAAATATGAGTCTTTGGCAGAAATGCTTTAAAAAAAATAGCATTACCATTGTAATAATATGTAGTGCCATTGAAAAAAACTCTACATGTAAATAAAAAACCTGATGCTACTATCTAAAGACTAAAGTAATATTAGTAGAGGTACAAATGCCTGGAAGTAAGCTAATGGTGTCATATACCTTGATGAGAAATACTATATGGCCAGTGGTAAGATTGATGGTGTCATATACCTTGATGAGAAATACTATATGGCCAGTGGTAAGACTGATGGTGTCATATACCTTGATGAGAAATACCATATAGCCAGTGTTCGACTGATGGTGTCATATACCTTGATGAGAAATACTATAAGGCCAGTGGTAAGATTGATGGTGTCATATACCTTGATGAGAAATACCATATGGCCAGTGGTAAGACTGATGGTGTCAAAAGAAAAATGCCCAAATTAAAATATCCTACACCCAGATATAAAACTGAGGATTCACAAAATGCCAAGATATAAAAATTATTAAAGTCTAATGAAAAATGACAGGATTAAAAAAATAGACCTGGCCATAAAATTAAAAGACAGTCAAATTAAAAATGTCTGGATTAGAAATATTCTGCCCAGGTGTAAAATTGATGACACTCAAATGTAATAATGCCTGAATAAGAAATATGCTCCCAGATGTAAAATTGTTGACAGTCATGTGAATGTCAAGATGAGAAATATTGTGCTAACTTGCAAGAATAAGCACATCAGAAAAGCTGGGTTTAAAGAGTGATGATATCATGAGAGGAACATAATAAATGCCTGGTTTAAAGTAATGACATCAGGAGAGGCACATCAGAAATGCTGGGATTAAAGTGATGACATGACTTGCACAACAGAAATGCTGGGTTAAGAGTAGTATCATGAAAGACACATCAGAAATGCTGTGCTTAAAGTGATATCATGAAAGACACATCGGAAATGCTGTGCTTAAAGTGATATGAAAGGCACATCAGAAATGCTGTGCTTAAAGTGATATCATGAAAGACACAGAAATGCTGTGCATAAAGAGATGATATCATGAGAGACTTAATGTTGGGATGATACCTGGCAATTTCACAATTTCACTTTCTCGAGAAAAAATGCCAGTATATTACAGAGTGCCTCCAATACCTTCAGAAACAAGGAAAATTATATTACATATATATATAAGAAATGTTCATGACATTAATCAGCATCAGTGTGAAATGCATTGAACAGATGATATACAGCATTAAACTATGAAAACAAATGTAACTGTATTTTATTCATGGTTATGGCATCTCATAAGATGATGCAATCACTTGACATTCGAATATTATGAACTAATTATGAATGGATGCTGGAAATATAAAAATACATGTCATGCAAAGACTATATGGAGGTTGAATAATATAAACTAATTATGAACTATTGCTGGAAATCTAATAATACATGTCATGCATAAACAATGGTGGTGAAAATTTGCAAATGATTTTAAAACAAAAACTATTTATTAATAATGTTTGTTTTCATTTCACAATATCTAATTTTTTAAATATTATGAAATATGTTGTTTGGCATCATTTATTATATAACAATGAAATTAAACATAAAGGTAATCTTAAAACAGCAGTATTATTCAATCTAATAAATCATGCATGTTGATAAGAGATGTTTTTATAAAAATAAAATATGCCATCAAGAGGAATATAACAACATATACAGAAAAATAAAGTTTAATTGCTTAGTACTTATCACTGCAAGGAAAAGTTAGGTTAGCAAGCTGCGATTGCAATGGGAGATAATTCATTTGAGGCCTGTGAATTTGAGACATCCTGAGGCAGTATAATTTAAAAATAACCACCCCACACACTTGGGTAGCTTTCTCTAACCACCCAATCCCATCGAGTCCTCTCTGAGAGTCAGAGATTACTTACTAGATATGTTTTTACCAAAAGCACAGTCTAAAACGTAAGAAAAGAAAAAGCTTTGAACCATCTAAAAGCAAAAAAGATGTACTGTACATTCCAAACCTGCCTACCCCCCTCCTCAGCAGACCATAAGACCTATGATCCAAAAGCAGAAGATTTTTATGAAAAGCAGAAGATTCTATGTGGAATTGGCATTTTAACTGAAATATCAATAATATAAAATAAATGCAATATAACAACAAATAATGTTCATTTTTGTAAATGAACTTACCAATAATGTAATGATTTAAGTAAAGCGCAACATTTGTCTACTCTTTTGTCTAGTCTCCATTCCAATGTTTTATTTTTGACTAATTTTTGTCATGCACACCAAGTGTCAGGCAGTTTTATGTAGAAATACATTGGCCAAGGTATTTCTTTAGACTTCATTTGAAAAAAGATCTTCACATTTCAGAACAATGAGCCATTTAAGTACTGCATTATGATCTTCACAGGAATACAGGAAAGTTTATTGTCCTTATACCAACAAGAAGATATGGTGTACATCTAGTCAAGTTTAACAATATAGATACAAATAAAGTGACATATTTTACATGAAAACAAAACTATACATTATTCACACAATGTTGTTATGGTAGTTCTTTATCTTCAAACTGTTGGCATATTCAGACTTTAAGTTCTGCAATGCCCTCTTTTCCATCTTCTCAACAGCTGGAACAGGATCTTCACCTTTCAGTAAAAGAGACTTTCAAGTGTTTTGTGATTCAAAGAAGCATGCTGATAAGTCTTGTTTTTTCTTACATATGAGAAAATCCTATCACAGTGTGCAGAACTGTGGGGTATAGTCAGAATGCCAAGGCTGTGAGGTAATGGATTCTTGTCAAGTGATTTTCTTCTGGCTTTGAAATAAATTCCTGCGCTTCCTCTCCAATGCCAAGATCTATGTTGTCCTTTTGGTTTGAACGGCAGACTATCTACTCCTCCCCTCCTCTCACTCACAGACCAATTAGTAACACATAGGCCTATTTCAAACATTTAAAAATACCAAAAAATATAGCACTTGAATAATAATTTGGGGGATTACAGTTAGGACTAGGGGTAATCCATAAAATTAGGGACTTTGCTTGACTCTATGAATTATGGTTATTGGAAAGGTTGGTAATACTCTACTACTGGCCATAAGCATAACCATACTCCTTAAATTATCACTAACCCTAACTCTTATGTAAAACAGAAAACAAAGAGAGGATTGCTGGTTATGAAATACTAAGCCTAACCTGAGTAGAAGCTAATTAAATATAATTATTAATAACCTTTCCTGTTACTCCATAAAAATATGACAGGCTAGAGGTCCCTATTCAGAAGAATGCAAAAACTAATAATAAAAACTAAAAAAAAAAAAAGACACTCACCAACAGCAATTTTGCTGTCTGGAAACACACTTGAAAACATTAGGAAACTTGTCAGCACAAGCCAAAGGTAGATTGTTAAAAGCTATCAAATGAAACAAAGTTTCAGCCCTTGTGATTTGCAGCTGAAGTTCATCTGTTTCAGAATCCTTTGGCTGATAAAAGGCAGTAAGCTTTCTCCTTTGCACGAAGTCACGTTGCTTTTATGCAATATGGTTTTAAGATGTCTATTGAAATGTGCAGTCCACCATGTATAATTTTAAAGTCTAGCTGCATGCTGTGAAGAAACAATGGTTTCCCCTTTTCTGCTAGGGCACAGATAATTACATATTCTGTGATAGTCTGATCGGTATTTTTGTTCATAGTGCGTTTTTTTAATTTGTGGTTTATTCTCTTCAACTTGATTTTCTTCTGAAAGTCTCTCTAATTCTTTTTTGAACTCAACAATTTTGCACTCTGCATCCACCATCTTTTCTTATTCTACAAAAATCCGATTTATGGACACTTCATAGGTGCTAAGTTTAAAACATTAAAACAGGCACACTTCCGAACATCAAGTGCATTTCAGCAGATACAATTGTTCAACCAGAGAAGCAAACTACCAATGATTATTTTAGTATCTTTGGCTGGCAGTTTGTTACAGGGCAGCTGGAGCCCGCTAGTATTTTCATAATGCCTATTATTGACTGATGCGGGCAGCTGGCCCACACAGAGCAGGTGATTGTATACGAGACAAGCAGATTTTTTGTCCTGTCATAACTGATCGGAAAATTATTGAAAATGAAATTGAAAGTAAAAAATCGCTTCCATGGGCAGAATGAAATGTCAAATTCATAGTTGGTGAAGGAGTTAATACTAATACCAATAATAAATTAAAATAAATACAAAATTCATTTAACTTTTCATTAACTTTTAAGTTAACATCAAAACCCATCTCATTACATCCACACAAAAGTATTTATAAAAGGTAAAAGAATCTTACATGTCTAGAAATAAAACAGGACAAGGGTCCAATCTCTGTGAACAGTCCCACCTGCACACAAAGTACAACTTATATTGCAATGTAAACATAAGTAGCAGTAACCAAATATTAAAAACATTGGCACTAGTATCATCATCACCATTTCTACATTCTTGGATCAAAAATGAACAATTCAATCAACAAAAATGGGACTGTTAAGGAAGGGAATACAAAAACTAAATCTGACAAATATAGTTCACGCAGTTATTACAAAATAAGGGGATTTTATGTTTCTAAAAATGGCTAAATTAAGGTGAAGCCAACCAGAATAATATATACACTGTTCTTTTATACAAGTCTTGGTGATTTGTCCCTGCTGAGATGTTTCTCAATAACTTACTTGATAGCAAATGCATTACTAACAGTGATCTTTCTAATAATTTATTACTATTAGTTGAAATAGCAAACTTTTATGAACAATATTATTAAATTCACTTAAAACTGTATCAATGAGAATCCCTTAAAGTGCACTTTCAAATAAAGTATATATATATATATCAAAAAATATTTTGTTTCACTTTACAAGTTTTACAACAAAAGTGGTGCAATTATCATGTTTATATTTTTTTATATTAAACTGATTTAATATTACTGATTTATTTCCTTTTTGTCCTTTGATGGCAGAAATAAATGGAACTATTTAGTCACAAAAATTTCAACTTGATGTCTGATGGTTTTTCAAGTTAATGCTGACATCCATTCAAGAGAAAACAATAAAATGTACAAACATTTCATGTGTAATGAATAAATAGGTTAATGACTACCTTGTTGACTTGCGTGACAACAGCATCTAACACTTCACCCTTGAAAGGCCGAAAAACTATGGCCTTGTATTTGACCGGATAGACAACAAAACCCCGACTCTGTTGAATCAATCCGGCACCAATATTGTCAATTGTTGTCACAGCAATAACAAACCCATATCTGTCAAAAGAAAATAAGCTTAATATTAAAATCAAACTATAACCTTCTTATTTCATTGAACCATTGTAACTAAAATCAAAAGATGCAATATTTTGTTAATGCTGCATTATAAATCTTTTCAAGAGTTAATGAAACTATGAATGTTGAGCACTTTATATCAGGTATGTGAAAAATAAGTTATTAAAATATAATATAGTGGCTATAAATGTCATTTAAAGTTGACAACACATTTTTTTTTTGCTTTGCATTTTCCATGTTCCAGGATTACCCAAGACATCCTTCCCTTCCATTATCATGTATAATCTAAGAGTCTACATTATTACATAATACATTCTTTTCCACCAAAGCCATGATTATTTCAGGACTATCCTTGACATCCTTCGCTTCCATTATCATGTATAATCTAAGAGTCTACAGTACATTCTTTTTCACCAAGTTCAGGAATATTTCAGGATTATCCAGAACATCCTACCCTTCCATTATCCTGTATAATCTAGGAGTCTATAGTACATTCTTTTATATTAAAGAATGTTGTGTACCACATAAGCTAAATAAAATAGCTGTTAGAAAGAAGAAATTTAATAGGTCAAATTTTTTAGCGGTATTTTCTGAACATAAAAATAAACAAATAACATACTTCCCTGTGCAAGTTCCTTCTACTTCTGTGAAGAGTTTTTGCTTGACAATGTTGAGGAGATTGGGGCCAAAGTACCTGGGGTGGAGAAGGATCTCATGCTCCAATGAAACCTGTAAATAATAATTTAAAGTGTTTATTTGCCGTAGACAATAGTTCCCCAAAGAAACAGGTGACCATGAGAACAGTAAGTAGTGGCAAGGCCACAGGTCCATGACCATGTGTAACTAACATCCATAGCTATGCAGCTATGACCTCTCTGCTGAATTAACAGAGATAGTTTATTCACTGGTGAATAATGCCTATGTCAAAGCTATGACCTTTCTACTTTGCTGAATTAAGCAGACAATTTATTCACCAGGATAATATCTAATTTCTCAATGCTATAGTACTACAGGAGGTAAACTTTGGATAGAGAATAGGATGTCACAGCAAGATCTCAGAATGACAGTTTATGAATTTTTTAATATACACATGTACAGTTTTCTTTAGAACAGGGCTATTCAACTGGGGACCCGCAGAGGTCTAGGAAGTGGCCCATCAATCATTGCCAAAACATTTTTTTAAGTTAGTAGCACCAGTCAGTTCCTAAAGTTCCTGAAAATCCTAAATTTCATAAAATAAGCACATAAATATCCTAATTTTTGTGTGTCTGATTACTCCCCTTTGATGGTGTGTGTGTGTGTGATGTACTTAATATATAGTGAAAAATCTATCCGACATAAATTAATTTTTTTAAAAATAAACATGAGATTCTGAATTTTAATAAATTATAAAAAAAAACACTTTTGATTTTTTTTTTCACTTTAGCTGGGTTTTCGCAGGCAATGATGCATATAGTTAATTACTTGACACCATAGTTTGTGCCAGTAATAAAGCGAAGTTGGAATGTAAAAATCATATATTCAACAATGATTGGACACTGAAATATTTATTTATTTCACTGACTATGCCCAATTTGAAAATCAATATGTTTGCTATGCAACAAATGTGTGTCAGCAGTGAAGGAATACAATGTGAAGCAGCATTTTACAATGAAACATGCAGATTTTGGAAAATCGTATCCAGAAGGTTCCACTGCTAGAAAATCAAAGGTTGAGTCGTTGGTCACTTCTTATAAGCATAGCAGTAGAATTCTTGTGTGAGCTTGTACTCAACAAGAAAAAGATACAGCAGCTTCATTGCATGTTTTGTGGATATTAGCCAAATAGAAGAGGCCTTTTACTGACTCAGAAACAGTGAAAGAATAGTTTTGGATGAAATAGTACGTGACAATAAAAAAAAGAGCGTAACACATTCAGTTCAGCAGATTCCTGTCATATACATCAACGATATGCAGTATCAAAATTTTAGGAACTGATGTTTTTGAATCTTTAATTGAAAGCATAAAGCAAGCAAAATTTTTGTCAATTGCCATTGCTGAATATACAGACAATACAGATGTGGCTCAGTTATATTTATATGTGTGTTTTTTCGATGGAAAATGTTTTCGTGAAGAACTGCTAGCTTTAATGGCATTAGAAAATTTCACCAGTGGAGAAGTTATTTCTGATAAGATTAAGCTATTTTTCATGGAAAATGGACTTTATTTGACTAAAATTTGTTTATTGGTATTTGGTAATGGATGGCGCCCCACCAGTTTTAGGTAAGCACCAAGGTGTGACAGCCTAACTATCTGCAGTCGCTGCATTGTCTTATCTAAGTGTTCTGTGCAGCAAACTGAGCAACAAGATGAAAGAAACAATGGACATGGTGATGAAAATAATAAATTTTATTCGATCCTCATCAAGTCTTCAGCACTGATTATTTCAGCAATTACTCAAAGAAACGGAAGCAGATTACAAAGACTTACTTCTGCACAATGATGTTCGTTGGCTGAGTAAAGGTATAGCACTTGATCGTTTTGCACATCAAAGAAGAAATAATTTTTTCTCAGAAATTGTTATCATAAAAAAAGTGCTAAATGACAATGCATTTTTGGCAAATGTTTGTTTTTTTTAAACGATTTGTTTTTGCTCATTTGAACACACTGAACTTGCAACTGCAAGCAAGACACAAGACATTTTTTATCGATCTGGTTGAAAAATTGAACACCTTACAATAATGTTACTCATGAAAATAACAATGATTTAATAATAATAATAATAAAGCTACTACTACTTTTAGTAGGCCTATACTTTTTATTCCTTAAGTAGACCTATATTCTATTTCTCCAACCATTTTACCTGGATTCATTCCAGTCACAGTCTGAGGGGCATATGATCATGGACTGTTTTCAGTTCCTATCTAATTCTGTTCACTTGTGTTGAGTTTATAAATATTCACTAAAAAGTAAATTAAAATATTACTTTACAACTCCCAGTCCTATTTTGCTAGACTATAGTATACATGAGTCATTCTAATTTTGATATTATGTTCCTTTTTAATGGAATGAGGTACATATGTGGTTCGCTACCGCTACTAGTGTTGGCGATTAAGAACAATGTATGCACACCCTGCCAGTGTCAATTCAATTTGTAATATTTTCTGTAATTGTTCTACTAGTAATACTGTTGAAACGTAACAAATGAAATCTTTTGGTGTGATACGTAAAGTAATATACATACTTTAATTGAATGATTAGTAGCTTATTTTTAAACCGCTTTCATAATTAAATTGCTCATTTGTTTTTATTTTAATCAACAATATGCAAAACTTAAATATTTACGTGGTAAAACATTCTGTTCTTGCGGTTCCAAGCCTTAACCGGAAGTTTAGTTGAAAATTGGCTAAAGCTAGCACTATTTTCGTTTAGCATAAATTAAATACAACAAAATAACGTGCTTAAATGCATGACTTCATAGAAAAGTACGTCGATGTATAAATAGGAATTGTACACTTATTTTTAGCTTTCATTTTTTATATATTTTACACTTCCCATTGCTGATGCACATATGAGGGTTTATGCATGATGGCCAAGAATTTATTTCATGTTTCTCAGGATGTTTTAGTTTTCGATAAGATTTATTATTTATAGTTGAGTTTATAAATGAAAACAAACAAGCTTTTAATTTTAAACTATGGACATTTATCTTGTTTCTAGTACTAATTTCAGATGATAAAATATTCCATCTATCTTCAAATTGCTTTGGGGGGTTTCATCAATTCATCAATATAAATTTCATATTTTAGCGTTTTTTCATTTGGTTTCATTGTCATTTATCCGCGAATTTTCAGATACCTAATGCGCGTGTCTGAACATAATGGCGGCCCTACTTCTTCCTGTTAACCAACTGGCTCTTTGACATACATCATTTCTCAAGCATCTAACACTTCCTTGTTGTTATCAATGTATAGAGAATATCTATACATTTCCTGTTTAAGGTAAGTGTATTTATTTCTTCAAGTAAGCTTGTATTTGAAAATATTTGCTTATTTTGCTGGGATTATAGGATGCTTAACAACGCTCTGGGCGTCAAGGCCTTCATGCTTAACGACAGATTACTTTGTCGCAATAAATTACTGGAAAATATTTTTTAAGTTTGGGGGTTTTGGTTAATCTCAAAGGTGCGCGCGCAATAGTAAATTGCTTTTGTTTCTTTTATAAATACAGTATTTGCAGTTAGTTTTCCTATCGTACTTCCGGTAGGCAGGTGCCCAAAATGGCGACTACCTTGACAACGGGTAAACTGTCTTAATTCATTTTGGCATAAGATGTTTATTCGTTCAAGAATGGATCCTCATCAATTAAAGATTAAATTTTAGAAAATAAAAAACAGAATAGATTATTGCATCTTATTGAATATAAATTTAATATGATTATCATTTAGGTATTATCTGATAAATAAAACCAAGAGTGCATGAACTCCGGAAACGGTGAAGATGTCGAAATGAATATTCAGATCGAATCAATTGAGAGAATGGGGGATGGGGGAGATCATCATAACAACACAAGTACATAATTGCTCTTACTTTTAAAAATGATAGATGAAATGCAATTATATTAATACAATTGTATCCTCTCAAAATTTATATGAATAACTAACACTGTGATAAAAAGCTGGTGCATATCATTTAAAGTATATTATTTGTATGTATCATTTTTTTCAAAGGCAAACTGAACCTTACTTTTACAGTCTGGTTGCCAAATAAAATTGCTTCCATCATCCAATGCTTAGAAAACTGTCAAATGTAAAGGAGTATTGAAGAACAAAAATAATGTTCATTACTTATAACAGATATTCTTCAGCTTTAATTTTGCCAGAATTCACACTGTCTCTCAGTGACATTCCCATTGCATTTAGAAATCTGAGAGTATTATTTTTTTCTTACTACTATTTCACTGAACCAGCATATCTCAGGCATTTATAAAGCATCATATTAAGAGCTAATAAGAATGAGGCTATTCACAGTTTTCTCACAGTTAACATCACAACTACTTTTCTTTTATTGGTACTCTCTCAGCTTCACTCCTATCATAGTCTGCCATTGAAATACTGCTGAAAGGATCACACTGAGAATTGATCATGTCATTCCACTTCTCCTCATTGTCACTGAGTGGCTATCTGTTCACAGAAAATCTCTTTCATGTTAGCATTCTCTTTCTGTCTTTGATCTGAAATGTATATCTAATCTAACTCATTCTTATTTCCTGTTAGAAGCTTGTGTGTCTCACCTGACACATGCATTTTAGTGTTGCAAAGGTAAATTGAAGTATTTTGGTCAGCATTTTTTTTTTTGGCATATCAGGGTCCAGCACCAGAACTTCAAAGACACAAAGAGACTCTGATTACTTTCAAGAATGCTTAATGCACAAACTATTTCCATCAGTAAAATCAGCACTGTGACTTCTTTTGTTGTTGCTTTTAGTTTAATGCATTTATCCACTTTGTTCTTATCATTTCTTTTAGTTTACCCACTTATTTACATATTTCATTGATTTCACAGTATTGTGAACCATTCTCTTGTGTCTTATTCTTAAAAACCAAGTGAACAAACCAGAATCCACATCAAGCTCACACACACACACACACACACACACACACACACACACACACACACATGCACACTGACAAAATAGGTATATTAATAACTTTTATATATTCAACTTTTCTAAACATCTGGGTAAAAAATTTAAGTAGCCATCAACCTTTATAAATATTGTTATTTAAGCATAAAATGTAAAATAACAAAGTTATTGTTGATGCATGAGATCACTATATGAAAAAACAAAGTGACTAAAATATTCTAACCTATAACCAAGTCAAAGTGTTTCTTAATTCAGCATGCAGTTCAAGAATGCAGTATGCAGTTCTCTGAGACACTAAAGGATGTTGGTTCTTTATTCAACATGCATTTTGAGTACACAGTCTCTGAGACACAAAAGGATGTTGGTTATATCAAATGTCATGCTTTGTCATCACAAAGCTCATTTATGTACAATTGTGACACAGAATGTCTTGTCAAAATACAAGTTTCTACTGATTTAGCTTATTTGCATGGTTGCATGGTCTCTAACTTATCTTGGTCCCAATTAGTTCAGATAATCAGCATCCTACTGAAGTTCAGTTAATCAAATAGTTCAGATAATCACATATACATAAAAATACCCAATTTATATGAAACAAACTGTAATAGACCTACAATTAAATTATGAATGCAAGCTTATTACTCCTGTATTTGGAAATAACTTAATAAGAAGTATTTTTAAAAAATAATTGATTTAACTTTTTAAGAAATGGTTTGTAACCAAAATGTTTTGAAGAAACAGTGTATGTTATATTTATTTTGAATTTTACATAGGTTTCAACTATAAATCACTCTTTTTTATACCTAAACAGTAAGTAATTGCAGAAATAAGATTATAAGGAATATTGGGAAAGTTTCTTTTTTAAAATAACAACAGTACAACAGACAATGATGCATCAAGATTAGGGGGTGGGCATCAGCATCATGATGCAAACATCAAGGTCACAGAGCAGAAATGGTTCAAATAATTGACAGTTTGGATAATTGATGTTTATACTGTTTATATATGTTAAATCAATGTTATAGATACTGCAGTTTCAGCAATTTTTGTCACACCCTTATATCATGATACTACTTAGGTATTTTAAGATTAAGTCCTCTATTGTGTCATTGTTGCTGTTTTTATTATTATTGTTGTTGTTATTTGATTTGACAAAGTTTAATTTTTTAATCACTTTTACTTTGGCATTGTGAGAGTGCTTGTCATATGCATGCATGTGTGCTTGTATATTTATGTGTGCATGTGTGTGTGTACACATATAAATGCACATTTATTACCTATAACATTATTCACTTAAATATTGCATCTTTTTTTTAATATTTGCTTATAGAATGGCTATCAGAATGTGATTTACATTCTGAATGAATGATACTGATTAAAATCCAGCACAGCTGAAACTTGATAGTGATAGATGCATGGAGGTATGGCTTCTCAGGGCAATGACTCAGATGATGGTACCTCCTTAACGCCTTCTGAACAAAGCGAAGGGGAGGAGCGGAGTGAGCATGACTCAGACTATGAGACGGATGATGGGACAGACGAAATTGATGACTGTAGGTAAGTACAAAAATTTGCTATTCACATGGTAAATGTTGGTTGGTTGTTTTTCTTTCAAGTTTGTGTTTTGATGGACTGATGATAAGATGGATACAACAGGCAGGAACAAAAGTCAATGCAATAACTGCATGTTGTTATATTGTATAATGTATGTGTGTTTCAATAGCAGTTTAATATCACCACTGGAGTTCACACTGAGATATATATATATGTATGTGGGTCATCAGTTTTTAGGTATTATTGTGCTTGGTTTATTTTTACATTTTATTTTGCTCACTTTTAAACAGTTTTTCTAATAATTAAATAATTAAATAATTTATTTTTTTATCTAGTTCCTCATAAGACTGACTTTCTCCTGATTTGAATCGCTTTGGATCCATGTCAGCTTTATGAAATATTTCTTTCTAATTTTATCTGCTTTTTCCAATTTTCAAACCCTTGTCCACTTGGTTTAAATGTGTTTTTGCTATTTTTTCATTTTATTTTTTAGTTACATTTTATAAATAATTATAATTTATTTTGTCTTCTTGACAGGGATAAAAACCTGAACATAATTTGGACGGGTTTTTCCAAACGCACTCCAGTCATTTTGTTCAACCCCAACAGTATTCTGCAAAAGAAAAGCAACTTCAAAACAGCTGGAGGTATGTCATAAATATAAAAATTTCAAAATGTGTGTGCATTAAATATTATCTGATCCTTTCTGTGCATAGTATTTGAATATCAGGGCTGGCAGAAATTTTCTGCCTATGTTATTTATTTACAATTAGTAGTTACATATGAAGATTGTTTTCTAGTATGCTCAAATTGTTGGGGGTTTTCTAATGTAATTTTTTTCTAACATCTTTGTTGACAAACACAAGGTGTGTATCAAATGCTGCTTAATTTCAAAGATATAAATTGCTCATTTTGAGAGGTAGGAGGGAGATTGGTCATTATTTTAACAGCTGTTAACTTTTTTTATGCAGAACAATTTCATTTGGCTTTCAAGTTTGGAACAAATGAGTGCAAGATAATTAGGAACATTTTGCTTGCTCACGGTTTTCATGAGGTAAGGCCAATCATAATAGGCAGATGTTTCAGTTTGTAGTTACACCTGCATGTTAAGTGAAGCTTAGGAGAGGTTATTTATGTATTTATCAGAAAAAGTTATAAGAGATGAATAGACTGGATTTATTCTTGACTGTATTAAATTAGATTTATTGACCAAATGTATTTAAAAGCCTGCATGGATTGGACTTTATAGCAATCCAAATTATTTTCCCCTCTAATGATATCCTGTTTCATATTTCATTTTACATCCCGCGTATTTATCAGATTAACTCCATCTTTGATATCATGATATTTAACTAATAAGAATAATAATTATCGAACCAAATTTTATGAATACTTAATAAAAATGCTGATTGTTTTGTCTCCTTATCTATATTTATAGCATCACTATTGTGAAAAATCACATTTTTAATTAAAGTCATGCTATACTGTGTTTGTGACATAATTATGGGGGGGAAATCACAATTTTAATTAAAGGGTTTGACTTTTGTGTGTTTTTGTTTGTGACGTGATCATTGTGAGGAGTCACATCTTTCATTACAGTGTCATGATTATCATGTGTTCATGATATGATTATTGAAATAAGTCACATTTTTAATTACAAGGTCATGATTACTGTGTTTGTGTTTGTAGCATGATTTCTTTAAGGAGTCGCTTTTTAGTTAAAGGGTCATGACTATCATGTTTTGCCATATGATTATTGTGAGAAGTCACAGGGTCATGACTGCTGTGTTTGTGAGGTGATTGTTGTGAAAAGTCACATTTTTTATTAAAGGGTCATTACTAACCACTATTGTGTAATGCAAAAATAAAGGGCATTGATGATTGTTCAGAATAAAGTCTAAAATATGATGTCACATCATTTGTAGATTTTGCCAGAGGGCTGGTGCTTTTTAATTTTATTTCTGAGTAATAAAAAAATTACATATTAAGTTAAAATAAAACCTCAAAATGTAAACAAAATAGTAAATAGTAAATATCAAATAAAACCTCTAAAACATAACAAAAAACATTAAGTATCTAGTAAAACCTCAAAAAATGTAACCTAAAGTTAAATGTTATAAATATTTTTAAAATAAAATAAAACCTCAAAAATGTGATAAAAAATAAATATTATATATCAAATAAAAGTTCAAAATTTGATAAAATAGAGAGAGAGAGAGAGCAAATTAAAACTAAAAAATGTTTTAAGAAATTAAATATTATGCATTAAATAAAACTGCAAAAATATCACAAAAAATTAAATAGTATAAAATATAACCTCTAAAATATAACAAAAAGTTAAATAGTAAATATCAAATACACTCAAAATATAACAAAAAGTTAAATAGTAAATATCAAATACACTCAAAAATGTAACAAAAAGTTAAATAGTAAATATCATATACACTCAAAAATATAACAGAAAGTTAAATAGTAATAAGTATCAGATATAATTTCAAAAATGTAACAAAAATTTAAATATTAAGTATAAAATAAAATCTCCAAAATGTAACCCAATATGTAACAACTATAAACCAAAGCCACCAATGAAAGCTACAGTAATACATTTGAATGGAGCTACACATGTTACAATAATATAGATACATGTTTTTTAGTGACTGGCAGTGGAGGTCACACCCCACCTAAACCCACATCTACCCTACTTACTGTACTTAGTAACCTTGCCTGAGAGCACTTATAGGATTTCTTTGTCAGTTGCACAAATGTTGTATCAGTTTAAATTGTGCAAATCTTGATATTCCCTGTTGTCTTGTAAATTTTTACTGTGCAGCTTTTATCCTATTAATATGATTCGATATATATTTTAATAGCATTTCAGATTGGGTCTGTTGATTCTGTTTTAATTTAATTTTACTTGGTATGTAATTGCGATTATTTTCTGTTGCAGAGTGGGGTATGTTCATGCTTTTGAAATTCTCTTCTTGTTTTGTTTGGATTGTTTGTTGCCTTTGCTTTGGCAGGCAATTTGTATCATATCTTGTTTATTGTTATATTTTGATACAATATGCTGACTGCATTTTGGGTTTCTTTAATATTTATTTTTAAGACACTAAACTTATTTTTTAATATAGAAAGATAGAGTTAGTTTCTGCTGTTCAGCGTAATATTTTTTTAACTGATATATTTGATTCCTAGTACAGTGTCTCTTTAAACTTAAAAGTCTTGGAAATATGTTTATTTTTTTCTTTTAGGAAGGTCATAATTGCCCAAACTTAAATTAACTAAATTTAACTTAGTTAAATGCAGATTAAATCATGCTGTTTACTCATATTGATTTGATGTTCTTCTATTTAAACTAGATGTCCTCACTTAGGCTTGCTTTCAAGTAAAATACATTGAAATAGAAAAAATCCTTGTTTTAAAAAATATTGATTGTAAATAAGAAGTCATTGAAAATTTTAATAAGATTGGCAATTGCATCTTGTCTATATTTTTTGGTAATGAGGGTGAGAGGGTGAATGTTAAAATATTATTCTTTGTGACAATACAGAATGAATGTTGATGCATTGTTTGCACTGTCAGTTAAAAACAAACATTTTTTTGCATGAAGATTGTAAATGTAATCTTTACCAGATGACTTGCAAAAGTGTGGCCCAATTATTGTTCATACATACTGATTCATATTAAGGAGAAAATTAATATGGTTTTCTGCAGGTACATCCAAACAACTCAGATTTTAATCTCATTTGGACCAATGGTCACCTTAAGCCTTTCACCCTACGGACACTTGCTGAGTTTCAAAAAATCAACCACTTTCCCAGGTAATATATTTGCCACAGCTCTCAACATTATAAAAAAATGTTATTTCTTTATTTGTGCTGAAATTAGGTCAGGTGTTTCTTCTCTTTGCAAATATGTAATTTCACAAATATTTTTCAACAAATCTTATCATTAAAATGGTGGGTCAGAGTGCACCCAGTGATGGCCATAAATTATACCAGTCACAGGTATCATCATAATACCTAGCAATAGTCTCTTCTTAATTCTTATTTTCTGCCCTAATATAGTTTCTAGTATACACCTGAATAGACATGCATTTATGTCCTTAGCCAGAATGGCAATTCAAATAATTTGAAAACATTTCACTATAATTTATAATTTATAATTTATTTAAATATGTCTGTATGTATTAGTAGTTTTTGTTAATTTTGTAATGGACTTTATGTTCTATTATTGGAAATTTTATTGAGTTTTCTTTTATATATTTACTGTTTATTAGAAATGTGATTAATGATTATATTACAGCTTTTTTTTAGATGATTGACAGTGTATTGTATTGAGTTGTCTTTTATATAATATTTGTCCTATTATGTTATCCATAAACACAAGACACATTTCATGTATGGCTGAATGTGATGGCAGGCAATCTCTCTAGACAATACTTCCTCCTTATCAGAATAAACCCTCCACCCATTAGTGTTTCATGCAATTTGTCTCTGATCGGAAAGACATGCAGATCTATTGGCCATGAGATGGAATGCCCAGTTACCAGTGATAATCTCCCCTTGTCTGGATCGAACTGCATATGCAGTGAATGTTCAGTCAATTAGCTGCAATAACATGCTGGCATTTGCCTTTCCATCAGACATGTTTATATCCCCCCTCCCCTTGCATTGTATGTTCCCACAGACATTTTTATGTTCTCTCGGGCATTTTATATTCCCTCAGGCATTTTATGTTCCCTCAGGCATTTTTATGTTTCCCCAGGCATTTTATATTCCCTCAGGCATTTTATATTCTCCTAGGATTTTATGTTCCCTCAGGCACTTTTTTTTTCTCCCAGGCATTGTTATTCCAAAAGTCCAGGTAAAATTTAAGTCAGTGAGCTTGACTGTGATTGGATATATTGTTTCAAATGGAGATATTGATAAGCATTTTGCTAGAGTATGCTTTGGAAATTCCAGACAGACCAGATTTACTTAATCAGCTCACGTATTGGACTTTCATCTAAATCTAAAATTGCTAGAAGTTGCATGCATGGATCTTATCAAACAGCACTGCAAGGACTTTGCTCAATTATTCAGTAATTGCATGCATGGATCATATCAAATAACATTGGAATTGCTTGCACCACAACCACTTGAAGACTTGACACTGTAATAATTTATTTACTATGTGGAATCCATTGCACTGCTTGTGTAATATTAGTGATTCAATTTCTTCTAAACTGTAGCAATGTTAGTTGATTTTTATTTGATATTTTTGAAGTAAAGAAACTGGCATTAGCTATTATCAAGAATTCTGCTATGACATTTACCACTATCAAGTGTTCTGCTATCACACTTGGCTGTAGAAATTAGGCCTTGAAGGAGAATGTAGCAGTAGTGGTTTGAAAGACATTTACTTTCTCTAGATTCTCTCTGAGAGAGTGTTTGGCTTGTAGAAATTAGATCTTTATGCTATATACATTTTACTTGTTCAAAGTTCCTATGAGTTAACCAGAAAAGATCTTATTAATGCTGTATACATTTTACTTGTTCAAAGTTCCTATGAGTTAACCAGAAAAGATCTTATTAATGCTGTATATATTTTACTTGTTGTTCAACAGGTCCTATGAATTGAAAAGATTTATTAAATACTTGCTGCTCAACATGTTCTATGATTTGAAAAGATCTTATTACATGTATTACTGTATACATTTTACTGTTGTTCAACAGGTCCTATGAGTTGACAAGAAAAGATCTTATTAATACAGTATACACTTTACTTGTTGTCCAACAGGTCCTATGAGTTGACAAGAAAAGATCTTATTAATACAGTATACACTTGTTGTCCAATAGGTCCTATGAGTTGACAAGAAAAGATCTTATTAATACAGTATACACTTTACTTGTTGTCCAACAGGTCCTATGAGTTGACAAGAAAAGATCTTATTAATACAGTATACACTTGTTGTCCAACAGGTCCTATGAGTTGACAAGAAAAGATCGAATGTTTAAAAACATTCAGCGCATGCAACAAATTAAGGTCAGTTTTTTCCTTTGAAATGACTGAATCATTGTCTATTTACATTGTAATAATTTTTTGAAAATGGATTTCTCATTAGTGACAGAAAAAGATAGACTGTGTAATTATAAAATTATCCGAACGTGGGTTCTTGGAAATATTGATGTCAAGTAATCTATTTCATTATATTTGTCGTATGTATATTTGATTGTTGATTTAATAAATTTCTTGACCTTCTTACACATATTGATAATCTTTTGTTGGAGAAGAAAGTAGGTGGATGTGGGTTCTCTAAATATAGATTAAAGTCAGATTTGTCTTCTCCTTTAGTTAGAAGTTTTCCACCTCTGGGACATTTGTGACAATAAATATTTCTCTTTTAATGTTGTGGAAGAGAGAAAATATTTACAGCGCCCATATATCCACCAAGTGAGAGAGACTGGTGTCTGCTGGAGGATCATTCTAATAAAATAATCTCTACCATATTAGTGCGTAACCTAACCAATTTCTGTTCTGCTTCAGTGTAACCTAACCAATCTCTGTTTTGCTTCAATGTGTAACCTAACCAATTTCTGTTCTGCTTCAGTGTAACCTAACCAATCTCTGTTTTGCTTCAATGTGTAACCTAACCAATTTCTGTTCTGCTCTAGTGTGTAACCTAACCAATCTCTGTTCTGCTTCAATGTGTAACCTAACCAATCTCTACCATATTCCAGTGTGTAACCTAACCAATCTCTGTTCGCTTCAGTGTAATCTAACCAATTTCTGTTCTGCCCTAGTGTGTAACTAACCAATTTTTTGTTTTGCTCTAGTGTGTAACCTAACTAATTCCAATCGTGCTCCAATTTGTAGCCAAACCAATCCCTGTCCTGCTCTAATGTGTAACCTGACCAGTCCCTATTATGTCCTATATGTAACCTAAACTATTCCTGTCCTGTAACCCAACTAGTACAAGGCCTGCTCTGGTGTGTAACCTAACCAATCCATTTCCTTAGGTCATGTATAACCTAACCAATCCATGTCTTGCTGTACTGTGTAACCTAACCAGTTCTTGCCACAATCCAGTGTGTAACATAACCTACCTCGTTGTTTTTTACCTTGTGTAACCACTCACTTAAAATGTAGATCATTATGTCTTCGACATCATTTCTATAGGAATTATTGTGCTACTATGGTATCACTCTTCATTTAACATTTCTAATAATTTCTAAGTGTAATGAATTGTTTTGTGAATTTAAACATACATATACCATGAATTGTTTTGTGAATTTAAACAAATGTGTAAATTGTTTTGTAAATCACAGCAAACATATACATCAGTTGTATTGTGAATTACAACAAACATACAATCAATTGTTTTGTGAATTACAACAAACAATGTATTGTGAATTACAACAAACATATTACAATCTGTTGTATTGTGAATTACAACAAGCATATACAATCAATTGTTTTGTAAATTCCAACAAACATATACAATCAATTGTTTTGTGAATTACAACTAAATGACATAATCCCATACTTGCATATAACAAAGACCACTTTCAGTTCATTTATATTTATCACAGTTTTTTTTTCTTCACTGATTATATTTTACATATCTGTAGTATATTGTTTGAAATCATCTTTCTATGGTGATTGTTTGAAATCATCTCTTGTAGTGACTGTTTTAAATCATCTTTCTGTAGTGGCTGTTTCAAATCATCTCTTGTAGTGACTGTTTTAAATCATCTTTCTGTAGTGGCTGTTTCAAATCATCTCTTGTAGTGACTGTTTTAAATCATCTTTCTGTAGTGGCTGTTTCAAATCATCTCTTGTAGTGACTGTTTTAAATCATCTTTCTGTAGTGACTGTTTTAAATCATCTTTCTGTAGTGGCTCTTTCAAATCATCTCTTGTAGTGACTGTTTTAAATCATCTTTCTGTAGTGACTGTTTTAAATCATCTTTCTGTAGTGGCTGTTTCAAATCATCTCTTGTAGTGACTGTTTTAAATCATCTTTCTGTAGTGGCTGTTTCAAATCATCTCTTGTAGTGACTGTTTTAAATCATCTTTCTGTAGTGGCTATTTTAAATCTTTTTGTAGTGACTGTTTTAAATCATCTTTCTGTAGTGGCTGTTTCAAATCATCTTTTTGTAGTGGCTGTTTTAAATCATCTCTTGTAGTGACTGTTTTAAATCATGTTTTACCACATAATGGTTACTTTATTTTAGCCAGACTAAAATAAGTTTTCTTTATAATATTTGTAATTAGTTTTCATTCTTTTTCAATGTGAAATATTTGTACAGGGTCCAAAGCACTTTGATTTTGTTCCTATGAGTTTCGTCTTGCCTGGTGAATATCAGGAGTTTTGTTGTGAGTTCATTTTACATTCTTCATTTTTCAATTAAATTTATTTAAGAATTGATTAAAAATTCAAAAATAATATATTTAAATAGAAAAGTTTTTAATTTGAAATGTGTATTTCAGATTTGTTTGAATCAAACTAAATTTTATCTTTTGTTCTAGACACACATGTGTAGAATAGTTTGTTTGAGTAATTCTGAATTTTAGTTTGTATGCTTGCTGATTTTTGGTTTGTATGCAAGCTGTCAAGTATAATACTAAATTGTGTCTTATTTATATATATAACTGTCTAGAGTAGCTTATTGGAGTAATCCAAAATGTTAAATAGGATATTTGTCTAGTATAATATGTAAGATAATTTTAAATTTTTTATCCTTTTTGGGGATTGTGTATATTTGTCTAGAGCAGATATAAGATATTTGTCTAGTATAATATGTTAGAGTAATATTAAATTTTTTATCCTTTTGGGGGATTACACATCTGTCTAGAGCAGATATAAGATATTTGTCTAGTATAATATATAAGAGTAATATTAAATTTTATCCTTTTTTGAGATTACACATATGTCTAGAGCAGCTTTTGGGAGTAGTACTGAATTTATCAATTGTTATATGCACAACTATTTAGAATAACTTGTTTGAGTAATACTTATTTTTGTTTGTTTGTTTGTACAATTGACTAGTAGAGTTTGTATGAGCAATACTTAATTTTAATTTTTGTTTGTATGCACAACTGTCAACAATAGTTTGAGTAATAATAAATTTCATCTTTTTTATTAACTGTCTTGAATGCTCACTTTGAGTAATACTTCATTTTATCTTTTTTTTTTTGTATACACAACCGCCTATTATTTGTTTTACAAGTCATATTTATAAAATATTTAAGATAATTTAAAGGCTAGTGGACATTGCATTTTCTGTTGCACGTTCACATGTGTACAATGGAGTCACATCATGTGTATGGTTATGTTCTGATGTAAGACTTAGAAGCGAATATCAGGTATAGTCAAAATTTCTGTGACAATTAGTACAGGTGCCCTTATGATGAGCAGTGAGTCCACAACTTGTGTATGAGTCCATGATGAGCTATACCATCTCAATAAATCCAACACAACCAGTTTTTCCTTGGGTGTTGAAATGGATCCCTCTTTCTTTGACTGACTTGAAATGCATATATTTCTTGAAATACTAGAATCACACTCAGTGCTCCAAGGTGCTGACACTGTGACAGGCATGCAAGAAGAGCAACACAAGATGCTGACACTGTGACACATGTGCAAGAAGCACTGCAATGAGATCTTGACACTGTGACAGACACACAAGAAGAGCAGTGAGATGCTGACACTGTGACAGACGTGCAGGAAGTGCAGCGAGATGCTGACAGTTTGACAAGCATGCAAGAAGAGCAGTGAGATGCTGACACTGTGACAGACATGTAGGAAGTGCAATGAGATGCTGAGAGTTTGACAGGCATGCAAGAAGAGCAATGAGATGCTACACTGTGACAGACACACAAGAAGGGCAATGAGATGCTACACTGTGACAGGCATGCTGGAAGTGCAGTGAGATTCTGTGACAGGCACACAGGAACAACTTATGGAATTACAGATTCGTGTCTTTCATCTCATCACTCACTCCAGAGGATGGGCAGGATAGCCATTTTTTAAACATTATTTTTCCTGCTTGCTTGTTGCTATGCATATATAGTTGAATTCACTGAAGTTAAATCATGTAAGATGTGCCTGTACTGTAATGTGTTTTATATTTGTAATGTATGTACTGGTATGTTGTGTGTGAGAAAGTAATATTTAATTTGCTTTTTCTTGTTGTGTATGTTGTGAATTAGAGTAATATTTAATTTGCATTTTCTTGTCAAATTCAATGCATATGGTCTTTAACCCATTCCACATGATGCATTCAGCATGCAAGCTGGCAATTGTCTGCTGAGTAGTGTTGTGTACTTAGTATAAGTTGTCCTTGCAGGGAATTAGTTTTCTAATGTGTGCTCTTGTTTGGTTTTCCTAGTTTACTGTCATTAAACTGACACATTTTGTACAGTGAATTAAATAATTGATTAATATTTGTATTTTGTTTTTTTGAGTTTATCAAGTCAGTTGTTTGTTTGCAGCACAATTTTTGAAAGATAAGGGACCATGGATCATCAAACCAGTGGCTTCATCTCGAGGTCGAGGAGTGTACATTATCAGTCATGTAAATTAAATTACTTTACCTTACTTGTCATGTAAATACAATTACCTTATTCACTTATCAGTCATGTTAATAAAACTATCTATCAGAAATCATTTTTTTACTCTCACTTCTGAAAGTTTGGCCTAACCAATCCGCATTTGCTTAACTTCTTTCTGTCCCATTCAAGATTAGTCCCATTTGTTTTATAATGTCCAGCATACATTTTCCCCACTTCTTAGTAATCCATTTTAAATCTGCCCCAATTCATCCAACTTATATCTCTTATTTCCCCAGCTGACACTGTGATGATCACATGATCCAGATGACAGGTTACTGCAAAAGTTATTTTCCCTGCAGTGACAAGACTGTTTGTTAGATCCAGGACTCAAACTTATGACATTGAAGGACAAGTCTTCCTTCACATCTATTCTGCTCCTGTTCAGAACATCAGGTCTCTGGATTTGCATTCCCAGCTGATTGTGTTCCATTTCCAACTCACAACCCCAACTCCCATAAGCTTGGTGAAAACCTTCTTCCCCTATCCTGTCTGTCAGGACTCAAACCTTTGTCAGTGAAGGATGAGTCCTCTTCCCCATTCCTGTCTGTCAGGACTCAGACCTTTGACAGTGAAAGACAAGACTTCTTCCATACTCTATTGTGAAAAAGGAATCAGAATATCAGGGAACATCTCTTTGGAAAAAAATAATTTCTCATGAGTATTTGTTAAAAGATATACAGATGTACTTCCCAGCCTTCCAACTATTTTTTCCACTTACCTCACTCTAAATATTAGTACAGACACCTGTTGGCCAAAGGTACATCATCATTAAGTACTTTTTCCTTGATCTCCCTTGGGAAATTAGCATACCCCTTCAATGATGGCTTGTATGTTTGTGACAGCATTGACTCTCATTGAATGCACATCTGGTAAGAATTCAGGAAAGATTTGTTATTTAGAAAAAAATCCTTTTGTTCCTAATTTTCTGTCCCAATCCTGCTTTATCTGATTATATCTGTTTATATCTGTCCTAGTCCTCTTTATATTTTTGTGACCACCTTCCATTTGTCCAAATCTGAATAGTCACTAGGGGGCTTGGGCTGAACTTTGCCCAGCATTCGTGATTATTTACTCTTTGTGCCTAACTTTTACCTGTCCTACTTCTAATTAATCTTATTTTTTTCAAAATTTTCATATCTCACTCATAATCCAAATTAAATTTATCCCATTCCTGATTAGCTCCCTTTTCCCCCATCTTCCTTCAGTCACCCTTTTTTCTCCATCTTCCATCTCTTAGTCACATATCACACACCAGTCACACACCAGATTAGTCCCACAATTTGCATAAGATTCCATCTGACCCAGGCTCAATTAGTCCCACATTTTGCCCATTTTCCATATATCCATATGATTAGTCTCACTTCATTTTCTAATTCCACTTTCATGTTTCCATATGATCACTTTGTTTCTAACTTCCATTCATCCCCAACTTTTTCTTTTCATCCATTTTCCATTTCTCCATTTTCTGTTTCCATTGATTAGTCTCACTCTGTTTTTAAATTCCATCCTTTCCCTTTCTGTTTATCCATTTCCATTTTTACACATTCCATGTTTCCATATGATTAGTCTTGTTCTATTTCTAACTTCCATCCATTCCCTTTCTCTTCACCAATTTTCCCTTTGTTACATTTCCATTTGCCCAACTTCATTTTCGCCCAGAGTCTCAATTACTCAGATGCCATCTGCCCCACTTACATTTGCTTAACTTCATTCCAGTCTGTTTGTATTTAGGGTCTCAGTCTTTCCTAACACACTTTGTCTGAATCCGTTCCACTTAACATTTGCTTAACTTCAATCCAATCTATTTCTGTTTGGCGACAGTCTTTCCTAATACACTTTGTCTGAATCAAGTGCTTTCTGAATGTTTTGCTCTTTCCAGCCTGGCACCTCTTATGTCTTCCATGCTTTCTATCACTTTCTCTAATGAGTTTTATTAATATTTTGAAACTTACGTTCTGTAAAGTCCAGTGGAATGTTTTTACAGTTTTGTAAAGTCCAATGGAGTGTTTTTACATTTTCATAAAGTCCAGTGGAATATTTTACATTTTTTTAAAGCCTAATGGGATGATTTACATTATGTATAATTTAGTGGAATATTTTACATTTTTGTAATATCCAGTAGAATCATTTTAAATCTTGTAGAGTTTAATGGAATGTTTTTAAATTATGTAATATCCAGTAGAATTATTTTAAATCTTGCAGAGTCTAATCATGGAATATTTTTTAATTTTGTAATGTCCAGCGGAATGGTTTTAAATCCAGTGGAGTACTTTTAAATTTTGTACAGTCTTGTGGAATATTTTTAATTTTGTAAATTCCAGTGAAATGTTTATATTGTATAATGCCCAGTGGACTGTTTTTACATTTTTTATTGACCAGTACATTTTTTTTCATAAAGTCCATTTGAATTCTTTTACATTTAGTAAATTCCATTTCATTGCATTCCTAGTCACTGTTTTTATAATTCACAATCAGTTTAGAAATATTTTTAAATTTATTTTTAATATAGTTATTGAAAGAAAACTGTAATATTTATTTTCAGCCTGAACAAGTACCTTTAGATGAAAATTTAATCATTTGCCGCTACATTGATAATCCACTAGTCATTGACGGTAAGATCTAAGTTTAGAATGTTTTGTGTAAAAATCAGATCTGTAATAAGAAGGTTAAGTAAACAAATCATAGTAACAAGGTTTCTAGTTATGGTAGAGTAAATTTGTCTATCTTTATTTCTTGACTTAATTGTTACACAAATTGTTAAATTGTCGAAGTGAACTAACCTTGGGCACTCCTTATGATGGTATTTTTGTAAGTGTCATTGGAGTAAACAACTCAAGTTGAGAATATGCTAGAAATTGCTGATGTAATCTGTCACGGATATGAGGAAATATTATTAATTTTTTTTTCTTCTCTAAGTGTCATCATAGTCTAAATGGTTAACGAAACAGACAAATTAATTTAAACATAGCAAAGGGCTAAAATATCTATTTTGTCAACAATGTGAACCCCAAGTGTGGGAACTTTAGCTGAGAAAGAAATAGGTTTGATAGTAGTTCGTGCCGGTAAATGGGAGAGCGTAATTAACTTTTGAGGACGCACACATTTACCTCTCTGTGGTCAGCAATGCCAAGACAATAAATTGTGTCATGTACTGAAATATGTGGTAGGCCACTGAGATGCTAATTTTGTCTGTGAGAAAACAGGCTCTGAGTTTTGGGATGCAGAGTGTTTTTAAAAAAGTCACCATATAAAGTTTTGATAGCAATATTGTTAAGGTTAGATATTTTTATTGTGAAATCGCTTGTTGAAGTAGAATTTTGAGTTATTTGAAGTTGAGATTTATATGTGACAGTATGTGTGTACAACCCTTTCTTTGCTTGCCAGGTGATGATGAGTCACCGTGGTAGCATAGTTTTAAAAATAAAATAAAAGTAAGGAGTGCTCTGGGAACAGTTTTGTGCTCTAAGTTAGGTAGTTAGCGGCAGATTGATTTGTCAATCACTAGGTGTCAACTTGGAATTTGATACCTGGCACTAACAAGGAGTGGACAGTCACAAAATTCATCAGCACGATTCAAGACTACGTGCAGTGCTGGATGGGGGTGTTGTGTGCTAAATAGTTTTTTAATGACTTATATGTGCCTACTATACAGATAAACTTTATAGTAGTTCATGACTACTAGACAAGTAAGTCATATAGTGATTCATGACTACTAGACAGAAAAGTTTTATAATGATTCATAACCACTAGACAAATAAATCTTATAGTAATTCATGACTACTAGACAGGAAAGTCTTATAGTAATTCATGACTACTGGACAAATAAGTTTTATAGTGATTCATGACTACTAGACAAATAATTTTTATTGTGGTTCTTGACTACTAGACAAATGAGTCCTAAAGTGATTCATGACTACTAGACAAATAAGTCTTATAGTTTTTCATGAATACATACTAGACATTTAGTCTTTTAATGCTTCATAAAAGCTAGACACTTAATCTTCTAGTGACGAATATTATACATTTAGTCTTATAGTGCTTCATAAAAACTAGACACTTAATCTTATAGTGACGAATATTAGACATTTAGTCTTATAGTGCTTCATAAAAGCTAGACACTTAATCTTATAGTGACAAATATTATACATTTAGTCTTATAATGCTTCATAAAAGCTAGACACTTAATCTTATAGAGATGAATATTATACATTTAGTCTCTAATAATGTTTCATGAATGCTGATCAGGCACGCTTTTCATAATTTTCTTTCTTCAAAGACAGATAACATTTCTTCTATTTCTGTCTTGAATTAGACATTATTCTAAACTCTGTAATTTGACAGATAAAGCAAATCATTTATTAATTATTTAATTAAGTACTCGACTTCTCTTTATTGAATTTAAGGATTCAAGTTTGACATCAGATTGTATGTGGCTGTTACATCATATGACCCTCTTGTGATATACATCTATGAGGAAGGACTGACACGGTAAATGTTTTGTCTCATTTCTCTTGTAATTTACAATACTTCATGTGCAATTGTTATTTGTTTAATCACTCTCTCATTATATTTATTAAAATCCAGACATAAATGTATTTGTATTGTGTATTTAATTGCTTTCTAATATTCTTTTTCAAAAGATCTTTATTGATATAGAAATTTTATTATATACCATTTACACAGTATCAATACATGTTAACACATATGCATATATGTACACACACAAAATCTCATTTATGTTCTTTTTCTTCAAATGTAATATTTAAACAATATGCTTGAGTAATATTTTCTTCTGCTATTTATAGTATATCAGATTGATACTGTTATATTGGTATTTCTATACTGGTACTATTATATTCATATGTGTACTTTTATATTGCTACTATTAGACAAAATGCTGCTATAATGTTACATATCATTATATATTTATGTATTCATTTTTTTTCTGTATTTTAGTTTCACAACTCTTGTTCTTTCATTAATTAGTCTTATAGAATTTCAATCCTTTAATGCAAAGCAGTTTAATAATAACAGTAATAAATCCTAGCATTTTTATTTGTCCTTTAATATTTTTGCATCATATACCCATTGTGCAAATCATTTAACCCGTTTCATATTATCTATACAACATTGTACTTTTCTTTACATTGTCTGTTTTCACATTGGTTGTAAATCTTTGAGTTGCTGCGTAGAGCTTTGTAATTTTGTAATGGTAGGTGCTAAAGTTTTCATTACTGTCCCTATCTTTAAGTCATCAGAATTAAATCATCACCCTTTATCAGCTTGAAGTCATCGCTAAATCATTATCATTATTGCGACACCAATGCCATTTAGTTAATGGATATGATTATAATTAATGAATTAACTATCCAAAAATAATTACAAGTGATGAGAATCTTAATATATTTTGTTAATGATCCCCCAAGAGACACTACTCATCTCTTTCACCTGGTGGATATACAGGCACTGTAAATGTTTTCTCTCTTCCACAACATTGAAGATAAATATTTACTGTCACACAATGTTCTGTAGGTGGAAAAACTTCTTACTAAAAGAGAAAACAAATCTGACTTTAATCTTTATTTAGCGAGCCCCCCATCCATCCACTTTCTTCTCCAACATAAAATTATCAATAAGCATAAAAAGGTCAATATATTTAACTATAAATTTATTGAATCAACAATCAAATATCATATGACAAATACAATGAAATAGATTACTTGACATCAATATTTCCATGAACCCACATTCAGATAATTTCTATAATTCACACTCTTATGCAGAATTTGCTGCTCATTCTCCCAAAGTCATCCTGGATCTTTTTCCACCTATCAGTTTGCTCAAATAGAACAGCAGTTGTAGTAATTTCTAGTACTCCCTGTACCAGAAATCTTCTCAGTGTAGTGAGCCTACTTTGCCATCATACATCAACTAGAGTGTAGTGGATCCTCTTTACACTTACACAGACCATACATCAACTAGAGTGTAGTGTATCCTCTTTACACTTACACAGACCATACATCAACTAGAGTGTAGTGGATCCTCTTTACACTTACCCAGACCATACATCAACTAGAGTGTAGTGGATCCTCTTTACACTTACCCAGACCATACATCAACTAGAGTGTAGTGGATCCTCTTTACACTTACACAGACCATACATCAACTAGAGTGTAGTGGATCCTCTTTACACTTACACACACTGTGGTAGATGATTCCCACATCTCCCGATCGCAGTGGCCCACAGCCAGTGAACCAGTAGACTCAAACAACACATGAAAATAGGCAACTGAAAAGGCTGTTTGCTCACTGCAAAATATAAATAAGGAGCAAACACTAAGCTTCCAGTTTATTGCTTTATAACTCCATTCTTTCTTACATTCCAATATCAACTTACATTTTCCTACAACGGTATTTATTAACCCAATACACACACACAGCATAATAAATACAGCATATCAAAACAATGTCAAGTGAGCAGCTTAGTTCAAACATTTGTAGAAATAAAAGTCAACTCACATAGTACATCTGTACATAAAACACAAGTATAACATATCAATAGCAAAAGTACATGAAATATTTCTAAGTCCATTCTCTCTCAGCCAGTCAGCTAATTCACCATCAAGCTAATGGCCACCTTTCAAAACCGGACTTTTTCTTGCCACTCTAAATTCAAAGTGATCAGAGAACAGAATTTTCTACAGCAAGTAAACATTTTGATCTCAAACCATTTGCTGGTCTTGTTCTCATAAATCATAACCATTGGATAATAAAACTACTCACTAGTTTGCATTACACCAGCATTTCTAGCATATTCTTGCCTCGAGCATTTACTTCAACTCAGACACTTTCAAACATACCACCATAAGGAGTGCCCAAGGTCAGGTTACTCTAACAATTTAGCAGTTTATATAACAATTAAATTTAAAATAGGGATAGGCAAATTTCCTCTGCCACAATTATAAAAATCAAAATTAAGTCATTAACATTAACACTCATTATGAAGTCATTGTCATTATGTCTTCATCTTAAATCATCATTGCCATCATCATCATCATCATCATGAAGTCATCATTAAGCCCTAATTATTAAATCATTGTCATTGTAATTATGTCATCACTTTATATAATTTTTATTAACTCATTCATCATTAAGTTACAATTATTTGGTCCTCATCTTCATTAAAAGTCATCATTTTAAAAATATCACCATTATTATTATTAAAGGTTTGCAACAGTCAAGTATGATAGGACCTCCAAGCATTTACGAAACCAATGTATGCATCTAACCAACTATAGTGTCAACAAGAAGAGTAATGACTATGTCAGGTTGGTATTATCAGGTTTGTGGTGATTAAAGACATCAAGTTAATATTATCAAATCTGTAGTTTATAAGACATCAGGTTGGTATTATCAGATCTGTGGTTTATAAGACATCAGGTTGGTATTATCAGGTTTGTGGTGATTAAAGACATCAAGTTAATATTATCAGATCTGTAGTTTATAAGACATCAGGTTGGTATTATCAGATCTGTGGTTTATAAGACATCAGGTTGGTATTATCAGGTTTGTGGTGATTAAGACATCAAGTTAATATTTTCAGATCTGTGGTTTATAAGACATCAGGTTGGTATCTTCAGTTTAAAGACATGTCGGTTTAGTATTATCAGTTTTGAGATGAATAAAGATGTGTCAGTTTGGTATTATCAGTTTTGAGATGAATAAAAATGTGTCGGTTTGGTATTATCAGTTTTGAGTTGTATAAAGACATTTCAGTTTGGTATTATCAGTTTTGAGATGAATAAAGACGTCAGTTTGGTATTATCACTTTTGAGTTGTATAAAGACATTTCAGTTTGGTATTATCACTTTTGAGTTGTATAAAGACATTTCAGTTTGGTATTATCACTTTTGAGTTGTATAAAGACATTTCAGTTTGGTATTATCACTTTTGAGTTGTATAAAGACATTTCAGTTTGGTATTATCACTTTTGAGTTGTATAAAGACATTTCAGTTTGGTATTATCACTTTTGAGTTGTATAAAGACATTTCAGTTTGGTATTATCACTTTTGAGTTGTATAAAGACATTTCAGTTTGGTATTATCACTTTTGAGTTGTATAAAGACATTTCAGTTTGGTATTATCACTTTTGAGTTGTATAAAGACATTTCAGTTTGGTATTATCACTTTTGAGTTGTATAAAGACATTTCAGTTTGGTATTATCAGGATTAAATTTTATAAAGGCAAAAGGAATATCTAATTTCAGCCTACTCTCATCCACCCTAAATTAATAATATTTTATTTCAAACAAATATTTAACTTCCTGTTAAATTTATAAAAACTGATTTAAAAGTTATTTATATACTTAAAATTGCTTAATAGTTGCAGGAGAAATAGTCTGAGAGTTTTTCTTTGACTGGCAATAAGATTTTTTACTATTGTGTGCAGGACATATGCCTTTATTTCCTTTCCTAATGTGAATCATTATAATAAATACTGAAATATATTACTAATACTGTACGTGATCAATCCATCTCCACAGTAATCAGAGACAGTATACAATAGTGCCACAGAATTAACAGACACACTACTATAGTACCACAGTAATAAGAGATGAGTCTGTTATTACTGTAGCACTACAGCAGTGTGTTTGTTATTATTGTTATACTATAGTTGTGTGTCTGTTATTACTGTGGTACTATAGCAGTGAGTCTGTTATTACTGTAGCACTACAGCAGTGTGTTTGTTATTATTGTTATACTATAGTAGTGATTCTGTTATTACTGTAGCACTACAGCAGTGTGTCTATTATTACTGTGGTACTATAGCAGTGAGTCTGTTATTACTGTAGCACTACAGCAGTGTGTCTGTTATTATTGTGGTACTATAGTAGTGATTCTGTTATTACTGTAGCACTACAGCAGTGTGTTTGTTATTATTGTTATACTATAGTAGTGTGTCTGTTATTACTGTGGCACTACAACAATGTGTCTGTTATTAATGCGGTACTATAGTACCACAGTAATAACAGGCATATTGCTGTAATGTTACAGTAATAATATACACAGTGCCATAATACTACAATAATAACACTGCTGTAGTACCACAGTATTAAAAGACACACTGCTGCTGTACTGCAATAATAGCATATACACTGCTGTAATACTGCAATAATGACACACTGATTTAGTACAGCAGTAATGACACACTGCTGTAGTATCACAGTAATAACCAATGCTCTTCTGTAGTGGGTGATGTCTTTGTTTAACTCCTTGGATTATCCTACAAAGTTTTATTTAACCTCACTTTGCTGTTAAATGTGTTTGGGATACATTTTAATACATATATCCATACAGTGATCATTTATTCCATTGTACCGAATGTGTTTTATAAAACATTTGATATACATTTACCCTTACAGAAATGATGACCCTGATGTGGAGGACTATGGTAACAAATGGTCCATGGGGGCGATGCTTCGCTACCTCAGGGCTATGGGCAAAGACACAGCAGGTACGTTCCATGTCATCTATATGTACAGTTTTATGTTTATTTATTTATGTAAAATTAATTCTGACTTTCTTTGTTTTAACACAGATTTCATTTTAACTTTCACATCTGTTTTTTATTTGATGGGATGTTAGATGCTGAAAGTCCATAGCTCTAGAAACACTTGAAAGTGGTCATGGGTTCAAGATCTACTGTGTTTAGTGGGATCCTCGAATCAATACACATCTCTCTCATTTTGGAATTATCCATTTTAATACTAAAATGTGAAGTGCTTAGATATATCTAATGATGTGAAGCACTAATAAAAATCCTCATTATTATTATTATTATTATTACTATGCCTCTTTCCACGATTTCTGTTTGACTGTCGGTTGTGATCCAAGGTCTCGGAATCTTACCAAGATTCTGGGAGATCCAAGGATTTACGGAGGATGTGGGCACTTCTTTGAGTAGTGGAGCAAGTCTATGGTTTCCAGGGAGTTTATTCAGGTAGTCTTCCAATTCAGATATTATGTTCCCCAAGGCTCCTATCACTATAGGTATCACTTCTGCTTTTACATTCCATAGTCTCTGAATTTCTAATCTGAGGTCTTGGTATTTTTCTATTTTTTCTCTTTCTATTGTTTTTATGTTTCTATCACTTGGAACAGCGACATCAATGATTGTTACTGTTCTGTTGGACTTATTGAAAACTACAATGTCTGGTCTTCGTGCAGGAATCACCCGATCTGTTCTTATCTCAAAGTCCCACAGTATTTTGACTTCTTCTGTTTTGATGACTGCTTCTGGTTGGTGCATCCATGCTCTTTCTGGGGTTTTTATGCCATAGTTCTCACACAGATTTTTATGTATGTGTTTTGCCACTTCGTTGTGTCGTTTGGTGTATTAGCTTCTCAAGTAGACAATCACAGTAATGAACTTCTAGCACTCCTAGAAAGTTCCACAGTGGAGTTGGACACACTTGCCAACACATATAAACAGGGTGCAGTGAATCAACACAACTGCCACACTCTAGGATAGAAACTTCTCAAATCCACCACAAGCATACAAAGAAGAAAAAGAAAAAGGCTTGCTCCTTTCTGAAACATTACAAATGTATATCAGAGAGCAATGCTAAGTTCCAAGCGTAATCATCTCTGTTCTCCATTCTTTCTTACAATCATTCTCAATTTACAAATCCTGCAACTGTATTTAGTAGCCTGATACATCCATGATACATATTAAATACAACATAATCAATTATGAACATGTTTCTGCTAGAAACAGTGTCTTGTGTTTAACATATTACATACAAGTATCATAATTCACAATTGTAGAAATAATAGTCTATTCATATAATACATCTTTTTATCAAATTAACAAATATAATATATCAATAGCAAAGTGCACAAAATATATCCAAGTCCATTCTCATTCAATCACTTAGTTAACTCACCATAAGCTAACGGTCACCATTTTAATTTTATGACCAAACTTGAATTACATCAAAATCAAAGTGATTAAAATATAGAACTTTCTTCAACAGGTAAGTTTTGGTCTCTACCCATTGCTATTGGATAGCAAAAATTACTCATCCACTCTGGACTGGTTTAGATTACATCAGCAAGTTCTAGCATATTCTTTACCTGAGTTGTTATTTTAACTCTTGTACTTACAAAAATATTGTCATGTAACAAACTATATAATAATTAATTTTTAAAATAGGGACAAGCAAATTTACTCCGCCACAGATTGTTTATTCTTTGTTTAAAACAAAAAAATATTTGCACTATGCTACTATTAGAATGAAATATATTTTTAAATACTAATATGCTTTTAAGTATTGTTGCAAAATATTTTATGAATATAATTAGTTATGTAAACAACACATTCCATAAACAAAAATGTGTTTTTCTTCAACAACAAAATTGTTTGTCCTCACAGCTCTCATGATGCGAATTGAAGACGTTGTTATAAAAACAATTCTGTCTGGGGAACTGTCCATAGCAACTGCCTGCAAAATGTTTATGCCATACAGAGGAAACTGCTTTGGTGAGTTGACAACCAATATACTTTGCAGTTGTAATTCTTTAATGGTATTATAGTTTGCTCCTAAAATGTGAAAATAATACACATACACACACACACACACCTATGCATGCACAAATGTTTATATTATTGATTATATAATCTAAATGTGCTAAAGATCATTAGATTGCCAAGTCTATTTAAATAGTTATGATAAATGGACAAGTGCTACTTATTTAAATCTGAGCAATATAGGTCATTTACCTCATGTTATCAAGGGAGTCCACAAACTATTCTAAATGGCCTAGAGACTATTCTTCTAGAGTCCACAAATTATTCTAAATGGCCTAGCGACTATTCTTCTAGAGTCCACAAACTATTCTAAATGGCCTAGAGACTATTCTTCTAGAGTCCACAAACTATTCTAAATGGCCTAGAGACTATTCTTCTAGACTCCACAAGCTAATATTCTACAATGGCCTACAGACTATTACTCTAGAGTCCACAAACTATTCCACAAAGTACACAAAACTGTAATCCCTCTTGCTGAAAAAAGAAAAATAGAATCTACATAGCATCTGATGTCCTTTGATTTTGTTTCCAGGAATGTAAAACCCTTGTTCAAAATGCATACAATTATACTAATATTTATGTTTTCATTATATTAATTTATTTTGCTGTTGAATAGAGACCCATAGCTAAATTGTGTGCCTTTAGGCTAATACTTATTTATTCACAGTCTTAATTTATTTCACAGTTTATTTCACTGCATGATTTGAAAGTGATGTGCAGTTTGGATGTGTTTCAGTGGTACATTTCAGTACCACCTTACTCATTGCCAAGTCAAGCATTTGCAGCTAAGAGCTTGTTTGTATTATAAACTATTTGATTCTCATTGTTTCATCATCTAAGTATAGTGAACAACTTCCTAAACACATTACTACTTAACAAAATCTATTGTATTAAAATACAACAATTTTAAAGCCAGTTTAAACCAAATTACACCAGCAGAAACAATAATTTGACACTCTTCTTGACTTAACACATTTATTTGATCATTTAAATATTGAATGACTGCAGAGCGTTTTATATTGTTCTTGCCTCAATATACTTAGTTAAATCTGCCCTTATACACAACAACATATATAACTATGATTTAGTCGGCAGGTTCAATGCTCGTGTGAGTTCCATGGTGATGTATTAGAATGAAGTTACCATATATGTAGTAGTTATAAATTGATGATATAATAAATTAACTGAAAATTACTTCAATTGTAATTCTCCTACCCTTTCAACTAGAACAGAATGCTTACAGATGTACAAACACAAAAGTATAAGAAAATCTATAATGTTATAATGGTAAAGAAACAAATCCCAGTTACATAAATTTGTGACATTTTTGAAACCCTATTTATCATGACATATACATAAGATTAAGATTCTGCCACCCATTATTTCTACAAATTGCTTGTTTGCAAATTCATCCACTATATCTACCATCTCATATTCATACATCGTTGAGTACTCACAAACACACACGTAACACATCTCATATTCATACATCATTGAGTACTCACAAACACACGTAACACATCTCATATTCATACATTGTTGGGTACTCACAAACACACATAACACATCTCATATTCATACATCGTTGAGTACTCAGAAACACACACATAACACATCTCATATTCATACATCATTGAGTACTCACAAACACACACATGTAGTATATACTAACAAAAGGCCAGTACACTAACACATTTCTTGGTTGACTGAGTCCATAATAAGAGTGCTAGAATGATTCTTTGTTAATATATTGTACTTTTTTATAAGAACATTATTCAGTGCTTGAATGATTTAGTGTTATGTTGTACTTATAAATAAGATACTTTCAGTAATACTAATACTGCTTGAATGATTTAGTGTTATGTTGTACTTATAAATAAGATACTTTATTCAGTAATACTAATACTGCTTGAATTATTTAGTTTTAATTTATGTTGTACTTATAAATAAGAAACTTTTCTTTAATGCTGCTTAGTTAATTACATATATAAATAGTGTTTTAAATAGGAAATGTTATTGGAGTTTATATTATTTACATTCCATAAATTGAAAGAGATTTGAATAAAATCACTAACCTTATTTATATTTGAAAATGAGCACAATCAAATTGCTTAGAAAACTGCAGCAAGTGTTGTGGCTCAAAATTAAATGCAGATATCAGTTTAAAGAAAAAATTCATCTTTTGATTATATTAATGAAAAATTGTTTCCAGTAAACAAAACAGTACAAGTAGATGTTTATTATTTTAATATGTTCTTTGAAATTTGATTCAATAAGTGATTGTAATTCTAAAAAACCAGTGACCACATTAATTGGCACTTGTTCAGTAACAATTTTAGTATGGGAAAATATAACTGACTATAAATTAGATTTTTATTGTAAAGAAGCAGATTCTGTTTATATGGAAAGCAGATGACCACAGATTAGACTTTGATTGGAAAAGAAGCTAGACCTATCTGTAAAGGTGTAAAGTTGAATAAATACAGATTGGATTTTGTAAGGGGAGCTAAACTTAACAGCAAGAGCACTTGATATGAATTTGCACAAATTAAAACAAAAAATGTAAAATACTAGCAGCCAATGGGAATTTGTAATTTTATTTTTAACATTGCATGTTGTGCTTATTGTGTTTCAGAACTGTATGGTTTTGATATCCTCTTGGATGATACTCTGAAACCTTGGGTGCTGGAGGTCAATCTGTCCCCATCTCTTGCATGGTGGGTAGATATATGCCGCATGTCACAAGTACATTAGTAAAGTTTTAATGGATATACAGACACAAAAGTAGTCTCAAACACATTCATAAACACAAATATATTTCAGCTGCAATAACTGAAATGTATTTGGTCTTTTATTATTATTTTTCTGCTGTTATAATTAAAATTATATAGTTTTGTTATAATTATAAATGATTCACAGAATTGTTGTATGGTATGAAGCTTTTAGCATTTGACTCTAAAATATGGCTTAGGCTTTAGAACTCTTTTGGGATTGATATGACCTTGGTCAGTTTTGTTAGAGTCATTGTAGTTGCATAGTGTGCTAAATCAGAAATTACATTTTATTAAATTTCATTACTTTATTGCAATAACTAATTGTATTTCATCAAAGTTGATATTTCTTTATATTTCATTACTTTATTAGCATAGTGTGTTCATCAAAGTTTATATGTCATGAAATGTCATTGTAATGTCATGAAATGTCATTACTTTATTAGCATAGTGTGTTCATCAAAGTTTATATGTCATGAAATTTCATTACTTTATTGTAATAACATTGTATTTCATCAAAGTAGATATTTCACTATATTTCATTTTTTTATTGTAATACCTTAATATGTTCCATCAGAATTGATTTTACATTTGATTACTTTATTGTAATAACTTTTGTTTTACATCAGAGCTATTTCAGTACTTTATTGTAATAACTTATTGTATTGCATCAGAGATGATATATCATTACTTTATTGTATTAGCATATTGTATTATATTGTGATGAACTTTTAAAGGGAAAATGTCTCATCACATTTTGTATACAGTCCATTTTACTCTATTGACTTACGCTTGTGTAGTGATAACTTTTTAGACTGTATTGTGTGCTGTAACTTACATACTTCATTTTTGTACAGTGATAACTTGAGAAATAGTGTGTAAAATGTTTATTATCATTTTGGGGAAGAGTTTGCATATAACTCTTAATATAAAATGATCCAAAATTTAACCATTTCACCAGGTTCTTGAAGTGTTATGCCAAAATAAACAATATATAACTGATCCGTGAGTAAAGCCAGTAAGTCGTCTTTGTGATTATATTCAATTAATTCTGTATACAATTGTTGCACAAACAAAAGCTAATGTGCTTCTTCTTTAACTGCATACACAGCCAAGCAGCAGACAAAGCAGTAGTTGATAAAAGATTCTTACAATTTAATAAACATCAAAGAACTAACTGCCAACATGTTGGCTTGGCTTGGCAGTGTTGTTAGACACAATCAATTGAAAGTAAATAATGTCCGCTTGATACACTATTCATGGTATAACATCAGTTGGGGTATTATCAGTCAATTATCGTACAAACGAATAAAAATTAGTAAAACTATTTAACACAAAGTAATAACCTATAAATATATTATCCATCCATTATTTTAAATATATCTTAATAATGCATTCCATTTAATATTCATCCCAAAATAACCCAATTTTTTTACATTAGACATGAATAAACATATATGTTCTCAGAAAAAAGTAAAATATTGTAAAACCCCTCGCAACCCCGCTATTAATGTGATCCGATTTTATGGACCCTAATTATCATGTTATAGCAAGGTTTCATTGTATTTCATGTTTGTGCAATGATAACTTTTAGACTTTATTTAAACTCATGCACTTCATGTTTGTGCAGTGATAACTTAATATGTTCATGCAGTGGTTAGATTGTACTGAGTGTTCTAACTCATACACTTCATGTTTGTGCAGTGGTTAGACTGTTTTGTGTGTTTGAACTTGTATACTTCATGTTTTGTGCAGCGATAGTCCACTGGATTTGAAAATCAAAGCTAATATGCTATGTGACTTATTCAGCCTGGCAGGTATGTTTAATTTATAATAAGTTCATTTACAATACAGAAGATTTACAATTTACAAATGGATTGAGTTCCAGAATTTTGTTTGTACAATCAGTTATTTGGAACTCATTAATGATTTCCATAATGCAGTACTAATATACCATTCTCATAATAAAAGCAATAAAATTTTGTTCTTTTTTTTTCCTTATTATTATTGATTTCTTTTTACTGAACTCTTCATTTGTTATAAAATATAGTCTGGTCTTTGATAACAATTGAGCATATATTTCCTTTCTTTTTCCTTCCTGCACCACTACCAACACATTTTCTCTTGAAGTTATAATTATGGGTCACTTCCTCTTACTAATTCTACTTCTCACTGTTGGGGCAAGACGAAATGTGATTGAGCAAACATTGATAAAAGTGTGTACAGAATTCACCTGCATGATGGAGTCTACATGTATTTGGGGGGGTGGGGTTTCTTTTGTTGTTCATAACTTTGTTTCTTACAGGAACCTCAAAGGACTTTTCATCTTTTGATATTCTCTGTGTTGGTTTGTTCCTGTGAGGATTTCCTCTTCACAACTTATTCTGAAGAGAGCATGTATTTGTATGCACTTCCTAAGTACAAATGTTCATTAAGTCAGAGATTCATAACACAGGGACATCCATTACTTATATTCCCATAACATCCTGTTTATCCTATATTTAACTTCCTTACTGATTTGACTTTGCTGAAAATACTCACGTATTTAATTTTTGACTCTGTTTGACTCTATTTACCATGCCAAGTATATTCATATATTTAACTTTCTTACTGTGAGACTTTGTTTACCCTGCCAAGTATATTCATATACTTATTTTTTCTATATTTAACTTCCTGACTGTGTGACTTTGTGTATCTTATATGGTTTATTTGAATATTTAACCTCCTTAATGTGTGACTTTGTTTACCTTGACAACTATATTATTTATATTCTCATATACAGTTCATTACTCATTTTTATATTTTATTGCTTCAGTTCTGTGTGAAATGTATTTGATTTTGTCCTTTAAATTTGCTTAGCTCAGGAACTGTTATTGAAATAAATTAGTGTATATATTTTATCATTCATCTTTGTTGACAAATGTTGTTTAACACTCGATGTGTGAGAAACCCTTTCATAACAAATAGCTAATCCTTTTTTGGAGTGAAGACAATTATTGAAATTATTCATTCTAAGACTGGAATTAATAGATGACCAAGCTGTCTTATGAATTGACATGTTAGAACTAACAGGCTCTTCATCTTACAATGAACAAATATGGTTTCAGGCACAGTACTTACTCTCAAATAAGATTATTTATTTAAAATATCCCAGAACTATTTCTAAATGTCTGCAATAAAACTCTAACATTGATTAATGATAATGATACTTATCTTTTATACCTTATACCTTTACAGGATAAGAAACAAAGAAAATATTTTTTCAAAAACTTCATGTAATTAATAATGATTAAATGATTTTAGTACAGTTAATCAATAAGCTTGCTTTTTCAGAGGTATGCCAATCACCAGAATCTGGTGGAGGCTAACATCAACATGAAATAATAAAAATTATAGAGCACTGACTTGACAACAATTTCCCTTCTATCAAGCAAAATTTAGTACAAAAGGGATGTCATTCTCATGACTGTCTCTTGGATAAGCCTTTTCTCTCTACAGGGTGTGTGGGCCTCTTGGTCTATGGTTTGTTTGAATATGATTCCATGTATAGCTCTTCATGCATACACATCTGGTTATGTGGTGGCAAAATTTAATTTTGACAAGTTCACTGAAGATAGTACTAACAATGATAAGTGAAAATTTACTGCAGTATTTGAGAAATTAATGGCTGGTATTTAAAATGAGGATTTAAATAAATACTGAAATAATTAAAAGTAAAAATATTACTGCAGTGTTTGAGAAATGATAAAATACATTGTGGACAGTTTAACTTGTAATAAGTGAAAATATTTTGATGTAGGAATTATTTGCCATGACCCTATGCAGCGTTCTTGCCAGCAACAGAGTCGCAGGAACCAGGAGTTTGCCGCCAAAATAGCCAGAAGTAAAGTAAGTTGTCTTTAATTTATTAATTCATTAATTTAAAATGGTTGTAATTGCTAATATTCCTTTCAAAACAAAATTCTCTTAGTTTCCTTTTTCCTTTATTAATAATGATATTTTAGTTGCAATTTAAAAATAAATAAACTTAATATATTTGTTTATTTATTTGTTTCATTTTAAAAATGTCCTCTGTTTGTATTGCTTTAAATTTTGGGTGATAATTATGTGTTACTATGTCTTAATTTAGAAAAGAGTTTGTTTCATTTCATAAGTAAAACTGTTTACACCTTTCAACCATACATTTATAGCAGTAATGGCAATATGTGTAGTAATATGATATTAAATGTAATTGTTGTAAGGTTAAGTAAAATCTAGAAAATACAAATATATTATTAGTATTTGCTTTATTTATAATTAGTAAATAATTTGATGCGAATCCCTAATTAAAACCAACCTAAAAAAACCCAGCAACAAAAAGGACTACGGAGCATTGACATACAGGAGGAAAGTGTAAGTTATTGTCTCATTGCTGTGATTGTAACAAGCGTTGGCCTGTTACTTTGCTTCTTATAAATATCTGAATTTATAAGAAAAAATATAAGTTAAGTTGCCTAGTGTAGCAACACTTGCAGCAAGTTTTCTATAATATATGTAGTAGATTTACAGATTTTATTTGTTGGCAAATGGCAGTCACAAATATATTCACTCCTATCTTAGTATGTATTTTTCCCTTTTAGTATGTGCTGACAAACTTTCTACAGCATATGTAGAAGTATTATAGATTGTTGTTAGTAAGCAGAATGGCAGTCACAAATCTATTACACACCTATATTAGTGCATATATGTTCCTTTTTTTTAGCATGTGGTGACATTTAAAAAAAAAAAATTTCATTGTGTAAATTTGCAATCACTATTTTCACTGAGTAAATTTGCAGCCAGTTTAATTTTGCTCTATCTTGTATTGTCATCTTTGCAGTTCATAAATCTTTAGTTAGCAAGAGCTTATAGGAATGCAGATATTCTTTTCATATTATTATATTTATAAATTAAATTTTATTCTGTTTAATTCAATTCTACAGATAGCTTTGACCTGTATGCTTTAGTTTGGAGTTTGAGTAGTTTGAAACTGCTTTATAAATAATTCATCAGTTTGAATTTTCTGAATAGACTTGTCTGCCATCCTTAATTATTGCTTCTATTTTTAACAAGAGTCTTTATTGAGCTTCTATGTACAAATTAGGCGTTTTTAGCCATTTTTGTCTTGTTTAAGATACTGAAGGCATATATAATTACAAATAAGGCATATTTGTACATGTACTTAATTAGCATTACACAAGACTTAATTGCTTAGGTTGTTAATTTTCCCATTATACAACCAGATGAGCACAGTCTCAGAGCATTACTGGGCTCTTGGATATGCTTTCAAGTCAGAGCTAAAGGATACATACATCCCAGCTTGCCAGAATACCCAATAGCATCTTCCCATGGATGATGTCACTTCAGTATTATTTTTTTACTCAGTATGGTGATAAATTAGGACAATCTGGAAGTGTGTATTTTTAATTTTCTTGAAAGTTTAGCTTTCTCCTCGGTCATTTTTCTCAGTTGCTTTTATTCTACTCACTCCTTACTTTTTAATGTAGCTGACACCGGAGCTATTTGTTGATGTCTTCATGGCTAACTATTTCTGTTTCTCATATGCCCACCCCAAAAAGTATTTTGGCTTTCATCCCACTTGTAATATGTTCCAACTACAGGAATGAAAGAACATGCATAGTGTGTCTGTTGGAGATGTTAGTACTAAATTGTTTATGTCAAATGCCAGTAAGCATGTCAGGTATCAAGCAGCCACAAGTTTAACTTACATCCATCATTCTGCATGCATGGGCAGAAAATACAGGCATGAACACTAGCAGAATATGCACAGTCTGGACAGAATTTGCAGCACTTCTCATGCTGTCTTGTGGACAGGATGCAAGGGAGCAGCAATCTTTAGGCAGGAGTGGGGGTTAATGTTTTTATCTGAGGATGGTTCTGGCACCTCCCAAACCTGGTCGTTTGGTAGAAATATTTGCTTCATAATGTTTGATCTGTAGGCTAGAGTGCACAAATTTACAAAATGCAAAAGCACACACATGAGTGAACAATCTATAAATAGACATTTGGGGCTAAACATGTCATGATGACAAATGAAACTGTACCAGTGGATGTTGGCTCCCTGCCTTGTAACACAAATGTCAGTTGCTAGGGGTGATAATCATCCAGCACAAGAAATAGCAGCCACTGTTGTTGAACCTTACCTACAGAGAATAGAATTGGTATCCTGGAACAGCATCCCTTTTCTCTATGAAAGCATCTCCTGGTTGTTGGAGGAAAATTAAGTGCCCTTGTCCCATAGTACAATGAGGTTGTTAGTGGTAAATGGTATAGCAGGAAGCAAGGCTACATGCCTCATTGTGGGGATGAGCCTTATTGGTCCATAGATAATTTCATTTTGATAACTTACTTACCAACACAAGTCCAAGATCAGTGAATATGCTTCAGAGGAACTCAAACCATTAGCAATAGTTTTAATCAGATTAGTGATTAATTCATTTTTTTCTGGCAAATCAGACTTCTTGATCAAGGAATTCACTCATTTATTATCCCCCTTTGCAAGGTAGGAAGACAATGCCTCTTTCACATAGGACCTGCTGAAGGTATAAGGAAGAAGGTTAAACCTCTTCTATGCAGGAACTGATGAGGGCATTAGGAAGAAGATTAAACCTCATGCAGGAACTGAGGAGGGCATTAGGAAGAAAATTAAACCTCTTCTATGCCGGAACTGAGGAGGGCATTCAGGAGATTAAACCTCTCCTCTGCAGGAACTGTTCTTTTAGAGTTAGACACATTCATTGCTGTCAGACATTGTCCTCATGGTTAAAACCAAGGTCATTAGAATAGCATGTGTGCATGCCTATGTTCTGTTAAAACCCATAATATTAAAGCTATCGTAGTATACCACAGAGAAATGTGGCCATAAAGGAGATTGAAGCAACAGTTAGTTAGGACATCCTCTTTTTTCTCTAGATTCTCTTGGAGATATATCCATTTCCCTATAGTAGTTGCACCATCCCCTATTCTCATGATTGGATGCTTTTATTTGCAGCATTTTTCACTGCTATTCACTTTGCACATATGTGCGCATATGTGTTATTTTCTAGTTATGAGAGAAATATCCCCCTCATACTTACTATTTATCTACAGTATGCTTTTCTAATTGTTTATTTTTTTAAATATTTTTTCTTTGAAAAAATTAAGCTTTTCCTGAACACTTATCAGATGAGTATACTTGAGTAAGCCTCTCAGCTTTCTGCCCATATTTCACTTCTAGCAGTACTAAGGGGGCATCATTCATGGGACATGCTGCTGTCATTTACCTCCCCTTATGTGGTGTGGCTTCTTGGTCTAACTAGTGTGATTAGAAACTATTAACAGCTATATTATGCTTGCCTTGTAAGTATTATGGGAAAAAATTCTTATTTTACATCAAAATTTCCTTTTTCTGTATTAAATATGCAATCATAAATAAGTATCATAAACATATATTTTCTTATATTAGTTTGTTTAATTGCAATATATAATTTTACTCACGTAATATTTTTACATGTATTTATTATAACTTTATTTTTAAACATTGTCTGTTTTATTATATGTTTATAAATATTTCTTTTAACATGTTATATTTTAATCTATAATTATAAATCACTTTTCTTCAGTTATTATATTATAACTATGATTATAATCTCTTTTTCTTTGGCTTTTTATATTTTAATCTGTTTTCATCTCACATTTTCAAGAGATTTTATATTTTAATCTATGATTCTAATTTATATTGTCTTAGTCATGTTGTATTTTCATCTGCGATTAATACAGGATTATTGTTAGGCATGCTATTTATATATACAGAAATGTATTTTTCTACCTTCAGTCTGCTTTTACTAGGCCAGTTTCAGCAAGACCGGTAAGTTGTTTTTCTAACGTGCTTAATCAGGCTGATTCTTATCCACTACTTTCCTGGCTTTTTTATGTGTGATTCTACAGCAAGGGTTAAAATGATATATTCCTCATAATCCCTATAGCATATATTAATAATAGATAGAAAACAATGTATATTCTTGACCTCGTCACCAGGCACATATAATAGATACCAAACAATTTACATTTTTAACCTCATCACCAGCAACATATAAAAGAGATGTGTACAGATTACCTTGTTTGTGCTAGTATTTGCATTAGTGACTGAGGTCCAAAACTTTTCTTTCTTTCTTTCTTTCAACCTTTCTTTCTTTTTTCTTTCTTTTAACCTTTTTTTATCAGCCTTTCTTTCAACCTTTCTTTTTTTTCTTTCTTTCTTTCTTTTTTCCTTTCTTTCTTTCTTTCATTCTTTCAACCTTCTTTCTTTCTTTCTTTCTTTCTTTCTTTCTTTCTTTCTTTCTTTCTTTCAACCTTTCTTTCTTTCAACCTTTCTTTCTTTCAACCTTTCTTTCTTTCTTTATTTCAACCTTTCTTTCTTTCTTTCAACCTTTCTTTTTTTTTCTTTCAACCTTCTTTCTTTCTTTCTTTCTTTCTTTCTTTCTTTCTTTCTTTCAACCTTTCTTTCTTTATTTATTTCAACCTTTCTTTCTTTATTTCAACCTTTCTTTCTTTCTTTCAACCTTTCTTTTTTTTTTCTTTCTTTCTTTCTTTCTTTCTTTCTTTCTTTCTTTCTTTCTTTCTTTCTTTCTGTCCCTTTCCCTTTCCCTTTCCTTCCCTTCCTTCCTTCCTTCCTTTCTTTTTTTTAATTTTCTCCTCCAACTGCAAATGGATTTGTCAACACTATTTAAACTTTTATTGAAAATTATATTTATAATTAAAAACAAATCTTTATTTTGTAATCACTACTATGACAAGTAATCTTTTCTATTGACTGTGACCTCTTCTATTGACTTTGTGACCACTAGGTGTTGTAGGCTTAGTAAAAATAAACAAATAAGTAAGCATTAATCACTAATACACTCTTTATGTTATTTATTCCTTTATTGCTAAAATTTTACTTACTGTAATAAAATATTATTTATAAATATTAAAAAACATTTCAAAAATATTTTTAAGCTATTTTAAACATGAGAAAAACTCACTCACAAACTATTGCAAACCATTACTAAAAAAAATGTTAGAAAAGTATTACTCACTAAAAATTATTTTTCACTTTATAGTTTAAATAAAAAGTATCTCATCAAGTTACATTTTTTAAATAAAAATTATTTATTTATTGATTACTTATAAAATGGAAAATATAATAATGTTTAAAGCATAAAAATCGCCAATTTTGGTTTTATTATGACTGACCAGACCAATACAAAGAGCATCATTTTAACTAGTTGAGGGAAATTAACAGATGTCAGGATTTTTTTTTTACTACAGAAAAGATTAGGAACAGTTATTTGACAGACTAACTGATAAGAATTATTATTTTCTGTTTTTTAGTCACCACCAGTTTTGGTAAATTTAGTTCTGTGTTTGACTCATATCTATCACAATTCTTGGTGTTGGCATACATGGGAGAGGGATGTGTTGTTGAATTTGCTTTGAAGAATTGTTTTATCATCGTTATTTCTTTATGGTCAAGCAGTATGATTAAAGCAGAATTGTTTTATGATTGTTATTTCTTTATGGGTCATGGGTCAAGCAGTACACTTAAAGCAGAATTTTTTTATGATTGTTATTTCTTTATGGGTCATGGGTCAAGCAGTACACTTAAAGCAGAATTATTCTATGGAATCAGGTGGTGATGGAGTAAATTTCTTTTTCTTCTATCACTAAAACCTCTTGTTGCAGAAGTGTGTGTTTTTTTCTCTTGTTTAATAGATGTGCATTTAACATGGTTGATTTTGTGTGCTGTAATGGATTCATATATACTATAAACAGTCTCATTTTAACATGGATTATTTTGTGTGCTGTAATGGATTCATTTATACTATAAACAGTCTCATTTTAACATGGTTGATTTTGTGTGCTGTAATGGATTCATTTATACTATAAACAGTCTCATTCTTCTTGCTGTGAATGTGTTCTCAGTTTTCTTGATTTTGTTTATTGTCAGTACTAATGTTGTGCACATGTATTTATTTAAGTGATCTGAGCTTTTTATTTAATCACAAATAGTAATGCACATGTATTTATTTAAGTGATCTGAGCTTTTTATTTAATCACAAATAGTAATGCACATGTATTTATTTAGGTGATCTGAGCTTTTTATTTAATCACAAATAGTAATTCACAGCATTTCTATAGAAACTAGGTCAACTATGTTATTTTTTTTATTATTATTATTATTATTTAATCAGAAATCTTATTTCATTGAAAACATGATGCATAACATCATAACTTGAAAGTGTTCATTCCATAACAAGAAAGATATTTTTGAAAAGGTAACTAAATGAGGGCCATGTTCACAAGAGAGAGTTAAATCCATAAGCAAGAAAGTAAAATTAAGTATGAGCAAGGGCTGTATTCATGAGTTAATTTCAATTTAATGATACACCATCTCACATATCTGACTACTTACAACTTTGTTTTCTTTATTGTCAAAAAAATCTTGTTTTAGTTTAATACATGGTTATAATGACATATGCATTAGTGTTTTATTATGCATTCTTTGATTTCTATTGTAAGTTTTTATTATATATTTACATGTATGAAATGAGAAAGAATTTCACTTGTGATATATCATGAACCATTTAGGTTCAAAAGTGCAGGGGTTGCCTGTACTCAGTCAACTATACTCAGATGTTAAGAATAATCACTTTGGCCAGCACTCATTTGGCACTAGAAGATGTTAAGAATAATTGCTATGGCAGTCTCTTTGATGGAATGAGGAGGCAAACAATGGAAAGGGGAAAACTACCATGTCTGTAGATATTTGTATGTTTCCTCATGAACCATTTTCAGTTATAAACCCAGGAGTGTTGTTCTCATTTACAGAAAAACTTTATTGACATTATGACATTACAAATTCTAAATCCTGCAATGCCATTTCTTCCAGAAATCCAGACCACAGTCTGCTGGTTTATCTACAAAGGCATCTAACAGTGGTACTGCTGTGAATGTATCTGGACTCAGTGGTGAAGAAATAAAAATTATTCGACGTGTAAGAGAAGAAGAACAGCGAAAAGGTGGATGGATTCGGATCTTTCCTGGTCCTGATACCTGGGATGTCCATGGGTGTGTATAGCAAATTTTTACAAGCTTTTTACAGCTTGTGTTATGCATTCTACAGCTTTTACAGTCTTAAATGTATCCTTAGTAAAATTGTACAGCCTTTACAGTCTCAATTTTCTGTCCTTTTTTTTGTTAAAGCTTTTACAGTTACCTTCTATGTATTATACAGCCTTTACAGTCTTATGTGTTCTTTGTATTATACAGCCTTTATATTCTTATGTGTTCTTTGTATTATACAGCCTTTATAGTCTTCTCATGTGTTCTTTGTATTATACAGCCTTTACAGTCTTCTCATGTGTTCTTTGTATTATACAGCCTTTATAGTCTTCTCGTGTTCTTTGTATTATACAGCTTTTATAGTCTTATGTGTTCTTTGTATTATACAGCCTTTACAGTCTTCTCATGTGTTCTTTGTATTATACAGCTTTTATAGTCTTATGTGTTCTTTGTATTATACAGCCTTTATAGTCTTCTCATGTGATCTTTGTATTATACAGCCTTTATAGTCTTATGTGTTCTTTGTATTATACAGCCTTTATAGTCTTCTCATGTGTTCTTTGTATTATACAGCCTTTATAGTCTTATGTGTTCTTTGTATTATACAACCTTTATAGTCTTCTCATGTGATCTTTGTATTCTACAGCCCTTATAATCTCACCTTAATAGTCTTTTGTATTATACAGTCTTTATAATCTCACCTCATGTGTCCTTTGTATTTGATATTTTAGAGTCTTGACAACCTCATATCTTGATCCTTTGTAGTTTACAATATTTAGGGCTTCACCTCTTGTGTCCTTTGTATATAGTAGTCTTTACACTTTCTTTATGTATGTCATTTATATTGTACAAAATTTACAGTTTTACCACTTTTGTTCTTTGTATTTTACAACTTACAGTCAGTACAGTGTCCCACCTCTTGTTTCCTTTTTAATGTACAGACTTCACAGTCTGACCTCTTATATCCTTTGTATGCTTCAGTTTACAGTCATTAGTCTAACCACATGTCCTTTGTATGTTGCAATTTACAGTCTTCAGTCTCACCTCATGTGTCCCTTGTATATTGCAGTGTTTACAGTCTTTACATTCATACCTTTTGCGCCCTTTGCATGTTGCAGTTTACATTCTTTAGTCTCTCCTCATGTGTTCTTGGTATTTCCCACCTTTACAGCCTCATTTATTGTATCATTCTAAGATTTTATAATCTTGAGTTTTACAGTCTTCTTTCACATATTTTTAGCCTTCACACTCACTTTTTGCAGCTTTGTAATTTATAACCTTTAGAGTTACACCTCTCGTCAACTCATGACATATAGAAATACTTACATAAACACACTGCCTTTATTCACTCCTAATTTCTTTGCTAAATCCTACCAAGTCCTGCTAGCAAAATCTGCCTAGGCCTTTTATTGAAATCTACCAAGTCCTGCTAGCAAAGTCTGCCTGGGCCTTTTATTGAAACCTACCTGTTAGCAAAATCTGCCTGGGCTTGTTATTCAAATGTACCATGTTCCTCTAGCAAAATTTGCCTAGGCCTTTTATTGAAATCTATCAAGTCCCACTGACAAAATCTGTCTAGGCCAACCTTCCTCAAACTTTTTACACTGAAAGAATCCTTGAAATAATTTTCATGTCCCCGCATAAAAATTATTATATCTGCGATGTTTATTTTTCCATTCACAATCTATCAGGGGAGCCCCTAGAGATCTCTCATGGAACCCTAGGGTTCTGCAGAACACCATTTAAGAAACCATGGTCCAGGCTCTTTATTGAGATTTATTGAGATCTACCAAGACCTGCAAGCAAAATATGTCAAGATTCTTAATTGACATCTACCAAGTCCTGTAGCAAAATAACCTATTCCTTCTAACTAAAACCTGCCAAGTTGTGCTAGCAAAATCTATCTAAACCTTATTTTTAAATCTACAAACTCCCATCAGTAAACTCAACTAATTCCACTAGCTAAATTCTACCTGGTTCTAGGCCTAAATATTGGCTATATGTCAGTGGATTTCAATATCTTTTGCTGACCTGGTTCTAGGCCTAAATATTGGCTATATATTGGTGGATTTCAATATCTTTTGCTGACAATAACAGGACATCATTGTTTATGTTCCACTCTTCTCACTACTGGCAGAGGAGTTACTTTTTATATCTGTGCTCAAATTAACAAAATAAATTATATTAATTAACTTTAAATGAATTTATGATAGTGGTTGATGATTTCTGTATGGTAAATGTCAGTATTTTATGGTTTTATGGAGCAGATAACTTGACAATTTACAAAATATTTCTCCTAATAAGCATGTATGTGTGTGTGTTCACAGGCAATTTTTACAATTTAACACAACTCACAACTTGATGTTGCATCAAAGGCTTTATCCAGAAAGGTATGTAACACTATTTCACTTGCAACACATTATGTAATTATAAGGCACTATACAACTCTGATCTTAGACATCTTTAAGTCATGAATTACTAAACATTATTTATGATATAATAAACTTTATATTTTCAAGTACTTATTATTAACATTATTTTGAAGATGTAGCACTAGCATTCCAATATAGAAGATGGTGTGTAAAGTAGGTTTAATATCAAGATACTGGATATAACATTACTTTGTATGTAACATTTCTGAAGATTAATGAGTTAATGTATTTAAATTGTTTAATGTAGGTCATTGAATAAGATAAAGAGTTAATTCATACATATTTCCAGTTAGATAGCAAATGTTATTCCTTAATATTTCAAATCATACATCAAGAGTTACTCCTCAGTATTTCAAATAAAACATCTAAGAGTTATTCCTTAATATTTCAAATCATACATCAAGAATTACTCCTCAGTATTTCAAATAAAACATCTAAGAGTTATTCCTCAATATTTCAAATCAAACATCAAGAGAAAATGCTCACATATTTAAAATTAAATGACCAGAATTAATGTGCATATACTTCAAGCAGTCAGAACTTTTTTCTGATTAGATAATGACTGATGCTGTCATGGGTTACTTATATATTATCATGCCATACTTATTAATATCATGTCATACTGATATAATATGATGGGTTTCTTATATAATATGATAGGTTACTTATATAATATCATGGGTTACTTATATAATATCATGCCATACTTATATAATATCATGATGTATTTATATAATATCATGTCATACTTATAAGCATATTGTACTCAGTATTGATGATTTAACTTCAGACTTTTAAAAAAAAACCAGAAAAACTATTGCACACAGAGTGATAAAATTTTAGACTTTAAAGAATCTATTGAACTTAGAATTATATGATTTCAGATAAAAATGTCTAAAACACTCATGATTTCAAACTGAAAAACCTAATGCAATCAGAATGATATGATTTCATACATTAAAAAGTTCTTACTGCACCCAAAATGATAAGATTTAAAACTAAAATTTATTGCACTCAGATGAAGTTATTTCAGGCTAAATAATCTAATGAATGAAATTATTTCATACATAAAAAAACTATTGCATTCAGCATGAAATTATTTCAGATTAAAATACCTAAAGCACTCATGAATTCAGAATAAAAACTTAATGCAATCAAAATTATATGATTTCAGACATAAACAGTTCTACTGCAGATTAAAAAACATAATGCACTCAAAATATGATTTCAGACTAAAAACATAATGCACTCAAAATATGATTTCAGACTTAAAAACATAATGCACTCAAAATATGATTTCAGACTTAAAAAACATAATGCACTCAGAATATGATTTCAGACTAAAAAAAACATAATGCACTCAGAATGATATGATTTCAGACTAAAAAATCTAATGCACTCAAAATTATATGATTGCAGACTATAAACCATAATGCACTCAGAATGATACGATTGCAGACTAAAAAGCATAATGCATTCAGAATATGGTTGCAGGCAAAAAAACATAATGCACTCAGAATTATACAATTGTAGACTAAAAACATAATGCACTCAGAATTATACGATTGTAGACTAAAAACATTAATGCACTCAGAATGATATGATTTCAGACCTAAAACATAATGCACTCAGAATTATATGATTGCAGATTAAAAAAACATAATGCACTCAGAATGATATGATTGCAGACCAAAAAGCATAATGCACTCAAAATGATATGATTGCAGACACAAAAAAGTTCTGACTGCAAAGGCACCTGCTGCACCACTGTCCTCAGCTGCTTCTAGATCAAAGTAAGTTAAGTTCACTATATTGATAGCATTATTATCATCACATATTACCAAAAATAAATTGCTTCTGTGATTTTGGAAGAAATGTTATATTTCTGGAAAGGATTTGGGAATGTTGGTGCTGCATATTTGCTACTTCCTTTCAGTAAATTCTTCTGTTTGCATACTGGGTATACCAGTAAATTCATCTTTTATATAGAATAGTATGGTTATTTCTTTTCAGTAATTTCATAATTTACCTATAGCAAGCATATTCTACTTCAGTAAACTCATCTTTTCAAGAGAACAGACATACCTTTTTCTTTTTAGTAATGTACTTTGTACCTAGTAAGGCAAGTCCTTTTTGATCAATTCATATTTTAACCTTGAATGGGCATCTTATCTCTTTTCAGTCAATTCATCTTTTACATAGAACAGACATGACATATAAATTTATCTTTCACAGAGAATTGACATGTATGCATCTGTTTAAACAGAACATTGAAGTCCTTAATGTTAGTACATGTAAATCTGTCTTGCAGATTATAGGAATTCCTCTTTTGGTATATCAGTCTATTGCAGACTAGAAATGTCCTTTTGATTCATGTTTCAATCTATTACATATAACAGTCCTACTTCCTACCACTATATCAATCCATTACATACAACACAAATATCCTACTTCCCTTCTCAAACCATCTGTTTATAGAGGCATGGCTTGATTATTTTGAATAAATCAGTCTGCTTTACAGAAGAAATCTATCCTACTACTTTTCAGCAAATTCATCTATTTTAATGAACATGAGTAATCTCTGTTGTTTTGTCACAGAGCAAAATTGTCTTACTGCTTTTTGGTGTATCCTTCTATTATGTAGAAATGAAATGTCCTAATGTTTTGGGGTGTATTCATCTATTATATAGAAGTGTTCTACTGCTTTTGGTGTATATCCTTCTACTATACAGCAGTAGAACAGAAGTATCATATACCTTGTCACAGTAGCCATTTATTTTGTAGCCCTGGTGCTCTGCTTCTTTTCAGTCATTCCATGTATTATATAATTATCAGTATATTTATCCATTTATTTATTAAAACAGCAGTGCCTTTCATTTTAGTGTATCCATTTATTACTTAGAATAGCACCGTCCTGTACAATGTATATTTATATCTATTTATAAATACGGATTCATTTGCAGCTATCACTATTTATCTTATTTGTGCCATTCTGGTTTTTCTGTTATCTTTTTATATAATAATAATAATAATAATAATAAAGTTATACAATTTGCCAATTGCAGAACTGCATATGTACAGATCATAGGAGGGCAGCCAAAGACTGATGCTGAGGTAATGAACATGGCTGAAACTTTTGTAAAAATTTGCATGATTCTATTGTGTAACATTTTTTCTAGATTTACACTTCAGATAAATATGTTGTTTAATTATTTTTAGAATCATATTTTAATCACACATGCATTTGTGGATTGTTGTAAAGTATGTCAAATGTTTCGAATAAGTTTCAATTAGAAAATCAATAAAAATGTAGCATGATTAGAAACTCCATAAAATGTAGCAGTATTAAAAAATCCATAGAAATGTAGCAGTATTAGAAAATCCATAAAATTGTAGCACTATTAGTAAATCAATAAAAAATGTAGCACAATTAGAAAATCAATTAAAATGTAACAGAATTAGAAAATCGAACAATATAGCACTATTAAACAACCAATCAAAATGTAGCACAAATAGAAAATCCATAAAAATGTAACACAATTAGAAAATCATTAAAAATGTAGTACAATTAGAAAATCAATAAAAATGTAGCACTATTAGAAAATCAATATAAATATAGCACTGATAAATGAAAGCTGTTTAAAGACATTTTTACCAATTTTTTTTTTTAATTCCTCACCCAACATCCTCATGCCTGTTTCAGGAAACTGTCTAACTTAAATTCCAACTGTAATAAATAACCAGTAAGGAAACTAACTTTAATTCCAACTGTAATAAATAGCCAGTAAGGAAACTGTCTAACTTTAATTCCAACTGTAATAAATAACCAGTAAGGGAAGAAAATGTCATTTGAGTTTTTAACTTAGTAATTACATTTTTAATTATTGTAATCATGATAAAAGTGCAAAAACTATTATTGCTTGTTCTCCACTTTAATGGTCTGAAGTCACATATTACTTTCCATATCAACTTTATCAAAATTATTTGTTCTAGCACTGCTGACTAAACCTAAAGTACTATAGCACCATTTCATTCTTTGTCTAACATCTCACAATAAAGTCCATGTCAGTATTTGCCTCAACTTTATAATAGTTCAATTTTTTTCATTCAGCTAGAGTTTAATTTTATTTCCATATTTTATTTCCAACATTTTAATATTATGCTATTACTGTGTCAACACCTTTGTGCATTTACAAATACTGTGACTGCAATATACTTTTAATGTCATATTGGTTGTGTTATTTTTCAGTTTAAAGAGAGAAATAAAAGACAGTGTCCTTTGCATGTGAGAATAAAATGTCTGTAACTTGCTGACCTGTAATTTTGAGCAACCATAAAAAGTAATTCTATTATAAAGAAAATCAGATCAAAAGATCCCCACAAACCACTCCACATTTTCTATGTTCAGCAATCAAAGTCAAAATAAATTATTCTTACTGGTATTTAATCCTAAAAGGAAAGTAACTCATTGTGCTATTCTGAAAGTTATCCATGCCATACTCACATCAGGCTACAGTAATTTTAAGGTATCATCTGATTGAAACTTTCAGAAGCTCATTAGCCCAGATAAATGAACTCCTAATTTTGCAGAAGTAAGCAATAAACCTCTTCACTCTAATCATGGTTACAATAATTTGACATTTGGATTTCTGCAGTTTTTATCATTATACAGAGCACTCAGCCTTCCTTATTATGCAATGTATCCACTATTTCGAGGCTTCCAGTGATATCATATATGATCTGCTTAATGCATGCTTTTCACTAATATATTATGATGGTGGAGGTAGGGAACCAATTCTATTCCAAATGTCATCACATTCATGTTCACCTTACATGCTGAGGGGTTATATTCACAATAAATTTGCCTGTCCAGGTAGTATATGTGCATTGAAACTGTGGCCGTATAAACATGAGGTGACTGATAATATATTATTGTTGCAGAAAACAATAGAATCATATACCCTTGCTCTACTTCGAGCACGACAGTATGAACGTAAATTGGGCAGCAGAAGCCGAAGACGCAAAAATCGCAAGAAAGGAAAGGGTTTGTAAAAATCATTTTACCTTACCATGTCCATACTTTTATTTTATTTGTATGATAGGAATTGTTTCATTCATGTATGTCTTTATTTTTCAAAAGAAATTTTGTTCATTTATTATTATGAAAGATTGTTAATTGGCCAATTCAGTATTCACCATTTAAGACTACTTCTTGTTTTCAAAAGGACATTTATGAATTTTTTTCTTTGAAGACACATAACTTCTCCATTTATGTATATATTTTACATTATGTTCTATATTACTTTTTTCCTGCTTAAGTTTATTTCCTAACAGTAGTGCAAAAATGGCCTATATTAGCCAGTGTGTTTTTACATTTCTGATTTTTTTTTGCCTTACTTGTAAACCTAATTAGATTTTCATTTATAAATAGTTTTATGTATAACATCATGAATATCTTCTTTCATTCTTTAAAGAAAATTTGACACTAATAATTTTCAAAATACATGTAATGTAGTAAAAATAGAATGAATGTTTGAAATCAAACTCTTAATCTAATCTGTTCTTATGCATAGAAATTATCAATTATTCTTAGCGTTGGTCCTCTTTGTACCAGTGTCTTTATAATATTTAACTAATGTTACATGTTTCCAATGTTATTAGTACCTAAGACATTGCCAGAAAAAAGCATCCTCTCTCTACTGTAACAAGCAAAAATATTTATTTTTCTGCAGAAATATGACTTTTTAAAACTATATGCATTCTTTTGTTCTCCAAATTCATCCTTTCTTGATCAGTGTTAGATGATTTCTACTAAATGATTTGGATATACTATGACTGTGTGCATGTTGTATTCATATAAGTCAACGTCCTTTACAAAAATAATTTTTGCCATGGGCCAACACAAGGGACAAATGCCTATCTGAAGTAATACTTCATACCTTGCTTTGTGTGATAAACAAAACATGCACTCATCTTGTTGTGACAATTTAAGCATGTACTCGTGATAAACAAAACAAGCACTCATTGTGATAAGCAAACATGCACTCATCTTGTGAAAAACAAAACGTGCACTCGGGATAAACAAAACATGGACTCATCTTGTGATAAACTAAACATGCACTCATGAAAAACTACACATGTACTCGTAATAAACAAAACATGCACTCATCTTGTTGTAATAAACTAAACATGTGCTCATCTTGTTTTTGATAAACAAAACATGCACTCATCTTGTTGTGAAAAACAAAACATGCACTCGTCTTGTGATAACAAAATATTCATTCATCTTGTTATGATAAACGAAACATGCGCTAATGAAAATCTAAACATGCACTCATCTTGTGATAAACAAAACATACAAATGGAAAATTAGATTAATAATTAAATGTATATATGTACAGAATACACAACTAATGGCAAATCAAATTAATACTTAAATGGTAAATAAGATGCACACTTGACAAATAACTTATCAAACAGTAACAAATTATCCTGAACAGTTCTGGGTAAATTTCACATTCCTAATACATATAGTTCATTCTTCTCTGTCTCTTTGCTTAGAGAATCATGATAACATAGGTTAATGCAAATAAAATGCCAAGTAAAAGAAATTATCACAGAGACAATTAACAGAGAGTTGATATACTGGAAGGAATTTGCCTGTTTTCTTTTTTTGTTTTATGTGTTTTCTTGATCTCTTTCTTCATTCACAACAAAGTTTGGATCTGCTCAAGGATCATTCACAGCCACAATATGCAGGTCAGTCATCTGCCCCCCCCCCTCCGGTACACAGATAAGCACCTTGTCCATGCAATACTTCCTTCATTCCCGGTTGAAGGGTACTGCGTCTTCTTCTACAAGCATCTCTGCTTGTCTCAACTAGTTAACATCTCTCTGTTTGTCTCAAATGTCTTGACTACTTTAACATCTCTGCTTGTCTTGACTAGCTAGCATCTCGAATAGTTAGCATCTCTATGTGTCTTGACTAGTTAACATCTCTGTTTGTCTCAACTAGTTATCATCTCTGCTTGTCTCAACTAGCTAACATTCTGCTTGTCACAACTAATTAGCACCTATGCTTGTCTCAAATAGTTAACATCTCTGCTTGTCTCGACTAGTTAGCATTTCTGCTTCTTGGTTAGAGAGTGATATGTAAAAATGCTGGTTTCCCAGCATCAACAAAGAAGGCATTACACACACTGTTGAAAACATACAGCTTAAAGCCAAGTAGATATTTCTTAAAGTTTTACACTTCATTGCTTCCCTCTGCCCCCTACTTCTCTCTCTCATTCCTTCAATTTGCCGCTCTTTCTCTCTCTCACGCACACACACACTGACAGTCATCCTAACAGTCCCTATGTTTGCTTACATCTTGCCCTTAGTTGCCCTTTTTGTGACAATCTGAACTTCCTTATTCCAGAAATTGCTCTGTAGTCTGGTAAGAGAGAATGGAGTTAAAGATTTATAAGCTGGAAACTTAGCATTTGTTCCCTGATTATATTTTTACAGGAACAAGTAACCTTTCTTCTTTGTGTTACTTGAATGTCTTGGTTTACTAATTGTAAACTGCTATGACTGACCCTGGTAGAGGTGTACAGAGAATATGTAGAGAATACACTACACTCTGCTAATGTATGGTGGCAAAGTATGCTGACTGAGCATGCTAAATATAGATTAAAGACATATTTGTCTTCTCCTTAAATAAGAAGTTTTCCACCTATGGAATATTGTGTGACAGTAAATGTTGTCTAGTGTTGTGGAAGAGAGAACACACTTACAGTGCCCATATATCTGCCAAGTGAGAGAGATGACTGGTGTCTAGTGGAGAATTATTAATAACATAAATTAAGATTCTCATCACTTGTAATTAGTTATGAATGATTAATTAATTAATAATAATCATAATCATTAACTAAGTGGTATTGGCATCACAGGAAGGATGTGGTTTGAATTTGTTCACAATTAAAATTTTAAGAAAAATTATGATACAGTACTCCTTTATGCAACAATTGTGTTTACCTAATTAATTATGTTTCCAATTCTGACTTTTTGAGATGTATGCTAAATTAAAAATATTTTTGAAAAAATAAGTAATATCATCATCGTTCCTTGCAGTAGTTTTGTAAAACTTGAAATTTATTATCTGCTTATCTTATTATCTTAATTATTTTCAATAATTATTTTCTCAGATAACATGAGGTATGTAATTCAATTGTTTACAACTTATAATGTGATTCTTGTAATTAAAGTAAAAGCACTAGTTACTGAAAATCCAAGATGGACATTTTTATCAAACATTTACTTTGAACATTTGTTTTTTAATAAACTCTTTAAATCATTCATGCTATATTTCATGGGGTTTTTTTATTTGTGACTTTATTCAGACCAGTTGAGACGTTATGACAAACATCTGTTGCATTCTACTCACTTGTAGACTACACTTTATCTTGATTAATTATTTGTTTCGTATTATGTGCATATCTATTGTACTCACTTGTAGACTACACTTTATCTTGATTATTTGTTATATTATGTGCATATCTATTGTACTCACTTGTAGACTACACTTTATCTTGTTTATTTGTTTCATATGTTGATATAAGATGTCTTTGCTTAGACTCATTTAGTTTAGTGCTTTTTTCCTCAGCACATTTCATTTAAATTGTTTTAATCCAACATTTTACTTTGCATGTATTGTATTTTGGATGTTTTAAGGCCTGCATTTTACTTGGAATGTGTTATATGTTTAGGCGCTCATCGCTCACATCTTGTACAGGGTGTAATAGCTGATGAAGAGGAAGGAGAGGGTCAATATGGGGAAGAAGATGAGGTGAAAATCTTTGATGTTTCAAATGAAGTGTATAATAAATCTTATAATTGTCATATACTTGAAAGTCACTAATTGAATGGTAGCCTTCCTAGCTAGTATTTTGCATGCCATAACTTTACCTTTTATAGCCCTCCTGGCTTGCTTGCCCATAACTTTACCTTTTATAGTCCTCCTGGCTTGCTTGCCCATAACTTTACCTTTTATAGCCCTCCTGGCTTGCTTGCCCATAACTTTACTTTTTATAGCCCTCCTGGCTTGCTTGCCCATAACTTTACCTTTTATAGTCCTCCTGGCTTGCTTGCTTGCCCATAACTTTACCTTTTATAGTCCTCCTAGCTAGTTGCTTGCCCATAACTTTACCTTTTATAGTCCTCAGCTTGCTTGCCCATAACTTTACTTTTTATAGGCCTACTAGCTTGCTTGCCCATAATAAGCCTTATCCTTATTATATTACAATATATTATATTTTGAACTAATATTGTATTTACTCTTAATGTGCCCCTTATATTTTTGTTATATTATGGATAACCTTATTGACTAATATTGTATTTAATCTTAATGTGACCCTTATATTTTTGTTAATATTACTTTTAACCTTTTCTAACTCATACAGCTTGCCCTTTGTATCCTTTTATTTTACTGGTGACCATCCTAAGGAATAGCTTTCTTAATATCTCTGTTATGGTTATTGGTAATCATCCTAGGGATATCCCTGTTAGGGTTATTGGTAACCATCCTGTGGATATCCCTGTTAAGGTTATTGGTAATCATCCTAGGGATATCCCTGTCAAGGTTATTGGTAACCATCCTAGGGATATTCCTGTGAAGGTTATTGGTAACCATCCTAGGAATATCACTGTTAAGGTTATTGGTATCTTACTCACAGTGTCTTCCTGCTTGATCATAGCTTGACTATGATATATTTATTATACATGTAGTTATTTACAGTCTACTATCAGTTGAATAGGTCCATAGACATAATACTTTGTTTTCAGAAATTACATATAATTTCATATGCTGTGAATGTAACTATTTTCATGATTAATGACCACCTCATTACTAATACTTGCCTTAGCTGAGATGTATAATGGACGATACTTGTAGTGGATGATACTTGTGTAAATGCAGTGAATACGTATATGAATTTAGTGGACAATATTTGTGTGAATATCGTTGATGATACTACGTGAATGTAGTGGACAATAGTTGTGTGAATGTAATGGATGATACTATGTGAATTTAGTGGACAATGTGCAAATGTGATGGATTATATTTGAGTGAATGTGAATGTAGTGGATAACAGGGATATCCCTAGGATGATTACCAATAACCATAACAGGGATATCTCTAGGATGGTTACCAATAACCACAAACTCGCCCCACTACTAAAACGTTAGATCTTCCAGAATCTTGGTAAGATTCTGAGACCTTGGTTCACAACTGAGAGTCAACAGAAACTTTGATGATGATGATGATGATGATGATGATGATGATGATGATGATGATGACACAATGGTCATGACAATGATGGTGATGATAAAAGAAGCTTTAATCTCATAAAGTTCTAAGCACTTTAAAATATTTAAACTTATGTACAGAAGAGAAACATAAATAAAATGAATTAGTTTTACAGTTTGAGCAAACAGCAACACAGACAAGACAGCCATTATTGCTTTTGGAAAAGATGGTTTCTTAAGGCAGCAAACTCCAGGAAGTTGGGCCCTGATAAGCAAATGAATGTTGACTTGTAAATTATGGCTGAGAGATCTAGGTGCTGCACTCTCATATTAATTTAAATCTGCCTTATTCAGTGGGATTTATCAAATCAACATACACTTGTTAGATCAAAATTATTGGACTCCTCCCAGTTTGAAATGTGGGATTTATCAAATCAACATACACTTGTTAGCTCAGAATTATTGGACTCCTCCCAGTTTGAAATGTGGGATTTATCAAATCAACATACACTTGTTAGCTCAGAATTATTGGACTCCTCCCAGTTTGAAATGTGAAGCTCTTAAAAATCCTAGGATATGAAGTGCTAATAAAGAATCCATATTTTTGTTATTGACTGCCTCTTAGATTTTGCTCTTTCCCTCTTAGAGCCTGGGGTTTATTATTGCTTACTCATGTATTATTGTTTCTTTTCCCTACCATCTTAACTTTTCTGATCAGTACATTAAATATTTGAGTTTTGAAAGGCAGTGTGAATTTGTAATTGTAGTGGTGCCACACTCATAGATTGTAACTTTCTGGCATGTGCAGTCATAAATTACAAATCAAACAAAATAATTCTTAGATTTTTAAACATTAGCCTTGACATGCAAACATTAGCCTTGACATGCAAACATTAGCCTTGACATGCAAACATGAGCCTTGACATGCAAACATTAGTCTTGACATGCAAATATTAGCCTTGACATGCAAACATTAGCCTTGACTTTCAAACATTAGCCTTGACATGCCTACATTGCCAACCTTCATCTCACCTTTAACTATTGTCACTTTCCAGAATTTTCATAACATTATGTTGAAAATGTCATTAGAATAATGGTAATATTTAAATATCATCAGTTTGATGTCAGTGTGACATGGTTTATTCTTTCATCTTTGCAGGGAGATGATGTCAAACAAGATGACAATGTAGATGACAAGCCAGATGAAGAATATTGTATAAAAACAACAAACAATTCTGACAATGTTGCAGTCACTACTTCAGACTCAAGTGATGATGTCAAGACAGGCACTAAAGAGGTCACAGATCAGGAGGCCAAAAGAATCACACTTCCACCCAGTCCTCCCCCATCAGAGCCCCAATACAATGTGGTGGAGCTGCTAATCAAAGGGAAGACACTCAACAAAGTTCAAGCACGCTCAGCATTTGCAATGTATCTGTTTCAAGTCAAGCAGCGACTCATTACAGAGACTGGCCCTTTGCGACAGGAAGATGTTGATGCCTTGAATGAGCAAATGGTAACTTAACTAAATGACATAAGTACTTATAGTGTATTTATGTACTTATATAGTGCACTTGATGTACTTATAGTGTACTTATAATCATTTAAAATGGTAAGTTACTAAATGACATAAGTATGTATAGTGTATTATGTACGTATAGTGTACTTATAATCATTTAAAATGGTAAGTTACTAAATGACATAAGTACTTATAGTGTATTTATGTACTTATAGTGTACTTATAATCAGTTAAAAATGGAAAACCAATTTAAAAAATAGGATGTACTAATTACAAAATAGACTGTACTATTAATCAGTTGTAAAATAGGATGTACTTACAATCTGTTAAAACATTTGATGTGCTGATGATCACTTGAAAAATAATGTATACTTATAATCAGTTAAGTAGAATACACTTACATTCAGTTAAAAATAGTATAAATTAAAAATAGGATGTACTTATAATCATTTACAAATAGAATGTGCTTATATTCCTTTGCAAATAGGATGTACTTATAATGTTGAAAAATAGGATTTAATGCAAATGTATGATTTGATATAACTTCAGAGACTGTGTCTGAAAAATATGTTTGATCCGTGTATCAAACAGTATGTCTGTACTTTTGCTTATGATTAAAAATGCGTTTGATCCATGTATCAAAATATATATATATATATGTACTTTTGCTTATGATTAAAAATAACATTGGACAAATTGAAGTGAAGTTTTAATTTTTCACTAAATTCAATTGGTACTATTATAGAAATATATACAAGTAGTACATTGTAATTGTTAAAGTGTGTTTTTTATTTTTTTGTTTGTTATTCAGCAAATTAAATTTGGGTTACAGAGATATCCTTGTTTGGTTTGCTTTATTGATATGAGATGTTTTTGCCTAAAACTACCAATTTTCTGCCACTGAATTCATATTTAGAAATGTTTTTGCTTAAAACTACCAATTTTCTGTCACCGAATTCATGATTTATCTTTTTTGAGTTTGAATTATATTTATAAAATTATATTTTGTTGATGTTTCTGTTATTATTATTATTAATGAAAGTTTGTATTTAAGCTCATAGTCATACTCTTGTTTGTTTTTTTTAAAAACTAAAGGATCTCGTACTAAGATTTCTTAAAAGAGCAGCCATTAATTTGCAACAGTCTTTCCGGGTGATTGTTCCAAGTCGGAAACTGCCACTTGGAGATCGCCGTCGCATCCTAGCTAAACAGCTGGGGGACTTTGTGCAAATATATAACAATGTAAAGTACATCATTGATATTTAACATTCTTTTATACCATCCTAAACAAATTTTATTTTGTTTCTGTAGACGTAGATAAATTTTACAGTCTTTATGTATGTGTATACTTAAAAATAAGCTTTCCTGAAAGTATGCTTTAATCAAATAAAAGAAAGCATGTAGTGAAAATAGATCTGCACGTGTGATCTTAAATTCTGTAATTATTTTTTTTGCAGGATTATTTTGCTAATAAGATGTTTTATTTTATGTTAATAAAGCCACTATGATTTAAATTTTTTTATATAATAATGCTATATTTATTTTTGCTCTGTATAACAGAATCTCTTTAATAAAGGAGAGTTCTTGTATATATTAATATAGGAAAGCTTTTGTATGTATTAAGATGAGAGAAATAGTTTTGTATATATTAACAAAAGAAAGTTCTTTTGTGTATGTATTAATATAGGAGAAAAGTTTTTGTATCTATTAATATAGGAGAAAAGTTCTTGTCTCTATTAATATAGGAGAAAAGTTCTTGTCTCTATTAATATAAGAGAAAAGTTCTTGTATCTATTAATATAGGAGAAAAGTTCTTGTCTCTATTAATATAGGAGAAAAGTTCTTGTCTCTATTAATATAAGAGAAAAGTTCTTGTATCTATTAATATAGGAGAAAAGTTCTTGTCTCTATTAATATAGGAGAAAGAGTTCTTGTCTCTATTAATATAGGAGAAAGAGTTCTTGTATATATTAATATAGGAGAAAAGTTCTTGTCTCTATTAATATAGGAGAAATAGTTCTTGTCTCTATTAATATAGGAGAAAGAGTTCTTGTATATATTAATATAGGAGAAAAGTTCTTGTCTCTATTAATATAGGAGAAATAGTTCTTGTCTCTATTAATATAGGAGAAAGAGTTCTTGTCTGTATTAATATAGGAGAAAGTTCTTGTCTCTATTAATATAGGAGCAAGAGTTCTTGTCTGTATTAATATAGGAGAAAAGTTCTTGTATATATTATAGAGGAGAATGAGTTCTTGTAGAGAATATAGGAGAAAAGGTCTTTTATATATTATAGAGGAGAATGAGTACTTGTAGAGAATTAAGAGAAAGGTCTTGTATATATTAAAAAGAAGAGTTCTTTTGTGTATTAATATATTAATTATTCTACTTTAGATTTTCTTGCACGTTCAAACATTGGTTTTAAATAATGTGACAATTAATTGATGTGCTTTTTATTTGTGTTATGCATATTCTTATTGCAATAAAGATTTTTTCTTTTATGGTTTAATAATTCTAGGAGACAGAGCAGCTGAATGAGGAGATACAGATGGAAAAAGATTCCTCACAATCAAAAACTTTGGATAATGATTGTGAGCTGGATAAAACTAAATTTGAAAAGTTTGTCTCCACTGCCAGGTTGGAGTTTGTTTTTTCACTCTGTCTATAATAATGAGTGAGCATGTTCTTTCACTCTAATTATAATATTGATAGAGTTTGTTCATTCATGCTGTTTAATATAATTAGTGAGTTTGTTCTTTCACTGTGCCTATGATAATGAGTGACTTTTTTTTATTAACTTGACATATAAAACTGTTAAAGTTTATTCTTATGGCTAATCACTTGATTAATATCATCACTTGTTGTCTAAGAACAGATTTCCTTTTAATTATATATATATATATATATATATATTGATGTAAGAAAAGATTTCCTTTTACTATTTTCATTAATATACCTTTTTGTGAAAGAATAGGTTGCCTTTTAATCAATTCATTAATATACATGTTTGTGTAAGAATAGGTTGCTTTCAGTCATTTCATTAATATACCTTTGTGTGTAAGAATGGATTGCCTTTAAATTGATTCATTGATATTTCTTTTTGTGTCAAAATAGATATTCTTTAAGTCAATTTATATTAATTTCATTTTATGTAAGATTACATTTCCTTTCAATTCATTTTATTATTATCATATCTTTATATGTAGAAATAAATTTATTTTAAACAGTTCATTAATATCATATCCTTTTGTCTAAGAATAGATTTCCTTTATTTACAATCAGTTCATTAATATTATGCCTTTTTGTCTACATGTGGATTTTCTTTCAATAAATCCATTAATATCATATCTTTCTGTCTGCATCTAGATATCTTTCCTTGGCCAATAAATTCATTATTATTATACCTTTTTGTCTAAGAGTAGATTTCCTTTTATTTATTTCATTAATAGCAACCAATTTTTTTTGACTAAGAATAAATATTCTTTTAATCAGATCATTAATGTGACACAGATGTTTTTGTCTCAGAATAGATATCATATCGTTCATTTCATTAATATTCTTTTACTTTGCTGTGATGATTGCTGGATAGCAATTAATTAATTCTCTTGATTTCTTTTAATATTTGTTTCAATCATTTAGCAAGAAGATGAGATTTCAGTCATTTATAACTCAGAAAATATACCAAAAATATTTATGGGCAATTTTCTTATTGGGATCATCTAATAATAAACTGTTGTCTTGAATGTCAGTTGTTGTGGATGCTTGGGTACTCCAGAAAATAATACTTCACTAAATATACAGACTTCAAACTATAAGTATCATATTAGCTTTTAATTTTGAAACATATAATGAACAGTATTATGTGTCTAAATTCCTCCCTTTTTTGAACATAAATGCTATATCAGTTAACTTCACCAGTAGGGCTAATAGATAAGGGATATAAGCAAGGAATGATAACTCTGTCAAACTTGTTAATTGTGAATTTACTTTTCATATTATTCAGGCTTTAAGTGGCTCGTACTATTAAAATAAACACAGTGACAAATTTTGAGAATGGAGTTAAATATTTTCAGAGGAAATTTCTTTGCATTTACCAAAGTGTTGCATATAATTATATTTATAAGACATTTTATAAATTCAGTGGTGTGTTGTTTTGTATAAATATGTGAATGCATGTATGTGTATATCTGCAGGCTTTTGTCTTTTTGTGGATTAATATAATATAATATAATAATATACTTAATATTAATGTAATATTCATATGAAAAAATAAAATGTTTATTAGCCCATTTTTCATATATTTACTATGCCATTTCTTTGTCAGGCTTTAATTTGACAGATTGTATGGATATTTCATTTTTATAGTTGTTTATTTTATAATGTATGCACTGCTTTATTACACTTTTGTCTGTAATAAAATAATGTTTTGTTTTGTTTTTAAATAGTTCATGCAATAAATAACAAGTGAATTTACTTTTGGCTTTAGTGAGGGAGAATTAGAAGAATTGCTAACCACTTACACTAAGCTCAATAAGTCTGCCAGCATCTTTCTGGGTGGAAGCTCATCCAAGTCTGAGACATCATCTACCAAGCCTGCTGAGAGCAGCATTGTCACAAATGGATTTAACTCAGAAATGGGTCATGGAGATTCACAAGAGCGAACAAAATCTTTTGGAGAAAACCAAAAAGGCAAAATTTATTTTTCTGGAACCTGAGCTAGACTGCAGTCAATCAGTGTTTTATTTTGTAAATGCAGTCAATCAATGTTTTATTTTGTAAATGAAGTCAATCAATGTTTTATTTTGTAAATGAAGTCAATCAATGTTTTATTTTGTAAATGAAGTCAATCAATGTTTTGTTTTGTAAATGAAGTCAATCAATGTTTTATTTTGTAAATGAAGTCAATCAATGTTTTATTTTGTAAATGAAGTCAATCAATGTTTTATTTTGTAAATGAAGTCAATCAATGTTTTATTTTGTAAATGAAGTCAATCAATGTTTTGTTTTGTAAATGAAGTCAATCAATGTTTTATTTTGTAAATGAAGTCAATCAATGTTTTATTTTGTAAATGAAGTCAGTCAATGTTTTGTTTTGTAAATGCAGTCAAGACACATTTTGTTTTGTAAATGCAATCATTGTTTAATTCTGTAAATGCAGTCAATGTTTTGTTTTGTAAATTTCATCAATCAATTGTTTTGTTTTGTAAATGCTATCAAGAGATGTTTTGTTTTATAAATGCTATCAAGAGATGTTTTGTTTTGTAAATGCTATCAAGAGATGTTTTGTTTTGTATATGCAGTCAATGTTTTCATTTTGTAAATGTAGTCATTGTTTTGTTTAGTAAATGCTATAAGTCAATGTTTTGTTTAGTCACTGTCATAAGTCAATGTTTTGTTTAGTAACTGCCATAAGTCAGTGTTGTTTTGTAAATAGAGTCAAGACATGTTTTGTTTTGTAAATGCAGTCAAGACATATTATTTTGTAAGTACAGGCAATGTTTTGTTTAGTAAATGTAGTTAAAGTGTATAATAATATGAGATATTATTGTAGATGACTTTGTGTTTTAGAGATTTAGAGAAAATAAAAAAATAAGGAAAATAAAAAAATTGTATTACATGCCTAATAACTGTATTGTGAGTAGAATGAAAAACAATCAGGCAAGCAGTAGACACAGGACATCATTGGACTCTTTGCACAAATTAGTGTCTTAAATGGTGATTGATGTTGCTTTATTTAATTTCTATGGATGGTTTAAAAAAACAACCAGTAACATCCCTTTAACCAAAATTTATTATCAAGAATAAAATATTCTTAATGCTTTCTAAATGTTACGGAAAGTTAATTGGGGTTTACACGATGGCAGTTCTTGCTCAAGGATCAGGCTAAAGAGTTAAGCTATTAGTAACATCAAAGTCATAAAATATATAATTTTCAATAATTCTATTAAGGTGTTGATAATATCAAAAGTCTTATAAAAGTACATCAGTTTCAAATTACTATATCAAATAGGACTCTGAACTAAGTTTTAATGTTCTTGATTGCAACGCCTAACAATATTGCTTCATCTTTTTCTGCAGTGGACATGGATTTGTCTTCTCTAAATCTTGTTGTGTATATTAATCAAGTTTAATGCAGTAAACACAAGAGTTCTCTCCTCTTGGCTTTGAGTCCAAGTGTTATATATTTATTAGGTTTCATTTAGTGGACATTTGCAGTATTTTTTCTTTGCCACTCTCCATAAATTTTTGTCATCATTGTGGAAACATTTTTCTTTTCAAAATATATTTTTCTCTCAAGTTTTTCCTTTCTGGAATTTGGTTGATTTTTGCATTCACATATAATAGGTTTTTTTCTTTATTAATCCAGTGTGCTCATTAATGGTAGCAACGATTTACAGTTTGATTATTTTTATTTTTTAAATAATTTATTTATGTTTGCTTTTAATAAATGTAAATCTGTACAGCTAATAGTAGTTCCTCTACTAATGAAATCCGTGACTTTGGGAATGCTAGACGAGTACGCCCATCTTCAGGTAGCAGTCAATCCTCCTACACCAATGCAGTATCTATCTACACCCAGAAACTGGTGCAACCTAATTCTGCCCGCATTTACAAACCACAAAGTAAGTGAAGCAAAATAATTCCATACTTTGAACAAGCCTTTAGTGAAACCATTTCATACTTTGAACAAGCCATTAGTACACTCATTTCATACTTTGAACAAGCCTTTAGTAAAATAATTCCTTACTTTGAACTAACCTTTAGTGAAATCATTTCATACTTTGAACAAGCCTTTAGTACACTCATTTCATACTTTGAACAAGCCTTTAGTAAAATAATTCCTTACTTTGAACTAACCTTTAGTGAAATTATTTCATACTTTGAACCGGCCTTTAGTATAATCATTTCATATTTTGAACAAGTCTTTATTGAAATCATGTCATACAGTCATACAATATAACACCTTTGGTAAAAATATTTCATAGTTTGTAATACCTTAAGCGAACTCATTTCAAACCCTAGTAAAAATCATATTGAAAATTTTTTTAATTTTGTAAATTGAAAAAGCTTTAGTAAAATCATTATGTAAATTGAAAAATCTTTAGTAAAACTATTTTGTAAATTGAAAAACCTTTAGTAAAACTATTTTGTAAATTGAAAAACCTTTAGTAAAACTATTTTGTAAATTGAAAAACCTTTTGTAAAACTTATCTGTAAATTGAAAAACCTTTAGTAAAATCTTTATGTAAATTGAAAAAGCTTTAGTAAAACTATTTTCTAAATTGAAAAACCTTTAGTAAAACTATTTTGTAAATTCAAAAATCTTTTAGTAAAACTATTTTGTAATTTGAAAAAGATTTTAGTAAAACTATTTTGTAAATTGAAAAGCTTTAGTAAAATCATTTTATACATTATCTTTTCTTTATTAGCATCCTTCTTGTTTACTGTAGTTAAATTAAGTTTTTAATTTGCCAGTTATTTTTATAATTTTACTGCCTTTATAATCTAAAATTCTAAAATGTCTCATTTATTGTCTCTTTTATTTTAATATTGTCATTATTATTACTTAAAATATTTTTTTAAATTAAAATTAGAAAGAACTTAACATGCTAGAACTTTGTTTAATCCTTTATATGCCACAATTTACGATTACCATTCTATTTTTAAATCATTGTACATTACAATTATACATAACTGAAAAAAATAATTAAAGAATTGTCTGACTGAGTTTTATTACATTTAAGAAATTCTGGGATTGTATTAGAATAGTGAGGTAGAAAGAAAGATTACACATTTATTCTCTGCTGTGAGATAACCTATGTGGTTGGTCCTGTTTTAAAATACAAACAAATGCATTTATTCTTTCAGTCTTCATTAATTAGCACAGAAAATTATTTGTTTCTTTAGTCTTCATTAATTAGTAAAGAAGAATACATATTTATTCTTTCAGTCTTCATTAATTAGTAGAGAAGAATACATATTTATTCTTTCAGTCTTCATTAATTAGTAAAGAAGAATACATATTTATTCTTCAGCCTTCATTAATTAGTAAAGAAGAATACATATTTATTTTTCAGTCTTCATTAATTAGTAAAGAAAATTACATATTTATTTTTCTTCTTTATTGAAATAGAAGAAGAAAGATTATGTATTTGTAATTCCAGATTTATTGTCTCAAATTTTTCATAAAATAAAATTTTTATTAGGCTCTTTGCAGAGGGCATTTCATTCTTCCCATTTTGATTTAAGATTGTTCATGAAAAATAGGATCACCCTCTGAATGTATTACATATTTTGATTTAAGATTGTTCATGAAAAATAGGATAACCATCTGAATGTATTACATATTTTGATTTAAGATTGTTCATGAAAAATAGGATCACCATCTGAGTGTATTACATATTTTGATTTAAGATTGTTCATGAAAAATAGGATAACCATTTGAATGTATTACATATTTTGATTTAAGATTGTTCATGAAAAATAGGATAACCATCTGAATGTATTACATATTTTGATTTAAGATTGTTCATGAAAAATAGGATCACCATCTGAATGTATTACCTATTTTGATTTAAGATTGTTCATGAAAAATAGGATAACCATCTGAATGTATTACATATTTTTAAAATCTTCATTGCAATGGTCAAAGTTGTTTTGATATTTTAATTTTTTTAAATTGTGTAATTGATATGGTTATTTTCTAAATTGAACTTAACATGCTGCACTTGTTGCATTACAAGACTATGAGCTCATCATACATATTGCATTACAAGACTATGAGCTCATCATACATATTGCATTACAAGACTATGAGCTCATCATACATATTGCATTACAAGACTATGAGCTCATCATACATATTGCATTACAAGACTATGAGCTTATCATACATATTGCATTACAAGACTGAGCTTATCATACATATTGCATTACAAGACTATGAGCTTGTTGTACATATTGCATTACAAGACTATGAGCTTGTCGTACATATTGCATTACAAGACTATGAGCTCATCATACATATTGCATTACAAGACTATGAGCTTATCGTACAATTTGCATTATAAGACTATGAGCTTGTCATACATATTGCATTACAAGACTATGAGCTTATCGTACATATTGCATTATAAGACTATGAGCTTGTCATACATATCGCATTACAAGACTATGAACTTGTCATACATATTGCATTGTAAGACTATGAGCTCATTGTACATATTGCATTACAAGACTATGAGCATTAAATTATTTTTCAGTTATATTTTAGATAATTTATAGAAAATTGCTTTTCTATTTTCGTATATAGTCAAGACTCTGTCACGCCCATCTTCAGCACAAAATTCAAAACCATCCCCTTACTCGACCTCAGAACCTGTTGTTGGTGAGTACAAATCACTTGAGAGACTCTTGGTTATAATTCTTTTGTGCAAATGAAATGGATTTAATATTATTAATCCTGTGGTCTATATTATAGCCTGTTGGGGGTTTTTTTGCAATCTATTTATTATTCACCCTATACTCTGTATAATAACTTTATGTTCATTACTTGTCTATCTGATATAACTTTATGTTCATTACTTGTCTATCTGATATAACTTTATGTTCATTACTTGTCTATCTGATATAACTTTATGTTCATTACTTGTCTATCTGATATAACTTTATGTTCATTTGCATATGATTTAATATTGTGTCATCTCTGTCTACCTTAAATAATTTGCAGTAGGTCTAATGGTTTCCTTCATAATATTTTCTTTATTTGTATTGGTTTTAATAGTATATATTTTGTCTGAGCCCAGTTACCCTTCACATGTTCACTGATCATAAACCTGTACAACCAGGAAAGCACAAGAACGTCTGTTGTGGTGTGTGTAAGTGTGAAGAAGTATGCTATACACCCTTGATATATATGATGTTGGGAGAATTCTAGTATATTGAAATTGCTAGAATTGTGATCTGTTTGAAGGAACAGACATGGTGAGGAGAGTGCTCAAGTTCATCAAGAATAGAACAGTGCATCAGTGGTTTCCAAGCATGTGGCAGGAGACAAGTGTTAATGGACATTGTGACATTTGACATTGTTGCAAAGGCCAATGAAAGTCTGTCAAAGCAGTGCTTAATCCAGGTCACAAAAAAAAAAAAATCACAATAATTTACCTCTAATAATTCCATTTCTATTCTCTGATAGGACTAACCTGCAATTTGTATTGACTCTTTATTGTTGAACTGTAATTATATTTTTATAGAGAGAGATAGACTGCGTAAAAATTATCTGAACATGAGTTCGTGGAATAATGATATCAAGTAATCTATTTCATTGTAAATGTCATATGTATATTTGATTGTTGATTTAATAAATTTATTGACATTCTTCATGATAATTTTATATTGGAGAAGAAAGTGGGTGGATGGGATAAAATATAGATTAAAAGTCAGATCTTCTCTTCTCCTTTAATAAGAAGTTTTCCATCTACAGAAAGATTATGTGAGTGTAAACATTGTTTATGTTGTGGAAGAGAGAAAGCATTTACAACACCTGCAAATATGCCAATTGAGGGACGAGTCATGTATGTTTAAAGATCATTAATAAAATAAATTAAGATTCTCATCACTTGTAATTAGTTACAAAAGATTAATTAATAATAATAATCACTTTCATTAACTACTGGCATGCCCATCACATAACCATTTTTTTTGTTGTTTTTGTAAATTGTAGTGATCTGGGGGGTTTTTTGTTGTTTTTTTTTGTTTTTTTGTTGTTGTGGATATTTTCTATTCTGTTAATGAAGAAATAAAATAATAGAAATTTTAATTTGTTCATATTATTCTGAAATTTAAACTGATTTCAGATTAAAGCAATTCTATTGCTTTTAAAATACCCAAATATTTTCACTGAGTTCAACATTAATTTCAACAAAGGAAAGAAATTATTTTGTGGTTGTCATTTTATTCAATTTCTGGAATAGAATTATGTTGTGTATCATTTTATTCAGCAATTTTAGGAATATAATTGTGTTGTGTATCATTTTATTCAGCTGTTTTAGGAATATAATTGTGTTGTGTATCATTTTATGCAGTTTTTTTCATGAATATAATATTTCAGTGTATCATATAATTTTATACTACTCTTTCACAAATATTACAGTGTATCATTTTATATAGCTATTGCAAAAAAATACATTTTTCTGTTTTTCATTTTATATAGTTGTTTCATGAATATAGTATTGCACTGTGTCATGTTATACAACTATTTCACAAATATAATATTGCACTGTATCATGTCATACACTATTTCACAAATATAATATTGCACTGTATCATGTCATACACTATTTCACAAATATAATATTGCACTGTATCATGTCATACACTATTTCATGAATATAATATAGCAGCTTTAGAAAAATGTTTAAACTATGCTTTTGTTTGAAAGAAGAAATCCTGTAAGATAACATATCAAAGTAACAAAGCTGATTATCTGAGTGCCTGATATTATAATGAATTGCACTAATTAAATAAAAATTATAGTAAAGCACTGAGTAACACATTTAGTGATGAAGTGAAGTAATAGTGTAGTAAAGCACTGAGTAACACATTTAGTGATGAAGTGTAATAATAGATTAGTAAAGCACTGAGTAACACATTTAGTGATGAAGTGTAGTAATAGAGTAGTAAAGCACTGAGTAACACATTTAGTGATGAAGTGTAATAATAGAGTAGTAAAGCACTGACTACTGAGTAACACATTTAATGATGAAATGTAGTAATAGTGTAGTAAAGTACTGTACTTTTCATACAACTAAATCACTGAGTGTCAGGAATTATAATGAATTGCACTAATTAAATAAAAATTGTAGCAAAGCACTGAGTACCACATATAGTGATGTAGTAATAGTGTAGCAAAGTACTGTACTTTTCATACAACTGAATCACTGAGTGCTACATGTAGTATTGCAAAGTACTCTACTTTTTATCAACTAAATCACTGAGTGCCAATATAATGTTGAAATATATTAACAGTGTAGTAGTGTACTGTTTGATAATGCTAATTCACTGAATACTCAGTGCCCAGATATAATGTTCACTTGTATAAATTATGTAAAAAGATTTTTTTTTAATTGCTTTGATGTATAATGATATTTAGTAAGGACTTCTCTTGCTGTAGAAAATTCTGCTCCCTAATCACTTTTGAATTTGGTGTGGAAGAAGAAAGTCCAGCTTTGAAAGACAGTTGTTAGCTTGATGGGAGCAAGTGGCCTTTTGACTTTTGACTTTGGGTTTAAAGCATTCTGACTGACACTTGTATAAATTATGTAAAAAGATTTTTTAAAATTGACTTGATGTATAATGATATTTATTCTCATTGGTTTTCATTTGAAATGTGTTCATGAAGCTTGAATGTAAGAGATTTGCTGGACTCAGTAGTTGATCTGAAGTTATTTGTCTAAATCAGGATGAGAAAACCCTAGAGTTCACTAGCATGGCAGTTTACAAAAGCTGTAATTTTTAGTTGGTATGTTAGATGTTATCAAAGTCAAGGTGAGAAAACCTATAGTATATGTTTTCCTCTGTTCTAGCCTTGTCTCTTTTTCATCTTTCTTTCTCTTTATCAGATACATATAATGAGCAGGCCTTTCATGAAGCTCTGCAAAGGCTTGTCAATCGACAGCAAGCTCGGATGTACTCCACCATACACAGTTCTGGTGCTCTTAAATCTGAAGTGAAAAACCCCAATCCCACCCATCCATCGAGCAGCTCTACTTCTCACCATCATACCTCTGCACCACACCAAGAAGAAAGTCCCATTGATATGAGCTTCTTTGATGATTTGAATTATGCACCTGTGCTCTCTCTAGGAGCACGCAGATCTGACTCGAGGCTGCACAATGCCAGTGGACCAAGGTATGTGAGCAAAGAGGACTTTAAACCCCAGTTTGCAATGATTCAGTCAAGCAAGCCACCTCACCCAAGCATGAAGAGGGCAACACAGACTAATGTTCACATGCAAAATGCCAATGACACGTTTAACAACTTCATAGATGAGACCACACCACAGTGGCAGAATGAGATAGCCTCTGCATATAGTCAGGTATGCTTTATAGTTTCAGAGTATTTAACTGTGAAACAGGCTTCATTGTGTTATGCATGTTTAATTGCACCAAGTAGGCTTAGTTTTGTCAGATCTGTTGTTTTCATGCTTAGTTTGTCAAATCTGTTGGAACATGCTTAGCTCTGTCAATCTTGCTTAGTTCTGTCAATCTTGCTTAATCTGTTGGATCATGCTTAGTTTTGTCAGATCTGTTGGAACATGCTTAGTTCTGTCAATCTTGCTTAGTTCTGTCAAACATGTTTAGTTCTGTCACTCTTGCTTAGTTCTGTCAGACATGCTTAGTTCTGTCAATCTTGATTAGTTCTGTCAGACATGCTTAGTTCTGTCAAATATGTTTAGCTCTGTCAACAGGGTTAGTTCCATCATTGATGCTTGTTAATTTTCAAGAGTGCTCTCGACACATATTTTTTCATCAGCAAGAATAGCGCACTTATCATTTGTTGTCATTGTTTAGTTAGAAGGCAAATTTACAGATTCATTTATGTTTTTTAAAGTATTTCTGAGTAAATTTTATCATATTATCATTTTCTATATGGATTCATAATTTTGTTTGTAGTATTATCTTTAGTTTTCTTATGTGCCTTCAGAAGTTTATGTTTCAGATTTTTTGTTGTATATTATGTATTATTCTTTTGTAAAACACCCTGAGAGTTTATAAGACCATACATTCTCTTAATTCACCCTATTTAATAATATAAAACAAGATTAATTGTATCTGACATTCTTATTTGTATCACTTTATTTTTGTGTCAGTGTAGCAAGCAGTGCTTAGTTTTGTAAATCTTGCTCTGTTGTGTCCAACATACTTGGTTGTATTAGATAGATGTTTTAAACTTTTTATCAAACATTATTAGTTTTGGCATTTATGTTCACTTATGTCCAACATACTTGGTGGTATTAGATATGCTTAGTTGTGTTAATCATGCTTAGTTGTCTTAATCATGCTTAGTTGTGCAAAAATGCTTAGTTGTGTTAATCATGCTTAGTTGTGCAAAAATGCTTAGTTGTGTTAATCATGCTTAGTTGTGCAAAAATGCTTAGTTGTGTTAATCATGCTTAGTTGTGCAAAAATACTTAGTAGTGTTATTAATCATGCTTAGTTGTGCAAAAATGCTTAGTTGTGTTAATCATGCTTAGTTGTGCAAAAATGCTTAGTAGTGTTAATCATGCTTAGTTGTGCAAAAATGCTTAGTTGTGTTAATCATGCTTAGTTGTGTTAATCATGCTTAGTTGTGCAAAAATGCTTAGTTGTGTTAATCATGCTTAGTTGTGCAAAAATGCTTAGTAGTGTTAATCATGCTTAGTTGTGCAAAAATGCTTAGTTGTGTTAATCATGTTTAGTTGTGCAAAAATGCTTAGTTGTGCAAAAATGCTTAGTAGTGTTATTAATCATGCTTAGTTGTGTTAATCATGCTTAGTTGTGCAAAAATGCTTAGTTGTGTTAATCATGTTTAGTTGTGCAAAAATGCTTAGTAGTGTTAATCATGCTTAGTTGTGTCAAACATGCTTAGTTGTGTTAATCATATGCTTAGTTTTTAAACATGCTCGGTTGTGTTAATCATGCCTGGTTGTGTCAAAAATGCTTGGTTGTGTTAATCATGCTTAGTTGTGTCTGTGTTAACCATGCTGAGTTGTGTCAAATATGCTTGGTTGTGTTAATCATGCTTAGTTGTGTCAAGACATGCTTAGGTACGTCGGAACATGCTAGTTACGTCAAAACAGTTATGTCATTATATCTAAAGTGTCTATTTGATAATTATTATTTGTGCCATTCATGCATAGCTGTGTCAGACATACATAAATGTGTCAAACGAACTTAAATATCAGTCTTGCTGTCATACATGTTTATCTGTTCACTGTGCTTATTAGTGTTTCACTGTCAGGCATGCAAAGTTATGAACAGACATGTCTAGCATGTCAAACATGCACACTTGTAAACGGTCATGTCTAGCATGTCAAACATGCACACTTGTAAACAGACATGTCTAGCATGTCAAACATGCACACTTGTGAACAGTCATGTCTAGCATGTCAGACATTTTTGGTTATGTCAGTCTGTCAGTCATTTTGTGTCAAAAATATTATATGAAATCAGGCATTACTAACTATTATATTTAGTTGTATCACATATGTTTAGTTTTCTCAGTCATGCTTATTTGTATCAATCTTGTATCAGAATTATGTAACAGTAATTTATATAATGATGCCAAACTGTTTTTAACTACTAAGCAATGTCTAACCATGCCAGGCATTTTCTGTAGCTTGACATTTTCATCTGTTCCAGCCTTTTTGACACCATAATAAATTTTCAAAACATTTAATTGTTTAGTTTTAAAAATATCCTTTAGCCATATTTCTAAAATAGTGCCACTTCATTCTGCAGGCTGATTACATTTCCCAGATGATTGCAAGTGTAAATGTGTTTTTTTTTTTACTTTTGTGTTATGTTTTCCTTGATTACTTTTCCCAGATGATTGGAAGTATAAATATGGGTGTTTTTTTCACTTTTGTTTACATTTTCCTTGATTACTTTATTAAGATGATTGCCAGTGTAAATGTAATTTTTATGTTACATTTTCCTTGATTACTTTTTTCAGATGATTGCCAGTGTAAATGTAATTTTTTTTCACTTTGTTACATTTTCTTTAATTTACAATAATTATTTGTAATGCTTATTATTATTGGTTTTGTTTTGCTTTGCTTTGTTTAAAAATATTTTTTGTTTATTTTTATAGTCCCAATACTTTGTTAATTTTTAACTTGTTTTAATATTAATTTAAAACTGAATATATTATCAACAAATGATAGACTTTAGAACATATAGCTACATGAAATATTTCATATACAGAAATCAGTTTCTATTGTTAATCTTGTATTCACTAACTGAAATCCATTTACTCATTATTCATATGCATCTATTTTATATACTATAATGTGTCATCAGAATAAATGATATAGGACCCTTATGTTTTAGTACTTTTTGCATTTATTACCTTATCTACAGACTTCAAAATAATTTTGTTACTAATGGTACCAAGGCAGTAAATGTTTCCATCTAGTGTTTACATATTTGGAAACTTTGCCCAAAGTTTTCATTTGTAAATTAGTTTCTTACTTCAGCTGTGGTCAGACTGTAAGTTTAAAAGTAAAATCAACTGTTTATTTTACAGTCTGAATTTTTATATATGATTAGTGACTAAAATTAATACAATGCTACTAGACACGACTCACATAATTTTGTTTGTCTTGAGCACAGAAAAGTAACAAGTGCAAATAGAACTTATTTGTGTGACTTTGATATGCAGTACACATTACAAACAAACTACTGTACAACAGTTATATTTTTTGTAGTTTATGTATTCAACTCATTCCTCTGAAGTTTTAAAATATATGTGATTTTCTAATTATATTTAAATAGAGACACAGGCATGTATGTACACACACACACACACACACACACACACACACACACACACACACACACACACACACACACACACACACCACACACACACACACACACACATACACACACACACACACACACACACACACACACACACACACATACACACACACACACACACATTAGACCCTCAATTAATGAGCAGTTCAGTTAATGAGATTTCAGTTAATAAGCACAAATTAGTGACAGTCTCACATTAAAATTAGCCCATTGAAATAATTGCTTCATTTAACTAGATTTCCAGTTAACAGTGGAACCAATTGTGTCCACTGTATATATATATATATATATTAAGAGATCTCATAGAGGAATAAAGAATGAGAGAGGCACTGATTGAAAGACAGATGAGAATGACAGTTAAAGACAGAAGAAGGGCAGAGAGAGAGAGCTTGCAAATTGAGATGGATCCAGTTTTGTTTTTTTTTAAATATCATTAGTCCACATGTGAACCTTTTAATATTTTAAAGAATGAAATATATTTTGAATTACTCTTATGTTAAGTTTTAATTAAACAGTAATAATAATTTATTTGTTTGTTATGAGTACAAATCTTAACAGTAGTTTTCACATTTCTGAAATGTAATAATAATGAATATAATTAAATTGCTGGCATATTTTATATTTTTTAAATGTAGTCTTAAGGAATAGGATCAAATTGCTGATATTTGTTTATCTTCAGAACTGTAAACAAATTGACATATTTTTTCTACATGAACAATTTTTTTGAAAATGAATTAATTTTTTTACCAGGTAACAGGTGTTCCACCAAACCATTACCACACAGCATCAGTGGGCAGTCGACAGTATCAGCTGGCTGTTCAGCAGCAGGCAAAGCGCAGCTCCATAGATCTTGTCAGGGCCCTGAGTCAGACATCACAGAGACCATTACAGCAGCAGTACCATTTAGCTGAGCAACAGTCTCGCTCCAACATAGATGCAAATAAGGTGACTTAGATCTAGTGAGGATAATTATGCAGAAATTAGAATTATTCTTGAATTTCCTTTATTTAAAAAAAAATTAGCTTGTGAAAGAACTTTTTCAGGCAAATATTTTAAGTTTATGCAATCTGAATTTGATAACATTTAACATGATTAAAGTTCCATTGTGCTTTTGCTAAGCCTATCTTCACTTATATATATGGTAGAGTTTTTGTCCATGGTGTACACTTTATACAACTTTGTCACTTGGTTTACATTGCATGCATCATTGCTACTGATTTACACACTTTACACCACAGACAGCTTTGCTACTTGTTGACACACTTTACACCACATACACCTTTGCTACTAGTTTGCACACTTTACACAACAAACACACTTGCTATTCATTTACACCTTGTACACCAAGTGCTGCTGGTTTAAACTCTTTACACCACATGTAGCTTTGCAACTGATTGACACACTTTATGCTACTTGCTGCTTTGCTGCTTGTTATATACTTAAACACCACTTCAGCTTGGCACTGGTTGACAAACATTACACCATATGCAGCTTTGCTACTAGTTTACACACTATACATCATATACAGTGTTTCTACAGATTTTCACAATTCACACCAATTGCAGCTTTGCTACTAGTTTACACACTATACATCATATACAGCATTTCTGCAGATTTTCACAATTCACACCATATGCAGCTTTGCTACTAGTTTACATACTATACATCATATACACTATACATCATTTCAGCAGATTTTCACAACTCACACCATATGCAGTTTTGCTACTGGTTCACACACATTAACCTCAAACAGCTTTGCTACTGATTTACACACTTTACACCGCATGCAGTTTGACACTTTACATCAATACATTCAAACCAAAATTTTGATTTTTAATAATTTTAATGATCCATTTTATTCAAAGGAGCCATTAAATTCATGCCGTAATCTTAAATAGTTATAAATTTAAATTATCATTTTATTTAAGCAAATCTTACATTAGTAATAAATAATTCAAGCAATCCATTATATTCAGGCATAATCTTGCAGTAGGGAATTTTGAAATGCTAGAGAGAGATTTCAAGTTTTTACCAAGGCAGGGATTGTCCTTTCTGCCAGTTTGGCATTGCATTTGCAAATTAAATAAAATGACTGTTGCTCAAAAACAACTACATTGTTGCTATTGATATGATATAAAATCCATCCAAATAGCTCAGGGATAATTTAAAACTAAGTTACAAAATTATTCACCATTTAAGTGCTCAGTTTTAGAGTGTCATGAAAAAGTTAAGAAATGTTGCCTGTGCAAAAAGGATGAATCAGGGTGATCAAGGAGTATGGATTTCACAGTACAAAATTTGAATACAGAGATTAAATATAGAGTGCGAATACAGGGATTGAGTATGAATACAAACCTTGAATACAAAGTTTGAAATCAGAGTTTGAATACAGAGATTAAGTATAGAGTGTGAATACAGAGATTGAATATAGAGTGTGAATATAGAGTGTGAACACAGAGACTGAATATAGAGTGTGAATGCAGAATTTAAATGCAGAGACTGAACATAGAGTGTGAATATATAGTGTGGATATAGAGATTAAATACAGAGTGTGAATACCAAAGTTAACAATAAAGAGACTGAATATAGAGATTGAATACAGAATATGAATACCAAATAATAAAGAGATTGAATATAGAGATTGAATACAGAATATGAATACCAAATAATAAAGAGACTGAATATAGAGATTGAATACAGAATATGAATACCAAATAATAAAGAGACTGAATATAGAGATTGAATACAGAATATGAATACCAAATAATAAAGAGACTGAATATAGAGATTGAATACAGAATATGAATACCAAATAATAAAGAGACTGAATATAGAGATTGAATACAGAGTGTGAAATCAGAGTTTGAATACATAGATTGATATCAAAATAATGAGACTGGGATCAATTTGAATATAGTCACTAAATATAGTTTGAATATAGAGTGTGAATAGTGTGTGAATGTACACTGGATATTTAGCATGTACGCATATATATTTTAATTCTTATAAATTTCAGCACCTTAAAATACAAGCTTGTTATTTGCTCCTGATAATTGGTGTTTGATGATTATGCTATCTTAAGTTTTCTTTAGGGATATATGTTTGCAATATGTTGGATCTGTATGAAACATTTTATAAATTATTTTCTTTCTTTATATTCAAACTGTAAAGTTGCAGTAGCAATAATAATAATTATTCTCATCTGTTTACATTTGTCTTTATTATCCAATTTTAATATTACAGTAGTAATAACTTTAATTATTTTTACCTTCAGGCCAAAACACTGCAATAGTTAAACTTTGATTATTTTTACATTCAGGCCATAATACTGCAACAGTAATAATTTTAATTATTTTTGGCATTCAGGCCATAAACTGCAATAGTAATAACTTTTCTTATTTTTACATTCAGGTCATAACACTGTAGTAGTGATAGTTTTATCTATTTTGACATTCAGACCATAACACTGCAACAATAATCATTTTAATTATCTTTACATTCCAGCCATATCAATGTGGTAGTAATAATTTTAATTATCTTGACAATCTGACCATAACACTTTAGTAGCAATAGTTTAATAACCTTGAATTTCAGGCTATCACTTTAGTAGCAATAATTTAATATTTTAAAACTGTAATAGCAATAATTTAATATCCTTGACATTCAGGCCATAACACTGATGTAGCAATAATTTAAATATCTTTGACATTCAGGCCTTAACACTGTGGTAGCAATAATTTAAATATCCTTGACATTCAGGCCTTAACACAATGGTAGTAATAATTTAATATCCTTGATATACGGGCCTTAACACTGTAGTAGCAATAATTAATTTAATGTCCTTGACATTCAGGCCTTAACACAATGGTAGTAATAATTTAATATCCTTGACATGCAGGCCTTAACACAATAGTAGTAATAATTTAATATCCTTGACATTCAGGCCTTAACATTGTAGTAGCAATAATTTAATATCTTTGACATTCAGGCCATAACACTGATGTAGCAATAATTTAATATCCTTGACATTCAGGCCTTAACACTGTGGTAGCAATAATTTAATATCTTTGACATTCAGGCCTTAACACATTAGTAGTAATAATTTAATATCCTTGACATTCAGGCCACAACACTATGGTAGTAATAATTTAATATCCTTGACATTCAGGCCACAACACTGTGGTAGTAATAATTTAATAATGATACTCAGGCTATAACAAAATAGTAATAATAAGTTAATAACCTTGGCATTCTGGCTTTAGCACTAAAGTAGTAATAATTTAATAAATATGATATTCAGGCCAACCAATGCAGTCTTAATAATTCTCATTTTCTTGACATTCAAACCGTAACACTGCAGTAGTAATAATTTAATAATTTTGTCATTCAGGCCAAGCATCATGCAATGGTGGCTCAGGCACATGCAGCTCAGCGCAGCATCTCAAGTCCCCACATGTCTAATGGGCGTGTCATGATGCATCATGTGGATATTGAAGCAAATTTTGCACCTAAACCCCCCCTCCATCCTGCCCCATCACGCAGCAAACATGTTCACAAACTGTCTAAGTAAGAATCATTATTTCAGTTCTTTCTAAGAGGTTTTAATAGAGCAACTTAATAAAAAACCATTTTCTCAATTCTTTTATTTTCTTTAGGAAGCTATTCTTAATGCAATTTAGCACAAGAAAACTCACCACATCTGCAAATGTTATCATTTGCAGAATTTGCATTTTTCTAATGTTTACCTATTTCATATTCATGACCTTTAAAATTTGTAGGTTTGTATCAGGTTGGGTATGCTTGCAAGATTTATCACCAGAAAATAGCTTGATTTACAGCCGGATAGTACTGCTTCTTCCCTGTTTCACTGTCTGAACGTAGTGTCTCTGTCTTTTTGTCCCAGTGTTTCAGTGTCTCCCACAGTGAAATGCCTTAGGATGTGTTGCATCTCACTGAGATTATAGAAGTAATGAACAAACACTTTAATACCCTTCAGGTACAGTTAGTTGGTTGTGCTTTCTGAACTTCATTTTGTAGAGGTGTTTAGGCCTACTGTAGATTATGTAGAATGATTGTTAGGCTTTAGGTAGGGATTACTTTGGATGTGTGAAGTATATTTATATTAATTTAAATTGTACTTTCCAAGATCTGCAGTCATCAGAGGCATAACTAAGCATTATGTAAGTTCAGTTGTTAAAATCAGTTGTTGCAAACAGCTTGTAAATGTGTGCTCTCTAGTGTTATAGTCGGTCTGGCAGCTTATATTCATTCATTATCAGTTGTGTGTGTGTGTGTGTGTGTGTGTGTGTGTGTGTGTGTGTGTGTGTGTGTGTGTGTGTGTGTGTGTGTGTGTGTGTGTGTGTGTGTGTGTGTGTGTGTGTGTGTGTGTGTGTGTGTGTGTGTGTGTGTGTGTGTGTGTGTGTGTGTGTGCATGCTTGTTTGTGGTTTAGTTCTTGACTAACAGCTTATAATTGTTTTGTGTAGGTGTGTGTTATGTTGTGCCATAAACTGGACTTGTAAATACTTTTGTTTTATTGTACAGTAAGTGTAACCTAACCTGTAAATGTACATTGCCTATGTTTTGCCATGCTAAAAACTGGACCTATGTATGTAATAGGTGGATACATTGCACATATTTTGTTGTACCATGGACTAGACCTCATTGTATTCCCTAATAATTATGGCCACAACATTTGTGAATTAAACATCACATGAATTTTCATCAGATTTGTAAAAGGGAGAGTTAACTGTATTATATATATACAGAGAGAGAGAGAGTTTATATTAGGCTTTGATTATTAAATCCATTTTAAACAATTGTTGGATTAAAGTAAATATTTTTGTCTAATTTGTATCTATTACTCAATTGCTACTCTGTTAGTCTGCTTACATTGTAATCTAATAATTTAAAATGTATCATCTTTGAAAACTTGCTGACACATATGGTAATTTCAGAGTGCCTCAGACAGATGAAAGTCCCATTAATTTCAATTTCTACAGAAGTTTACAGTATGATACACACACAGGGCAGGTTCAAAAGAAGTCTAGCATTCACAGTCAGAATGCAGGTCAGTATTTAAAATCATTACATTTTGCTCTTAAAAAGACATTTCTCAAGATATGTATTGTTTTTATGTCAAGAAGTTTGTCAAAATGTAGATCAGTATTTCAGGTGAACAAATTTCACATGAATGTAAGGCAGTTGATCAAGTTAGTACACTTTATTCTTATATGAAGACATCAAACAGGACATTAATTCTGCAGTTAAGACATAGGTCAGTAGACATCATACTGGACATTAATTTTGCTATTAGCATGTAAATCTGTAGGTCAAGTCATTACAATATGTTCTTTAAGGAAGACATCATAAAGTGTTTCCATTTGAATGTAGGTCAGAACACCAGAGTGACTACAATTTGTTGTTATACTTTTATATTGATAAAGCCAAGTTTTGCAGTTAGAATGTAGACTAGACAGAATTCATTACAGTTTGCTCTTACATTGATATGCTGCTGAAAACATGTTCACTAGTCCAGTTTGCATGATCATACCACTCTCCATGGTTCCAAATCTACAGTTTGCTCTTTCACTGATACTCCACCAAACATGTTCACTAGACCAGTTTGCATGATCATATCACTCTCCGTAGCACCAAATGCCACAGTTTGTTCTTACACAACATCCAACACCTTGTACTCCATATAAGGAAATACTTTTGTCTCATAAATCCATCCAAGCTTCTTCCATTTAATCCCATCAATTTAACACAAATAAATAGTTATAATTTTTTTCTAAGTTTAGTAACCATTGATTTTGTATTGCCTATTTCTTGCTTTCATATTTTTTATTTTTGTTTCTATCACAGACCCTCCATAGTTGGGTTCCTGAAGTGCAGTGCCACACAACAAACATTTGTCATTCTATAATATAAAAGACTTGCAGGAATATTTCCTGTATTGATGTTTAGTTATCACTAGAATGAAGAGAAAATGCTATTAGGATCAGACATTGAAAAAAACAAACAGCTACAAATATATTTGTTTCACAAAATCATTATACCACTTTTGTATCTTCTCAATGCAAACAAAACAACAACCAATCAGGGAATTTAGAAAATTCAAGCAACTTGTTTTGTCTTAATCTACTACCTGGGAATTTCACTTCATTGTGTTTCTCTCTCCTGACTGGAAAGCCATTTCATTATCTTATTGTATATATCACCTGATGTTCATGGAACTGAAGCCTGTACTCATCTAGTAATGTGTAGTTATATATGTTATTAAACTACAGTCTAATTACTGTTAGTGGGATATTTATTACCAGAAAGAAGAAGAGAGTGACTGAGTTTAAAATAGGTAGTTTGTCTGTTCTCAAGAAAAAATGTCTTTTTTTCCTGAAAAGCAAGCACAATTGTTTAAAAATCAAAATCCAGTCATGTGCTCTTCATTTTTCTAAATGGTGAGAAAATAGTCTAGCCTATACTCTTTGGCTTTGTAAAATTAATATTGTCTTCCTCATACAAATTAAATAAGTTATTCATTGATTTGATTAAAGAGAGTATGAATTTGATGATTTTTCATAACTAGTAATAAAATCCTTAACAAAGGAAAATATCAGAATATAACTTATCAAGAAACGAAAGTTTCATAACACAAAATAGAAATTTCACAAAGATTTTATTTGTTTTGTGACATTTTAGTTTTTGTGGCATGACTACAAAGGATTTTGTGTAAAAATGCAGATTACTTTCAGCAGCTGTGCTTGTTGAGTGACTGGCGTTTACTGTTGTAAGCATTTGTTTTCTATTCTTGAAGATGGTTAAGAGTGAATGTATTTTTCAGCTTAAAGCTCACTCTTGAGATTGTTTACAGCATATTTTATCAGTCACTGTAACATAAAGCTCTTGTTCCAAGGAATAATTTAAGTGATGTTGATCTGTTTTAAACCTGTGACATTTTCTGAAACCACTAGTATATATGTGACAGTCACTGATACATATAGATGTATCATAAAGACAGTGACAGTCATTGATACATATAGATGTATCATAAAGACAGTGACTGTAAAATATTCTTCACATTTCCAATTTTAAGACAAAATATTTAATGAAAGTGTAGCAAGCTTTGGGGTAATTTACATTTTTTTTAAAAACAACAAAAATTGTAAATACTGTTTTGGACCTACTATATCGATAAATTCATAATGTATTTTGGATGTGGTTTCATTCTTCACACAAACATCTGATATTGAAACTTAGCAAAGAAAAAGTTGCTATTATTTTTAATCTATTCCTAGTTTTCTCTAATTGAGGGGTGCAAAGTAAATAAAGCACAAACCTGACCTATATCGTTTAATTATAAAACTCTTCTTATTTTACCCTGTTGGACAGCTATTAACTGAACTAAATAAACAACCTGGACTCCTTAGCAGTAAATAGGAACAAAAATTTTCTGAAAGTTAGGGGGAATATTGTTGTTGTTTTTGATTTTACATGGCATAACAAAACTTGAGTAAAAATTTCAGTTTAATATTTTGAATAAAATGTCTAGTTTCATGGGATAAGCATCACTCTTTTAAATAAGTCTTTTTTGGCTTGATAACTTACCCCCCCCCCTCTCTCTCTCTCTAAGTAAACTTGTTAAGCTTGAAAATTTTTCTCTTTTAAGTAAACATGTGAAGCTTGAAAATCGATCTATTGACTTTTTTGTCATTGTATTTCAAAGTACTGCAAGTGTTAACAATTTTGTTGATTGAAAGTCATTGTCTGATGCACAGTGCCACTTATCCTTCTAAAATTCTTTTTTTCAAAATGTTCTTCTGGAGAAGGGAAGGGAAACTGGAAGGGGAATTAAAACAAACTGATTCTTATGTTTCTTATCTGCTGTGTTATAGCAATGAATGTACACAACATTTGACTCTTGGACATTCGTGTAGCCTTCCTGCTAGTGTGAAATTCCATTTCTTTTATTAAAATATTTTAATTTTTCAGTTCTTTTATTAAAATAAACATAAATTTGTTTTGAAATAGCAAAACTCATAGTAGGCTGTTTCTACTGTTGACAATTTATATTCATATGCTCTCAGCAGATTTCAAATTTGTGTTGTTATGACAAAAATTATAATTAAAAAGGTGTTTCTGCATAGTCAGCATGATAATAATAATAATATGTGAGGAGATAAGTGGGGTGGATGGGTTGTTGCTGGTATTGGGGTGTTTTGTGTGTGCCTTTTTAAAGCTACTGTCTTTAAAATATATGCAAATATGTGCAATCTCACCATGCTAAAAGCTTGCTGGTGATATATAAAATTGTATCATAAAAGTATGAAAATACAACTTATCCATAAGCAGATATTTCACTCATTCCAATGAAAAGTAATACAGTAGTTATATATAAGATAATTAGAGGAAATAATGAAGATGTATGGATTACTTTTATATTAGTTGTTTTTCACAGTATAAAGCCTTTTCATGAAATGTATATATTATATATTAACCTGTTGTAGGTTGCTGGAAGAAACTGTACAATTAAACTGTTAATTCAAAACATATAATGATGTTTGTCTAAAGTGTTTTATTGTCATAAAGACTCATGTTTTGGGGGATGTATAACTTGTAATTCTACATAGATAATTGATTGGGTTATATCATAATACACCTCTACTGTATTTTTACATTAAAAACAAAACAGACTGTTGTAGTTTAGAAAGAATAGTAATGCAGTAGCAAAGACACCCACTTAAAAGTTTATGAATTCTGGCTACAAATTTGTCCTCAAAACAGATGGGAAAAAATGTTCACTGGTTTTGGTTTGTTTCTTAAAACAAGAAATCCCTACTGGTCTGGTTGCACACTTTTAATTAGGTCAAGAAAGTTTAAAGTTAGTAGACCCAAAATGTTTAATCCAAAAGACTGCTGGGTTATTTTGCTGATTAGTCTCATGTATTATATTTTTTAAAATTATTATGTTTTTAAAATTTTAATTTTAAATTTAATTAATATGGATTCATTTCAGATTTGGAAAGTTTATGAATCATACATATTAACTTTATTTTAAAATCCTCTAAGAATTTCAAGAAATTAAAAATAGAAATGTGTAGTTCTATAAATGTATACTTCTAATACATCATTTATCTTATTTGGTTTACCATTTATATATTTTTATAAAAAGTTTTATCATATACTTCTTTATACTTGTAATAGCAATTATCTCATTTGCTTTCATCATTATTATGTTTATATTAAAAGTTTTATTTGATTTTTACTTCCGCAGCTGATTGATACTGTGATATGTTTGTGTGTGCATTACTAATCATCATCCAGAAAATTATACAATTATTCTGTAGTCTACATCCCACATTTCTTTTAATAGGCAAAGAAACTGCAAATTATTAAACTATTATGCAAGGCATCTCCTGTAGAAGGTGAAGAAGCCATCTATTAGTCTATACACCTTCATGAATGACATCTTTATACCTTAATTTTGTTGTTTGTTTCTGAGAGTTGGGTGATGGGGGAAAAGGGTATTTCTTTTTTGTTTCAGAAAGCATGCACCTGTTGTTGACTAGAAATGTTTTGCAAGATGGTTATATTGGTTGATAGATGGCTATAATATTTAACTGATATTTCAATTAACAATTACTTTTGGGCTTAAAACCCCTTCCATAGATAGGTAACTCAAACTGTTTGCTCCTGTTTTAGAGAGAGAGTGACTGTAATTTATTGCAAGATGTACATATTACATGTATATTCACAGTAGCATATGTATTGCTTGCACTATCAGTTTTATAAAATTATATACCTGCTGTTATATATGCGAAGCAAATATGGGTTCAGGTACTAAGACCAGATGTTTTTATTTTGCAAATGATATGCTGCCCTGATTCACAATGCTTTCTTCAAGTGAATGAAGTCTTGTACATTCCAGTCTGCCCTGATTCACAATGCTTTTTTTGAAGTGAATGGTGTTCATTTCAGTGCTTGATTTATATGGTATATGTGTGCTTTTGTCATTTACATTTTTCTGACAAATATTTTGCATTCAGATTGGAAAGGAGATTCTTATTAATTTTTGTTTGTGTACAATGTGATATGGCATTACTCTGTTCTGATAAAATTTTAACTGCTCAAAAAAATCATTTATACTATTTATAAAAATATTACCAGGGTGAAGTAGGAAGTATTATCATCTGACACCTGCACAGAAGTGAATGATCCTGTAATGAGGAACAACAGTTTACAAGGGAATATTTCCTTTAATTTGTTTTAATGATCCTGTAATGAGGAACAACAGTTTACAAGGAATATTTCCTTTAATTTGTTTTAATGATCCTGTAATGAGGAACAACAGTTTACAAGGAATATTTCCTTTAATTTGTTTTAATGATCCACTATTAAATTACTTGGAACAATTCCTCTTGGTTTGTTTTTAATGGTCCTGAGCCAAAATGAGCAGTAAATTGATCAAGTGTATATTCTTTTGCTACATTACCACATCTCTCTTTTTTTTTTTTACAGTTTTAATTTTTGACGTTTGTAGTGTTTGAAAAATAATTTTTTTAAATGAATATATTATTCCATTAGTCACTTATCCAAATTTAAGCATTGTCCTTATTGGTAAACTCAGATAGGCCTTCAGTTAAGTCATTTTCATTTAATTTTCCTTGAAAATGTAATCTCATACACTAACAAATACTTGAAACACACATATATACACACCACACTTCAGAAATATCTTTAACTATTTGTTGTATTACCCATTGCTACCACTTAGTATTAATATTTTATATTGTTCATAGATTTCAATTCTAATGAAAGTGAACTTTTCAAAAATGTCAGTTCTAATTCCATTAGCACCATCCATGTGTCCATCATTCTTTGAATCTATAGCTATCACTTCTCCTATCCATTGATGTCTGTGGAATGGTAGTTGTCAGTTTTTTTATATCTTTACTAATGTCTGTAAAAATGTAGTCATCAGTCATGCTGCACATTAATATATTTGAGTAGTTGTCAGTTTTTGATGTCTGTAATATGGTAGACATTGGTTTTGATGTCCATTGATGCTAGTGATACTGTCCCTTGGTGTCATTTATGACGTCCATTGGTATCTGACATTCATAGATGTCAATTACATGTCAATTAACTTCTATAGAATTTGATATTCATAAATGTCGGTTCTTTTGATAAGATACTGCTAAAATAGAATGGGTGAAAGTTACAATCTGTGGCACTAAATAAAGCATACCAGTTTTCTAATAACTGTGAATACCTGATCTTCAGAATTGTTTTTATAGCTATTTAAACCGAGCCATGACACTTAACTGCTTACTAATGAACATTTACTTCTATTGCAATAACATCTTTTATTACATTTTTGTGTGGAGTTTTTTTATGTAAGAAATTTAAGGGGAAAATGTTCATTCACTTTTCTTTGTTCCTATATTTTAAAATAATTAAGCCATTTTAAAATGAAGCACAATTTTTATGCTGTTGGCAAGCTCACAGATGGTGTAACTGTCAGTCCTTTTATTGGTCTGTCTTTGATGTACAGGGTCAATTTTAATAGTTTGGGTTTTAACTTGTTTTCCTTGTTCTGAAATATTGTAATTACTGTTTTAAAGATTGTGTATGTGGGTAAATCTCTCTCTCTTTCTCTGTTATACATCTTCTTTCCCTTTGTATGTTTGTTTGATTTGTCACTAGCGAACACTCTAAGAGCAACTTTAAGTTCTATAAAATTTACAAATCTTTTGCAGTATTAAGATAATTACTCATTTTGCTTTAGCTGTAAAATATTATTTTGTACCTGTATTTATATATCCCATTACTAAATCATCATGGAATACAATCTCATTTTGTACCTGTATTTATATATCCCATTACTAAATCAGCATGGAATACAATCTCATTTTCACAAATTTTATTCACGTAAAAACAATATTTCTGAGTGAACAAAAGATGAATTTCTTAGTAATCAATAATCCATGTATTTATTCTATGGTCCTTGAAAATATTTCAAGTGATTAATAAATAAACAATAATTTTATTTTATATTTAATATGTAATATGTATATACATGTATATATATTTGTACATACAAAAGAGCATATTTTGAAAGCTATATTTTATATATATATATATGTGAGAAGTTGATAATATTAAGAAAATATATTATTATGATTCATCTGATGTTATACAGTTATACAGCTCAAGAGTTTACCACTCATGATTCAAAAAAAAAAAAAAAAGAAGCAAAATTTATAAAATTAAATTGTTTCTAATGGCAATGGACTCTGCACAGTACACCTATCTAAAGTATCATGATTCTATGATAAATAAAGTTCTTGAGCATTCTAAGACAGAAATATTTTTTCTTTTAGCATGGTATGGCTGATTGAATATACTTTAAAGTAATTGGTGTGTGCGTGCTTGCATGCAATATTGAATCTAGAGTCCTGTGTATAATATACAAACTATTTATTATAAATTTATTTAAAGCTTTCACAAACTATATAAAACGTTGAAGCACTGCTAGAACAGCTAGACAAATTGCACTAAATAATGAAATTGTTGGCCTGGCAAGATTATTTTACAAAACTAATTATATTTTTACTGACAAAAAATATGTAATGATGAGAAATTGTTGGCCTGGCAAGATTATTTTACAAAACTAATCATATTTTTCTGGCCAGAAAAACTATATTTTTGAAGAAAATGTTGCCTGGCAAAATTATTTTACAAATCTAATTATATTTTGGGAGCAAAAAATTGTACTACTGATGAAACTGTTTACCTGGCAAAATCCACTTAAATAGTTTTATTTTTCAGGCAAAGACTATACCATCTGATGAAATCGTTGCCTGGCAAGATTAATTTATAAACTGAATATTGCAATAATTACTAAACTCATTATTAAATGTTTCAAAGTTTCTTTGGCTGATATATTAAAAGTTCTGATGTGTGAGGCTAACAAATGGTGTAAGACTAAATGAGCTTAGCAGGATGCGATTTTGAAAAATAATCATAGTTAATGTTTCTATTATAACACAATTGGTAAATATTAAATGGTTAGGTCTAATAATTAAAGCCATTTAGGCATTTTAAATGAGTAATTTTTAATTAAAACCCTTCCCTTCCCCCAACACCACTTACTGTGAGCCTTTTATACGAAGTTCTGGAACATTCCTCATGATGTGCTTTGATAACACATGTGAAGTTCTGGTCTATTCTCCAAGGTGCACTTTGTGAGAGTGTCAATGGCTCTGGAACAGTTGTATAATATGCCTAGAATGACATCCAATAAAAAAGAAAGTGACTTATTGCAGACCGTGTGATTGTGAATGCGCTAGCGACGGCAGCCATCTTTGAAAAGGTTATGTACATTGATTATAATTATCTCTCTAGAACTCCATTTCATTTCTATGATGAAACCATGTCTCTGAACTTGATTATAGATATATGTTGGAGTAATAGTGGGTGAATGGGATTCATTAAATATAAATAAAAGATGGATTTTTTATTACTCCATTAGTAAGAAATTTCCACCTGCAGAAACATTATGTGACAGTAAAATGTCTATCTTATTACTGTGTAAAGAGTTTTATGACACCCTTATAATCTGCCAAGTGAGAGATATTTTGGTCTTGTGGGAGAATTATTAATAACTATAAATTAAGATTCTTGATCACTTGAAATAAGTAATGTGTTAATAATTAATAAATAATAATCATAATGAGTAAAGGTTGCCCAGAGGTGTCACATATTTTAATTTGTTAAGTTAGTGATGCCTTGATTAGTTTGTCATGCTTAACAGTCTGTTAATTATTAAAAAAAATAACATAAATAAGCATGGAATATGACATAATGATGTTTTTTCGTAATAATTATACATTTGCCATTTAGTTTTGGGATAAGGTAGAGTTTTACTGCCTTTAAAGATAAGGAATTCCATAAATACGTACACTTAACTATTAATATTTCCCACAAATCTTATCACTAAAAAATGCTGGTCAAATCACCAACTTTCTTTTGTCCTTACTTCCAGGCAGTAGGGAAACATAAAATGCATTCTTATTCATTAGTTTTAAATTTAATAACAGGTATACTTTTCTATTGGTTTTTAATTCATTATTTATTAACAGTGACATACACATAAACATTTGATGTATAACAAACAATTCAAAGACATCTAAATTATCAAACTGCATTTAAAAAATTTTTTTTCATATACTTTAAAATATTTTGCAGCCATGACTCTTGTAATAATTTTGTAGTTTAAATCAAGGACTTTATGACTAGTGTTTGTGCTATATTTATTTTTTGTTTTGTTTCTCTGTAGTTTTGTAGTTTAAATCAAGGACTTTATGACTAGTGTTTGGTGCTATATTTATTTTTTGTTTTGTTTCTCTATAGTTTACAACCTTTATAGTATAACATTTGAAAAGATCCTTTGGATTTTCCTGCTGCAAAAACTTATTATGCAAAATGAAATATTTAAAATTACATTTAATGTATCACTGTGTTTACTAGAAAATTCTTAACTAGAATGTTTGTAAATTGAGAAAATATATATACTTTTATAACTTGTCAATGAGTTTTTATTGTGCACGTGTGTTCAGTGGATTATTTATTCTTGTATATGCACACTTCCTGCAAGCTCTGACCCCCTTGCCGTTCATTGAGATTGCACACACAGAGAAAGAAAATGCCACACTGATTGCACACACAGAGAAAGAAAATGCCACGTGCTTTTGAGTCGTCAGCGAAGAACAATTGTCATCGCCTCTGTAACCGCAATACAGACATAATATAATTATCGTCTATAATGTATGGGTTGCCCAGCACACGCACACACACACACACACACTAAAATTGCTCTCTCATCAGTGCACAATAAAGGACAAAATCAATTTCATCAAAATCCAAGATAGGCGCCAGCAAGTACAGAAACTAAATCACTCTGCAAGTTTTATCAGAGATCACGTTAGACCGGGTGGCAGAGTTGGCAACTCAGCTAGTTTTATTGGTGCAAAGATGACGTCAGTGGATGGGGAAACTGACAGAGTTTGGTAAAGTGTATCGATGTAAACAAAACGCCAGACGGGTGACAGAACTGAAAGCTTGGCAAATTGTATCGCTGTAAACATGACGTCAGACCGGATGACAGAGCTAGGCAAATTGTAGCGATGTAAATGTGACGTCAGACCGGATGACAGAGCTTGGAAATTGTAGCGATGTAAATGTGATGTCAGACCGGGTAGAGCGTGGCAAATTGTATCGCTGTAAATGTGATGTCAGACGGATGGCAGAATTGAACGCCGAATTTGACTTGGAGAACCGAAAGCTCTCAGTGCCAGAGTTTGAAGTTCTTTCTCTCGCTGCTGCCGCTCCTCCTCTCTGTTTTTCACTGTTCAGACACAAAACATAAAATGTTCACAATGAAAGATGTATGTACCTGTCAATAGAACAAATGAAAACAAAGTTGAGAAATGTGTCATGCTATAACAAATGAATAAAATCTTAAAGATGTGTCACGCTAGAGCTAATGAGCAAAACCTGAATTGTCATGCTGGAGTTAAAAAATAAAATCTTAAAGATGTGTCACGCTAGAGCTAATGAGCGAAACCTGAATTGTCATGCTGGAGTTAAAAAATAAAATCTTAAAGATGTGTCACGCTAGAGCTAATGAGCGAAACCTGAATTGTCATGCTGGAGTTAAAAAATAAAATCTAAAAGATGCCCTGTTAGAGTAAATAAATATGATATAAAAGATATGCCGTGCTAAAACTAATACACAAACTCTATTTTTTAGTGCTTGAACAAATAAACAAATCTGAAAAGTATGTCATATTAAAACCAAAAAAATAAAATCTGAAAGTTGTGTCATATTAGAGCCAAGCGTAGCAATCGTTAAAAAATACTTCCCTACTGTAACGTTACTAATATGAATACGCTGAATAATCATGTTGTCAAATACAAACGTGACAAATGTCACATTTATGACGTAAATTGCTTAAGATACTACAGCTACAAAACTCTCATTTGAGGTGTGTCATGGAGAATGTCTAAAATAGCGATGAAAATGAGTCAGTGCAGTGATATAGAGAGAAACTACTGACAAAAGGACAACAACATCAACGACAGGAAGATGAATAAGAAAAGCATAAACCAAGCAACATTAAAAAAAAAAAAAACTGCAATACACCCTCTCCGAACTCCAGAGAAAGGAGGAATGCCCCACAGGAACCAAGCAAGACTAAGAAACATCAAACGAAGATGAAAAGTCTTTCTTGGAATCTGTGGGGCAAGGAGTCAATTTTGAGGGGGGGGGGTGTCAATCTGGCATTGTGAATTTACAAGTATACATTTTTTAATGCAGAATAATGACAATATGGTTTGGAGACTTGCCAGTACAAAATATATGTGAATTGAGATTACAGTATGGTAAAGTGGCTTGTGAGTAAAAATATTTGTGAATTGATAGTAATGACAATATAGTGTTGTGACTTGCAGTTCAGAGTAATGACATTATGGTGTTGTGACGTACAGTGCAATATACGTGAACTGATAGTAATGACATTTTAGTATTGTGACATGCAGTGCAAAATGTATGAATTGATAGTAATGACAGTATGGTATTGTGACGCCCTATGGCCTTCAAGATTCTCTGAATTAGTACTGTAAGTAAATTTAAATAATTATGACACGAATATAATACTAAATACCGTAAGACGCTTTATACATTCTTTACGACGCGTTCATTAATCCACTTTAGCACAAACGTAGGCCAAGCCTAAAAGCAAGAAATGTAAATACCAAACAAAAAAAAACCAAACAAAAGCCAATTATTTTATTTAGCCAAGCCGAGCTTTAACCTTCTTCATTTGCTGCACTTTACACACATACACGAGTCCCTAGCACACGCATTGGTCATGAAAATCCCAGATTATAGTGTGCGTTGTTCCCAGACCAATACTAGTGACGTCAATTTTCAACATGCACACACTTGAATAATAGCGCAATGCTTGACTCCTAGCAACCAGCCTGTGCCTTCCTGGCTACCAGACCATATCTACGCGACAAAGAGTATTAGAGCCTTCTGCGGCTGCTTACGTCACACTAATGATAACTGAATTTAAAGTACGACATCTGAAAAAAGCTCATTGATTGCATTACTTAAAGAGAGCCATGTTTAGGTCTGACTGTACAATACCTAAAGAGAGCCATATATGGGTCTGACAGTACAATACCTAAAGAAAGCCATGTATGGGTCTAACTGTACAACACCCAAAGAAAGCCATGTATGGGTCTGATTTTATAATACCCAAAGAGAGCCATGTATGGGTCTCACTGTACAATGTCTAAAGGCCATGTTTGGGTCTAACTGTACAATACCCAACATGTATTAGTGACTGTACAATGTCTAAAGGTCATGTTTGGGTCTAACTGTACATCATCTAAAGAGAGCCATGTATGAGTGTACAATACTTAAAGAAGGCCATGTATGTGTCTGACTGTACAGTGTAGGTCTGACTACTCATTAATTGTACACTGAATAACGATAACTCCCTCTGTCTGGAACGTGTATTGTTGAATCTAAAGAATAAAAGTTCTAAGCGCTGAACAGCAATTACTCATAAAATATGCAAGGCCTTTATACGAACTACACACTAAAGATAATATAACAGTGAAGACTGTGAACAGGTAGCCATTAAAGACTGTGAACAGATAGCCAATGAAGATTGGAGAAAAAAGGTGACGGGATCAATTCATGGAGCTCTGACAACCTACCTACAGTATTTTAAACTTTTTAGTTTAGTCACCAGACGCATTGGTAGTTGAGAGAGAAGAGCGTCACACTATCAAGTCGAGAGAGAAGAGCGTCACACTATCAAGTCGAGAGAGAAGATGTGTCACACTATCGAGAGAGAAGAGGTGTCACACTATCAAGTCGAGAGAGAAGAGGTGTTACACTATCAAGTCGAGAGAGAAGAGGTGTCACACTATCGAGAGAGAAGAGGTGTCACACTATCGAGAGAGAAGAGGTGTCACACTATCAAGTCGAGAGAGAAGAGGTGTTACACTATCAATTCGAGAGAGAAGAGGTGTCACACTATCGAGAGAGAAGAGGTGTCATACTATCAAGTCGAGAGAGAAGAGGTGTCACACTATCAAGTCGAGATAGAAGAGCGTCACACTATCAAGTCGAGATAGAAGAGCGTCACACTATCAAGTCGAGATAGAAGAGCGTCAACTATCAAGACGAGAGAGTACCAGTGAACACAATGGCTTCTCTAACACCAAAGGTGAGAAAGTTGCGAATATCGCTGAGTTGTCTCATCTCCAGATATGCTGCTCTATCATACCGAAGATGTATTTTTGTGTGGATGGGTTGGGGATAGATGTTAAAAAGTGCATATCCAGATTTTTAAGTCACTGGCTAAATTTAATGGGAGTGCAATATTTATTGACTGATTGGTCAGAATTTGCTGGAGTCAAAAGCGTGACTTGATTACTACCGCCCTTCAAGGTAAAAATGTTGTTCATCAGCCAAGACTTAGCATCACAAACATTATGGATAGTGGAAAGTGTTTCATTGGGCAACTTGATTTATACATTTGAGTTTCACCAGTGTACAACTGCTGGGACACAAAATGGCGACTTATGATGGCAGATATGGACAGTGCCGTCTTAGCGCATGGGCATGCTGTGAAGTTGCCCTTGGCCTCACGAGTTTTACAACATGATTTTTTAATGTTTAAACACTGATTTTGTTGGTGCTAGCACTACTTTGCCCGGGGGCCTATAATGCTGTTAAGATGGGTCTGGATATGGATTGTGTATTCATAATTAATGGTGGATATGGACTGTGTATTCGTAATTAATGGTAGATATTGGTATGGACTGTGTGTATTCATATTTAATGGTAGATATGGACTGTGTATCCATAATTAATGGACATCTCTTCACCCCTATTATAACTGACAGCCTTTGACCCTTATTATAACGAAGCCCCATAACTACTGTTATAACAGGCCACTATTTGCTTCTTGTTAACAGTGTCTAGCAAGGTTAAAAAATATTCATGCACGCTTACGAACAACAAACCTGTTGATGATACACACGCTAGCGAACAACATAACTATATGTGAGTGAATAGAAACATGCAGATATTTATTTAAAAATTATCATACTCCATTTTTGTCAGATATTTATTAAAAAATTATCATACTCCATTTTTGTCAGATATTTATTAAAAAATTATCATACTCCCTTTTTGTCAGATATTTATTTAAAAAATTATCATACTCCCTTTTTTTCAGACGCTGAATATCAGAAGATGAAGCGTTTCGTTTACGTATATTTCTATTGAGTCACATTATTTTTATTATTTGGTAGGGCGTGCTTACACGGATGGATGGGATGGATGGGATAGAAAGAGATAGATAGATAGATAGATAGATAGATAGATAGATAGATAGATAGATAGATAGATAGATAGATAGATAGATAGATAGATAGATAGATAGATGACAGATATATGGGATAAGAGAAGGTAAAGATAGATTTGTTATTCACTAGCATACTATATTTCTACTCGTTATTATTAGTTTTGTAATTATATCTGTTTCATTATATCTCGTAATTGTATCTATAACATCCTGTAAATCTTGCTACCTTATCACCATAGCAAATATGATGTCCGCTGACCTATTCTTTGTCAATGTTATCCATCTTATCAATCACTGATTTATATTTCACATCCGCTTCCAAAGTATGGTGACCTGCTGTCTGCTCCAATGTTGGAACTCTGACATTTTTATGTTGCTGCTCATTTGTCTATCCATCACTGTCCGTATCTTTCTACAGCAAGTACCTTCTAGCTACCCATGTCTCTTTACCAGCACCTGGCTATCCGTATATATCTATAGCCAGGTGACCGGTTTGTGAAAGAATAATCTGTAGACGTAGCGTGTGTGTGTGTGTGTGTGTGTGTGTGTGTGTGCGCGCGCGCGTGTGTGTGTGTGTTTCCATCACGAATGTTTGTAAGTGGTTGCGATGATTTCCACGTGTTACCTGTTTGTCCGTGTTTCTATTTTGATGAAAGCACTGTGTTCTCTTTATGTATGTAACTTACTTAGAGACGTAAGTATGTAACATTTTTATTTCATCTTGCTATTATTTTGTGTTATATAACACAAATTGACAGATAAAACACACACCGAAAGCTATAGTTTGGTGCCTTATAATATTAAGTGACATATATAAAACACGCCGGAAGATATAGTTTGTGTTAAATAACACTGACTGACAGTTATAACTCGCACTCCAAAAGCTAAAGTTTGTGTTAAATAACACTGACTGACAGTTATAACTCGCACTCCATAAGCTAAAGTTTGTGTTAAATAACACTAATTGACAGTTATAACTCGCACTCCAGAAGCTAAAGTTTGTGTTAAATAACACTGACTGACAGTTATAACTCGCACTCCAGAAGCTAAAGTTTGTGTTAAATAACACTGACTGACAGTTATAACTCGCACTCCAGAAGCTAAAGTTTGTGTTAAATAACACTGACTGACAGTTATAACTTACGTGCCAGGAGAACCATCTTGACGCCCCAGGCCAGGGACCAGAACCAGCCAACCAGAAGGAATGTGACCGTTCCGAGCTGAGCCGCACCCACCCATACGTTGACGCAGAGCGTCGTGGAGACGGCATCTCCTTTGCTGGACAGCCTGGACTTACTGCAGCATATGATGGACAATCCGCTGATCGCAGTCCCTTAATTAAGAAAGATAAAACGTTGTGTTTCACTACATGAAGAGCTTAAACACGCTACAAATTGTTATTCATTACTTCTCAAAGACATTGAGATGTATTTCATCAATGGAATAGATAAGAAAGACGTGACAAACGGGCTACAAATTGTTATTCATTACTTCTCAAAGACATTGAGATGTATTTCATCAATGGAATAGATAAGAAAGACGTGACAAACGGGCTACAAATTGTTATTCATTACTTCTCAAAGACATTGAGATGTATTTCATCAATGGAATAGATAAGAAAGACGTGACAAACGGGCTACAAATTGTTATTCATTACTTCTCAAAGACATTGAGATGTATTTCATCGAACAAACATATAGCAAAGACGTGACCAACTACATTTGTAATTTTCTTTATTACTACACAGGAGACCTGTCATTTCTGTGTGTTCTGTGTTCAGTCTTACTGCATTTTGTCAGTTGCAGCAAAGAGCAGGCGACAACGACTTCTCTCTTTTATTCATCAGCCAGATAGACGCCGTTGTTTCATCAGCCAAAGCTAGAGAGCAGGTAGAAACGATTCCGTATCGATCAAAACCTGCCTGTCAACCCTACGTGTTACAACCTGAAGGAGAGATGCGTGTTACAATCTGGATAGATACTTGTTACAACCTGAAGGACAGACACGTGTTACATTCTGAAGGACAGTCACATCATTCAGATTGTAACACGTGTCTGAAGGATATAGTTCATTTGTGTGCAGTGTGGTCCATAATCTGTCAACGAGTTCTTATTTTATGATTGAAGAGAACAGATTTGGGAAACCTACAAAGTGTTAGTTAATTAATATATTCATTGTGACAAGGAGACTTTATTGGTTGCACTTTCTCATCAGAACATTTTCATGAGATTTATCCTCAAAATGTCTATGACATCTAACTGGCAAATAACCAGTATCAAGAGGCAACAAGAGGAGGGGAGGGGGAGAGTTTGTAATTTAAATTTTGATCTATTGTCAATTCTGTTCTCTGTTCTGAGTCTTTATACGATAAAGTTTGTATGTTAAGAAAGATTGTAATAATTAAATAATATAGAATTTAATAAATAATTATTTTTTATTTAACCTTCTCGGACAATAATTATGCAAAAGAGAATGAGATCTATTTTTAGGAAGAAAGAATTTTCACAAGAGCGAATTAAATAAGTTGCGTTAAGATATTTACATTTTTCATGTTGTAAAGAAATCATGCAATTGTATCTTGTACCTCAGAATAGAAATCTAATTAACTGCTGGAAAGAAATCTAAATGAAATTCAACATTTTTTTTACCTCCGCTTGGCAACAACCAGTTGTGTTGCTATGACTAGCCAATGAATTTGAACGATAGTTAATGTTTTGATTTGTGCATGAATTTATTGGAGCTTAATGTCTGAACGTTACGTAGGACTCGCAGTGTCATTATTCAAATGGCTCTACAGGTACACACGCCCATTGTTTTATCTAAAAACTAGTCTGTACGAGTTCAGCGATTTGGGTGATAACATCATTGGGATAATAAAATCCGGCATGTATTCTCATTTTTATCATTTCGAATTGTAGCTAAGGGACTATTTTACAATTGCCGATATATAATTAATCGGTAAAAAGATAATTAATATGTTACATTTCCCTTAACATTGTTCTATTTAACTGTAAACACAACAGGCTAGCCCAAGATTTCTCTCCAGTCGGTAAAACAGAAGTAAGTTTGTGATTTTTAATTTGAAATTAATAATTTATTTAGTCTTCATGACAGAAAAAGGAAGATAACTCTAGCGAGAGTAAATGACCGGCGCACAGGAAGTTCAGAAACAAAGGGTCGAACACAAACAATATTGATGCACACAAATAACAAACAGGCTGACATCCAAACCCACACAAATATCAAACAGGCTGACATCCAAACCCACTCAAATATCAAATAGGCTGACATCCAAACCCACACAAATATCAAATAGGCTGACATCCAAACCCACACAAATATCAAATAGGCTGACATCCAAACCCACACAAATATCAAACAGGCTGACATCCAAACCCACTCAAATATCAAATAGGCTGACATCCAAACCCACACAAATATCAAACAGGCTGACATCCAAACCCACACAAATATCAAACAAGCTGACATCCAAACCCACACAAATATCAAACAGGCTGACATCCAAACCCACACAAATATCAAATAGGCTGACATCCAAACCCACACAAGCTCACCTAGCCCAGGTACAAGGATGTTGAGAATGAGGCATACGACAGCCAGCGGCAAGGGCATCACTGGGATAGCTGCACGGATGAGTGAATTGTCATGCATAGGTACCGATGTGGACTTCTCTTCCGATCCAGCGGCCGCCACTACAGCATGCGTCGACTGCAACCGGAAATCTACCGACTTCCTCGATAGAGAGTCTGTTGACTGTCGGATAGAATCTCGCCTCTCGCCTATGGGTAAACCATCTTCTGCATCACCATCCCTGGGAGATGTGGGGTTCGAGCCTGTCCCGGGTAGAGGCACTGCTAGAGACTGCATACTGTGCGATTTGTGCGCTGGTCTCCCTTGAAAGGGGACGATTGGAGCAGTAGGAGGGGGCGTAACCGGAGCTTTGGGCGCTTGTTGATTTTTGTTTTGGGAGACATTTCCGTCAAAAAATGGCGGAGGAGATTTAACAGAACCCCCGACCGTTTTGCGACGCATTTTTTCAGCGATGACTTTTTTCTGCTTCTCCTCATCTTTCTCGTTGGCGTTCCCAGCATCCCTTGCCTTGGCTAATTTCTCTCGGCTTGTAGCGTCCCTCTTGATGTCCCCATTGGCAGCTTTAATGTCTCCATTGCTGTGCACTGGTTTGATGACAGCCATCTGATTGCTTTTCGGTAGGTTCGAATCCGTACTCTGCTTGGATATCTTCCTGTCCGATGTTCTCGGGTTCGAGGAAGTAGAATTTTGATGTAGTTTCGGATCGACTTCTTTTGCATTGACTTTGGAGTCTGGGTGACCCTTGACTTTGTTGACATTGTGGCGTACATTTGGTTTCGAGTTTGAACCCGCGTCCGACGTTAAAGCTTCTTTCTTTTCTGCTTTGTTCTGTGTCGTTGATGCTGCTGCTACGGTAGTGGAGATTAGTTGCAAAGATTGTGCCAATTCTTCTGCGTTCAGATCCGGTGGGGTTGGACTCTCATTCGGTTTCTCCTCTGCTACGTCGAAGTGTATTAGGTTTATGCTCTTGCTGTCGACCTGGTCGTTTTCTGTGTCTGTGGCTTGTTTTGCCATTCCAGAACCGGACACGTGAGAAACTGAAGATCCCACGTTCTGCTGCAAATGTGGCGTCTGTTCAGAATAGTCGGTGAACATGTGCGTGAAGCCCAGGCCTGAATTCCAACTTTCTGAAAAGACATCTCGTTTTTCTTTTCTTTGCTCTGAAACGCTTGCATCTGCTGTTGTGAGTGCAGATGGCTGAACCTGCGAATTCTCTTTGTGAAGGCTGGTGGGGAGCCTGTGAGCAGAAGACTGTTTACGTAGGGTGTTGCCATTAGATTCTTGCTGCGCAGAATGCACACCATTGTTTGTTTGCTCGTGAGAACTAGTGACGTTTTGTTGTGTGGTAAAGTTCGAACCATCGGAAGGATTACTTTCTGACACTTCATACATAGTTTCCTCCCTTGCTGCCATGACGGTATGTCTACGGGTATCTCCTCCTGACATGATATGCGTTGTGGCAACTCAGATTAATATTTCTTTTACTACAGTATTGTGTGGCCTCGTTGAAAATATTAACCGAGTTACTAAATACATTCTAGAAAAAGAAAGTGTGTCCGAGCTGATACTTGTGTTCTTACTGGTTAGCAGTATATAACCGCTTCACTTCCACGCCATTTCTGAAAAAGAAAAGAGATTTCTTCAAGCAAGTTTGAATTTTTGACCCAGGAAGATTGCAACGTACTGATTAAAAACAGAACATCATTGTAAAGACGTACTTGAATTATGGAAGAATCTAAATGTGTTTCAAACGTTTACATTCTAAAACGTGCTCTTATTTGAAAGTGGTGTTAAGTATTTGATATATTTGCAGCCACAAAACGTGTGGATTTTTCTCTCCATAACTTGCAAAATATTATTAGCATTCAATACGATAAAATTAAAGTTGAAAAATATCTTTTTTCTTTTATTTATCATGTACAAACGAAAAAGAAAAATGTTAATTATTTTTCATTTATATAAATTCCACTTAAGAATTAAAGAAATGTGCGCATTATAAATAAATCGAAGTCGGAGGAACAACCATAACTCCATTTTTACGAGATCTTTCAAAATGGGTGTGGCAAATCTGTATAAAGCCGACATAGAAGCACGCCACAATTTAAACAGCATCGCGAGTCCGTTGTGAAACAACAAAGAAAGTAATTTATAAATGTATGATTATGGCGGATTGTTACGTGTGAGTGCAGAAGGAGAGAAAGACGAGTGAAATAAAAGTGTTAATTAATTACTCCATTGCCCACTTCAGAAAACTAACACCGTTTCTCACGCACACGTGCGCACAAATAATAAACAGACACAAGGACGCACAACGAAGATGACACATCACAAACAGTCTAGTCTTAGGGTAAACACGTCATAATTAATAACTAGCTCTAAGTCCCCAGACTGTCTAGTCTTAGGGTAAATACGTAATAATTAATAACTAGCTCTAAGTCCCCAGACTGTCTAGTCTTAGGGAAAACACGTCATAATTAATAACTAGCTCTAAGTCCCCAGACTGTCTAGTCTTAGGGAAAACACGTCATAATTAATAACTAGCTCTAAGTCCCCAGACTGTCTAGTCTTAGGGAAAACACGTCATAATTAATAACTAGCTCTAAGTCCCCAGACTGTCTAGTCTTAGGGAAAACACGTCATAATTAATAACTAGCTCTAAGTCCCCAGACTGTCTAGTCTTAGGGAAAACACGTCATAATTAATAACTAGCTCTAAGCCCCCCGACTCCCGTAGTGAATGCAATCCCTAGAACTAACACACTTAGTGTATGACGTAACGGGATGATATATGGAGAGTCAAGATTATAAATTTAATAAAGAAAAGAAAATAGAAAAACAGTGGAGCAGTGTTTAAAGAATTAAAACAAAATGAGTCTTTGAAAAGTCATCACTGTTCAAGCACAGTATAGCAATGCTATTATCTTTGAAGAGTTTTTTCTGTTTCATCTGAACCAGAGGAGAATCAGTCAGTCAGCTTGAAGACTGCATCTGTGATTTCTCCTGGATCTATGAATGAATATGTGATTTGACATCTGACTCAGATGCAGACCAACAAGTAGATGTGGTGGTTGAGACAACCTTTTCTTTCAGCTGGGTTGACAATGCACACAGTTTAAGGGTGATGGATGAGTGAGCACGACTTTTCTTAGCTGTGGTCAGTGGTCAGTGGTCAGTAGACCCGTACCAGTTTGCCAGGCTGGTGATAAAACAATAATGTACCTATTTTTTTAAAGTTTAAGCTTGTTATCAGATGAAAGTTCATCATTCCCTGTAACAATATATTTTTAAGCCGCTGAATTTGTTAAAACAGCATGATGTTACAGTTGTCAGGCATCGCATAAGTCATTAAAATAAGTTACTGTTGAAGAATTTGATGTTCTGGGCTTTTTGGTACTTAATTTTTTCTAAAGAATACAATCCACAGTGATGTGACTATTCACTAGTACTATACAATCCACAGTGATGTGACTATTCTCTAGTACTATACAATCCACAGTGATGTGACTATTCACTAGTACTATACAATCCACAGTGATGTGACTATTCACTAGTACTATACAATCCACAGTGATATGACTATTCACTAGTACTCTACAATCCACAGTGATGTGACTATTCACTAGTATACAATCCACAGTAAGGGGGAGGATGCAAATTCTCACAGGTATTTAATATATTATCCACAATGATATAAATATTCACCGATACTTAATTTAATAAACATATAATCCATATTGGCGTAAACACGCACATGAATTTCCTATTTAATCCACAGTAAATAAATAAAAACAGATAATTAATATATAATCCACGCTGACGTCAACACTCACACGACCTCATACCTAATCCAGAATGACGAAATATGTACAAGTACTTAATGTTCAGTCCACACTGATATAAATAGGCATAAGTATGTAATATGTGATCCATAATGGCGTATATACTCACCGGTACTTATATACAATTCACATAGACTTAAATACTCACAGTCACATAATATATAATTCACACGCGTAAACAGTCACAGGATACTTAATATATAATTCATACTGAATAACAACAACCATCATCTATTAGTATATAATTTACAGTGATATTCTCAGTTCCTGTTAGCACAGCGCGCACAAATAAACAAAACTCACAGTATGAAATCCGCACAAAATTTCGAAGCTCATGGAAATTAAACATGATCCGCACTAGCGAATAAACCTCGCAGCTAGTTGGACAAAATCAGAGAAATATGTAAGCCAGGAACCTACAAAACTGGTCGATTTCGGTCAACGCATATCATTGATTTCTCAAATCACCGAGAACAGTCAGCTATTTTTTTTCCTTCCATCCGTCATGATTGCACCATCACCCTTTGATTCTGCAGTCTGATCTTGAGATCGATCTGCATTTTTCTGCATGCCTTGTTCAATTGGGTGTCGCCATTTTACCTGTCAATCGGCACCCTGGACTACTTGGTCATTCCCACTGCCACCCGTTCGTTCTACTTTTCTGTGGGTACTATGGGCTGCTTGATTGTACCCACTGCCATCCGAACAACGAATATGAATACTGATTTGACAGTGACGTCACATGCATAGACATTTGACACGAGTAACATCTCATCATGAAAAATGAATTTACAATTCGAACTAAACAAAAAAATAATACTTGAAGAAACTGTTATTGTTACTGATGAAAAAAATGTTTTGATGATACTGATCACGATCTCTTTGAATCTAAACCCAACAATGCAGCGTATTGATAGGACTCTGATAGGCAAATAAACATTAATCTTTGATAGGAAAATAAACAGTGACCTTCGATAAGCAAATAAACAGTGACCTTTGATAAGCAAAAGAACAATGACCTTTGATTAGCAAATAAAATTTGACCTTTGATAAGCAAAAAGACATTCGCCTTTAATACGCAAATAAACATTGACTTTTGATAAGCAAATAAACATTGACCTTCGATAAGGAAATAAACATTGATTTTTTGTTTAGCAAATAAACATTGACATTTGATAAGCAAATAAACATTGACCTTGGATAAGCAAAAAGACATTCGCCTTTAATACGCAAATAAACATTGACCTTCGATAAGCAAATAAACATTGATCTTAGCAAATAAACATTGACATTTGATAAGCAAATGAAGATTGACCTTTGTTAAGCAAATAGACATTGACTTTTGATAAGCCAATAAACATTGACCTTGTAATTTCTTTCTATATGTTGAAGAGAGCAAGGAGTGAAAAAATGGGTATGATCTAATATAGTTGGGACCCCGGTGAAGCAAAGGAAAGAGATATTATTTTGTAAGTTCTTATGAACAGTTATCCACTAGAGATGAGGAAATAACATAAATTATTCTCGGCGCTCTAAAAATAACCCTAGCTGAAATATTGTGAACGTTTTGAAGTTTCTTCACAAGACACCATAAAAGACCAGAGACAGAGCCAAAACAGTCAACTTGGGAAAGTACCTGCAAACACACAAAAGTTATGAGTCATCTAGTTTCACAAAAATTGCTCTAAAAGTATTGGTATTTGGCTGTAGGGACAGAGGTGAGTGAACTAGTTCAAAAGAAATATAGTGGAAATTGAAGAGATTTGTGATTGTGAAAGAAGGGAAAACGTCAAACCTGGCTGTAGAGAGAGCTGATTGAACTCATTCTAAAGAAATATAGTGGAGATTGAAGAAATCTGTGATTGTTAGAGAGATGACCGAACTAATTCAAAAGAAATATAGTGGAGATTGAAGAAATCTGTGATTGTTAGAGAGATGACCGAACTAATTCAAAAGAAATATAGTGGAGATTGAAGAAATCTGTGATTGTTAGAGAGATGACCGAACTAATTCAAAAGAAATATAGTGGAGACTGAAGAGAACTGTAATTGTGAGAAAAGGGAAAACGTCAAACCTGGCTGTAATGATGGCCATACCACCTCCAACAGCACAATCAAAACTAGATAGGTTATTTACTAACTGAAGTATTTACAGTCGAAAAAATCTAGACTTGTTTTAGCTTTGGTTATTGTGACAGAGTAAATTTGCCTACCCCTATTTTTAAATTTAAATTGTTGAATTGTCAGAGTAATCCGACCTTGGGCACTCCTTATAAAGTATTTTTGAAAGTGTTTGAGTTGAATTAACGTTCAAGGCAAGAATATTCTAGATTTGCTGATGTAATGCAAACTAGTGAGTAGTTTTTATTGTCCAATAGTTATGATTTACGAGAACGAGACCAGCCATTGGGCTGAGATTAAAAAGTTTACTTGCTGTAGAAAATTCTATTCTCTGATCACTTTGAATTTGGAGTGGCAAGAAGAAAGTTCAGTTTTGAAAGGCAACCGTTAGAGGTTGGTGGTGAGTTAAATTGACTAACTAAGAAAGGACTTAGATATATTTAATTTAATTTTGCTATTGATATGTTATACTTGCATAGAGATGTACTATGTGAGTTGACTTTTATTCCTACAAATGATTGAACTAAACTGTTCACAAATAGTGTGTTGATGCTTGACAATGCTTTGATAGCTGTATTTATTTTGCGTGTGCGTGTATCGGGCTAATGTATACTGTTGCGGGAAATTCTAAGTTGAGAATGGAATGTAGATAGAATGGAGATATATTGTGATAAACTGGAAACTTAAGTTTACTCCTTAATTATATGTTGCAGTGAGCAAGTAGCCTTTCCAGTTTCCATGTTCACCCTATGATAAAGTGTAAATGATGTTCACTGTACATCTTAAAGTGTAAATGATGTTCACCATACACATTACAATGGAAATGATGTTCACCCTATGCTAAAGTGTAAATGATGTTCACTCTATGCTAAAGTGTAAATGATGTTCACTCTATGCTAAAGTGTAAATGATGTTCACTCTATGCTAAAGTGTAAATGATGTTCACTCTACATGTTAAAGTGCAAAATGGAACCTTCCACTTTCAGTCTGTTTACTAACTTTGACTCAGTGTGGATGGAAAAATACATGTAAGTGAAATGATATAAAATTATTGTCTTCTTTTAAGGCAACGTTCTAGAACATTTTCTGATATTACAATTTTATTACTTATAAATTTTTTATGGTGAGCTAATTGTAAACATTTATTAAGTGCAAGTAAAACAAAGCAAAAGACTGCAGAGACAATGAATAACTTGCATAGTAAGATGCTGCCACCTCTTATAGTTATGATTATTATCTGTAATAATTAAAAAATTATCATTTTGATATTTCAGGTGAATGAATTACAATTTAGATTATTATATTATGGCTGGATTTCCCTTATCCTGCTTCACTTGTTGGCTCTAGCTTTGCGGTATCTGAACAAATATTTCTGCGCAAAGAAAACCATTAAACTGTCACATAAGTTCTGCATGGTGTGTGGGTATGAAGTGCAGATGGAAGGAAAGAAATATGGTTGTCTGCATCGAGAGTTGGGTCAGGCCTGTCCGCTGCGCTAGCATGTGACACAAAGTTCCAGACTGGGTATATAGTAGGACTGTCCTTTTAAGGTAATGCTGCTATCACAAAGGGCACCCAGAGTGCACCCATTCATCAGCCAATTGAATTTACAGACTGAGGTTGAACAAACTCAGAAATTGAATGATGTGTTATTAGTTTGAAGGAAAAGCCCAAGGGTTGATTGAATTAAAGTATTAAAATATTGTTGTAAGTTTTAAATATTATTTTAATAAACATTAATTCTACTCCAAGCCCCCAAATTCCCCTTTAAAATAAATTACTGTAACATAGTGATAGGACGAAGTAAAGATCAATTGTCAATAACAAAAAAGGAAATTTAATAATAAAAACAATTAGTTATAAAACAGAAACAAAATGACTAGGCAATTTTAATTGAAACATAACAGATCGTCAACATGTCATAATGAGAGTGTTTTTCATCTGAGTTTCAATTCAACTTTCATTTGTAGAGGGTTGAACTGTCCATCTAATGTTGATGCAAATGACGGTCCTCAAAGGCAGGCACAAATTCAACAGGGCCCACGCCTGTGAGAATTGCAACAATCAGGAAGGTAGGTAAATCAACATAGGGAACACGGGAAGTAGTACCTAAAGTCTACCAGAATATAAAGTATGGTACTATGAAACATAAAAAAATAGAGTGCACACAAGTATATCTTTACATAATAATTTCTCTCTCTCCTCATTCTCAAACTTAAATAGATCTACAGAGAATGTTATTATCCACATCCACATGGAATAATCAAATACGTGAACATAAAATACACGGCCATAACTGAATTCAGACTTCACAAAAAATATTCAGTATAACAAAACATTTTTCTAAGTCCAAGTTTTATTCCTACAATCACTTAGATAGCTTACCTATCAACACTGACTCACACTGAAAAGACTTGGAAATTTGTCTCAAGCAAAAAGCAGATATTTCTTAGATACTTAAGTGTCACATAATGGCTTATGAAGCCCACAATCATCCTCTCTAAAAATCGACTTCTCGCAAACCTACCTTCTAGAACGACTGATCCTTATCCCCTGGCTGGAAACACCTAAATGTTCCAAACAGTCACTCTAATGAACCAATTGGAGTGCCGCTCAACTGCATGCAACAAACGTACTAGAAACACCTAATATTCAATAATCAAATGCAGCTGACTGTTGAGGCAACATATATTTAGGTTCCCAGCCTTAATAAGTTAGAATCATATTACTAACATTTATTGCCAGTTATCAATGCAGCAGGAAACCATCCTCTGTATATATTACTGCCAAAGGTATGTGGTTTTTGCTTGCCTAACTAATATTATATTTATGTTTATCTCTTGACATTAACTCTATTTTATATTGTTATATTATTATTAAAATGTATAATTACCATGTAAAAGTGTTCTGTCAGAGAACACATGTGGATGAATTCTTAGCCCATGTGTATTTTACTGGCTGATTGGCACCTTTTCTTGGTCAGGGTATGTAAATCCAGCGCTGTTGTATCAACTTATCAGTAAAACAAGTGGTTTAAGTTGATCCCTGTGGATTCCATTTTGAGAGCCAATACAGTGGAAATTGTGGCTTGAGAATTCATGGAGATTATTTTGAATGTTCCTTGTGGTGTGTCAAGTACTACACACAAAACAAAATTTCAAGACATTTCACCTGATGTGCTTGATAGTGCATGTGAAATTTAGGACAATTCTTTACGGTGTGCTTTGTGAGCTCATGGAGGATTCTGGAAGGCACAAGTGAGGTCTGAATAAGTGACTTGTTGTATACCACATGATTGTGAACACGTGCTGGCCTTTGAAAAGGTTATGTGAATTTGACGTTCATTAAATTTTGAAACTCTCTCATTTCCATGATTATCTATGCTAGGATAAACGGAATGTCTAGTGTTAATCAAACACTGTTGTGAAGTGATATAAATGTCAATGCTCTTTGACTATATTCATATATTGTTGATTTAATAAATTTGACCTTTTTACACATACTGATAACCTTATGTTGGAAAGAGAGTGGGTGGATGGGAGCTCGCTAAATATAGATTAAAAGACAGATTGTCTTCTCCTTTGGTGAGTTTTCCACTATGGAAATATTGTGTGATGGTAAATGTTTGTCTTTAATGTTGTAGTTAGAGAGAATTATTATTAACATAAATTAAGATTCTCTTCAATTGTAATTAGTTATGGATGATTAAATAATAATAATCTTAACTGATAACTAAGGTGGCGTTGGCGTCACAGTATCTATGTTGTGACTTGCTGTCAATTTTTATTCCTGTTTGGTGGTGTTGGAAGGGGCCCCCAGTGCACTACTTTGCCCGTGGGCCAATAATGCTGTTAAGACGGCTCTAGTGTTATGTTTTCCAAAGTAAATATTTTCATAGTTTTCATGTTCAAATAGCAAATTCCGAATATAACGTATTGCTCATTCAGTTATTATTTACAGTAGTCAGTAAGCCCCTGCATAAAATTACTTCTTTCCTGTAATTTTAACTTTCAAACAAGCAACGATAACGCTGGCCATATCATAGCCATCAGCTTCATAATAATTATAGAGAGCAACTGAAAAGCATACTTCATATGTACCCAATTTCACCAACACTTGCTTGCCGACTTCTGACAAATCAATATATAGATATCACAAATTACAAAACCTCAAAGGAACAAAGCCATGGCCTAGGCAGATAGGATAAATAGCAATCGATTCGCTGTTGGCATGTGCACGGGAGATCAAGGCAGTAAACAATGGTTGCTTACGTTATTCACATGAGTTTCGCCATCAAAGCTTGAAATACAAACCACGTAGCGCTTTATATCTGTCATTATTTCCGTTTGTTAACGATGTGCCTGAACTCTGGAGCCATAGTGATGCCCAACCACAGTCCCCATTTTGAGAACTGTACATACCAAAGAACCGCGGGGCCAGTTTTGGTTCTTGAAATAATTTACACATACTTTAGAGAAATACAGCTGTGTAATTTCTACGATAGCCCCTCCTCCAACAATTTAGTGACCATAGTAACTAATAAAACAAGACGTGAGCAGAAAAATAATAATGTAAATAGATGGTCAGGATTCGGTGTTGATTTATTCATAATGGTTTATTTCATCAGCATTACGGATAATCTTGAAATCGTTGAAAAGAGTTTTAGTCGGATCTGTTCGTGCCTTAAATTATTTCAGCATCTTTACAGGCACAGCTTTTAGTGTGACTCAAATAAATATGCGCCCTAATTGTATCCTGCACCCTCTATCCGCCTATCAATCCATCACAATGCCTAGCAACAAGCTTACTTAATCCCAAACATTTATCTATATATTATTATGAACTTTTTTATGTAGTGCTCGCCACTTAGATCTTAGTGCCCTAGTCGATACTTAGCTTCGCGTAATGAACGAACCAGCCTTGTTTATCATTACAGCTTTGTCAAAAATCGAGCTGTAAACTGATGGATTTGCAACTGCGTAGGTCGAACTGTAAGCGCGGCTAGTATAATTTTGTAAAAATCTGACTGCTAGCTGTAGGTCAATGTTAAATTTACGGTCATAACTGTAAGGCTGCTAGTATAATTTTGTAAAAATCAGACTGCAAGCTGTATTGTCAGTTAAGTTTACGGTCGAACTGTAAGTTTTACATTGTAACTGTGTAACTGTGAAACTGTGATTTAGACTTTTAGCGATAATGTAAATGTGAGGGTGAGGGGAGAATGGGTTTACAGCTTAGGTAAAAAACAGTTTAACTTACAAGTGAAGCAATTCAGAATTAAATTTTAATGAATTAGCAGCTCACCACAAGAGAAAAGTGCCGATAAACTAGTTGTCTGGTTAATTTACCCAATATAACTGCTAAGTTAAAAGCAAAATAAACGCAGCGCGGGTTTTCGATCCAATCTGGGTTTTAAACTACTGAAAATCCTGTCATAAATTTAAAGAACTGAAATAAGTGATATTTGGTTTGAAACATTTGAATTAAATTCATCACCATCTTTTGCTCCATCCATTAATTTAATGCGTCAGTTGCCGAGGCATCAAGCTTCTTTCTCCTCCCCCAATGAATATTTGCATTAGCGAAGTCGTACTAAAATATTGATAAATGCATATAGCTTGTCGCGCCAGATACAGGTGCTTATTTTAAAGCATTGCCTAACAGGCACCATCACTGGCCGATTGCTGTTACAACTCTGTACCGTACTTAGCGATAGAACATAGCACGTCTGTTATAGACCAAGGCTGTTAATAAGGTTGAAGGCACAAAAATGGACCATGTCACACGCAGACTATGAGCAACAATTTTATGGCATTCCATTTTTATTATTCTTAATGGAAATATTAAAAGGCTAGGAAGACTAAACAAATTTACCCACTGTACAGTTTGCATATTTGATAATGTCACTTGGTTAAAAAACCCTGACTTGGGTTGGATATTGATGTTTTAAGGTGATTTGACAAAGGATAGTAGGAACATTCATTTATTAGAGAAAAAAAATAAGTGTAAACAATGTTGTGGGTAGTCTTTGCATAATGTAATCAAAGTTTGGTTTAAAAAAAAAAACAACATCGAATAAAGTATATTTACTGAATTTGAGGTCAGCAGCATATCTTTTGCTGATAAAAGGGCTCTAGTGCAAGTGATCCCACATTAATTCAATCTCACAGAAGGCAAATGCCTTTTATATCGTTAGCAAGTAAAAATGAATTGTTTTTAACTTAGCTTGCAGTAGCAGAAAATGCCACCCTCAGGAGCTTTCATTATTTTAACAGTGTATTATATATTCCCATTTCTAACCCTAATGCACAGCTGTAACACGAGATCATTTGTCACTTAACAATTGCAGAATAAGTGATTTATTCAAATTTCCGAACAAATCAAATTGTTAATACAAGGCGAGTACAGGACAACCACCACCACCACCCCCCCAAAAAAAAAAAAATCCCCACGTCTTGTAATTTCCATTTCGGGCATAAAGTTGACATGCATGCAGACAAGTACAAGATGAGTTGTAGTCGTAATTGTAACGGCATCCTGAATAGGCGTTCCTCTATTCAACTAGAAATACATGCATTTTTTTTCAAAGCAAAAATCACCCAACCAGCTGATGACATTATTCAGTGTAATTCTTGAAGTTTACAGTAAATAAGCAATGAACAACAAAAACAGTGTGGACTATATCATTACGAGAGTCGGTATAATTAAACTGGAGTTCATCCCCTCACGAGTCTCTGACCTCTACCTCCCCACCAAAAGAAAAAAAGAGGCACTGAAACTGTCTTATATAAGGAAATTAAATGGTTAAGCTTTGATGCACGTTTGCAACAGGAATTCAATATATTATATATATCTATCTATAATGCCTGTGGGGAATTTTGTCTAACTTGTCCAAACAAATCAAATACTTAAACAAGCTGAAATAATTACTTCTCAATAAAATTACTCTCAAAATATGCCACCATTTGAAAAAAAAGGTGATTTTATTTACTACTTAAATGGGAAAATCAAATGGAGTCAATAATTATGATCTACCTAACAAAAAAAAATAAAATAAAATTCAATATCCTAATGTAGATTACCAAAAATTGCAAATTTCATCACAAGTTCAATTGTTTATGAAATCAACAATTTCAAGAAATAACCCATGAGTAATGTTATGAGTTGGAATGATTGTGTATGCACCTGTTTGACTTTTAAGAACAATGAAATTTCAGTCATTTACTCGGCAAATAAACCATAATGAAACATTGCAATACTGTTGAGATGAACAGAACTGTCACATCCACACCTGGGCATTAAAAAATATTACAGATAAGAGCATTTCTTTTCTGTGCAATTTTCTTTAGATTATAAATATTATTAAAATGGCGTTTTTTTTCTAATTTTTATTTTTTTTGTGGGAAAGAGATTTTTAAAGCCTATTTTTTAACAGCAGTCTTTATATTCTTATTGGCTGAAGTCCTCAAATTTAAAAAAGGAAAATCTGGCAATCTGCTGCAAGAATAAGTACATACTTTTACTATAATTTTTAAATTCTGCAAATTTAAGGGTTGAAAGCTTTAAATAAATTTCACTGCTCAAAGCAGCAGCTACAGAACTCTATGATTAGTATGGGTCAAGTTGATGGACACAAGTGCACACAAATGACCGGCCACAAACAAGTAAATTTAATAATATTTTGAAAACCTGCTCAATGAAGATGCTTCAATTCAAACTATGCAGATGCTAGATAAAAATTACAGATCTACTTCAGAAATGCAGAAAGGTTAAAATCATACAAGGAAAATTATTGGCTGAAGTGACATCACCTCACTACACTATGTGAAAAAGACAACAATATTTCATCATTAAATTTTTTTTATTCCATGATAAAAATTGACCAGTTTGATTGTTCAATACACAAATACAACCTATATCAAAAAAAAAAAAATAACGATAATGGAAAACATCTACAGTTCAATTTATTAAAAATGACGAATATAACCATGGACCTAAACAATTATGAAGAGAATTTCTTGTGGACAATAGTTTGCTCTCTCCCTCTCTAAAAGTGCGATGGGATGAATGTGCTCATACAATGGGAGCAGCAGAGAAACACAACTTGAAGACAAAGGGATTTTTGCCACCTGAAAAAAGTTTACAACAAATGTTCATTAATGCATGCATAATAACCTTTAAATCTTAACAATTAAAAAATTCTTACATTAAGGTAAAAATACTTGATTATATAATTTGGTCTTTATTTTTTTAAATAAGCATCAAACACTTGCCTTGACTGGGTATTGGGTAGTGATTGGTCAAGATGAGAGCTTCAATTGCATCACTCTTGCTCTCAAACTCTAGGAGGCCAGTGGAACTTCTTTCCGCTGTGGAGAGAATTTTTTAAATAAACATTACCAAACATTTTAATTAAAGGAAAAGACATAAATAAAGCATTTACCAAACATTTCAATAACAAAGAATGAAAGGAAAAAAGTTAAATAAAAAATCTAAATCATAAAAACGAAAGATTATTATTCATGCTTGTGTCTGAAAAGGAATTCTTCACTTGCACATTACAATGTATATAATGAGTTATGTCTTAGGTATGTTTTGCATTCTGACATCTATAAATAAAGCATAAAACAAACAAAAATGATGATGACTGGTACAGCACCCATATAAATGATCAAGACCTAAAAAAGTCTCTCAAATAAGTCCAGAGCAGTTTATCCTTCAGGGCTGAGCACTTCTCCCACAACTAAGCATCAGCTGAAGTACACGTAGATGGTTTGCATTTAGGGATCAATTAAATATGAAAAACTTGTATACATCTTTAAATACTAGAATCATACTCAGCATGGCAAGATTATAAAAGCAAGTCAGGCATGCATGAAATGAGATTGCCTTAAAGAATAGTCTTTTCTTTCATCTCAGAGCTCCAGATGAGGACAGAATTTTCAAAATCAATCGTGTAAAATGGGACTCCCCAGAAGTAAAAAATTGTTATGCATAATCCGAGTGATTACCTTTATATAAATGAGTTTTGAACAAGGTATTATATTGTGATTATGCTAACAAAAGAAAGTACTAAAACATTATTCCACCATATAACCCCACAACTGTTCTTCAGTGAATATATAACAACAGGTACTCAATAATATTTATAGGTAACAAAATATGAAGAGAAAATTTCAGATTTAGAAAGAAAAAGTGTGCATATATGTATGTTATGTGCCTGCCATGGCTAAAGAGATACATACTTTTAGAAGGAAACTGCTTGATTCTGATAGGCCTCTTTTCACAAGTTTGTTCAAAGATCTACAAAAACAAAATAATAAATTCAGAGTTTTAAATTTCAAACAAAAATTTATTGTTTCATCTGCATGTAAATTATAAAAACAGTAAATTTAAGAACGTTTCATTGTGAACAAGTAAAGTCCACACTGCTTAAAAACTAATAAATCAATTTTCTATTCAGATCCATTAATTCACAAGTAATTAATTATTACTGCACAGAAATAATATTACTAGGACACTACATTTATGTGGATTAAAAAATCAAATTAAATAATTTTTAAAAAGTTAATCAGTTTTCCAGTATAGCCATTAATATTAGAATATTAAGAATTAAAGTGATTCCAATTTGAAAAAAATTTTAATTCAGCACTTTTTAGGACTCAATTTAATCAAATAACCAGTGAAGCAATTACGTATAACTTATACAGATTGTAGTTTTAAAAAAAAAATCTAAACTTTCGTTAAAAGCAAAAATATTTTTTAAAAAGTAGAAGTATTAAAGATTTCTCTTATTCTTATAATGCTAACAGCTGAATACATTTCCAATCTGTCTTTTATGTTTTAAGAAACAGATTCTAAGACCAAATTTTGATAAAAGTCAAACAGTAAAATCAACAATACCTCTCTCAATTCTTCTTCTGATACAGTGGGTGGAGCATTGAAAAAATGAAGAACCTTTGCTGGACTTTGAATACCTGTTCTGAGGTTAAGGTGTAAAAGGATACTAAGCACCTTACAAATATGCAATCATTAACCTTCAGTATATATTACTGTGCTAAAATGTTATTGTGCTAAAATGAGAAACACACAACTCAAATTTAACTTGTAATTATTCCAATAACTGCACAAAACTTACAACTTTGTATACATATGAATAATAAATACATAAATAAAAAATACTTTTAAACAACACATAAATAATATTTATGTTGAAATGTGTAAGATATTTTTGGGGTAAACTTTATGTGCCTATAACTCAGCCAAGTACACTTATTAGATCAGTTTTATTTTGTAATTTTATATCTGTGGATACTGTAGGCATTAAGAAATTTGTAGAACCTAATTTTTCAGTGATTTTCAGTGAAAACATTCAGCAGAGTTTGAATTTTAAGTATGATAAAGTGGCATAACCTAGGCAGTAAAAAAAAACCACAAATATTGTTACTGTTAGCCTATATTAGAAGTTAAAAAAATTTTGCAAACTTTTGAATAAAGAGCTATAAAGTTCAGAAAGCAAACTGATGTCAATAAAAGTACTCTTATCTCTTTGCAAAGTTACTTTACTGTCTAAATAGTACCAACTAGAAGATCAATGAATTGGTATAATGACAAACATAATGTTCTGATTTAGACTCAATATATCTTCTAAATGTATTATAAATTGACAGAAAATGAAAATATTCCAGGTATAGGTAACATCATAATTAAAAGGAATGTATTTTGGCATGTAAAAAAAAAAACGAACCCAAACACAAGAGATTATGTACAATTGCTTAAGACTAGTAAATACCATCACCAGCATTAATAAGTGCTATAAGACTAAGTAGGAGAGGATAAGGGAGGTTTAATTCACCCAGCAAATACACCTAACAAGCAGAAAGGATACGGTTTTTGGAGGCTGCTTCAGGGTTTGTGAATCTATTGTTGCGGTTTCCCATGAAATCCTTGAAAGATGGAGTGCCATCTGGCAAGTCATGGGGCTGAGGAACATCTTGAAGGAAAGCCTGCTTGGAGTGACTGCAAGATAAATGGGTTTTCAAAAATAACAACATAAGCTAACCTGATATGCATAAAACTTTGTAAATACATGACAACAAAGTGAAATAAATGGATGCATACAATTTATTATTATTATTTTTACAAAAGGCATAAAATTCAGTATGATATAGGCAGTTAGTTGGGCATGCAATATGCTAATGGAAATAGAACAGTAAAGTAAAATTAATAAAAGAAACAGAGTTACGGTGAACAGAAGCAAAACCGTAACAAAGTATCCTAACTTGATAAGTGATACCAATGGGGGAAAAAAAAGTGAAGATATATATGGAATTGGTGATGAAAATATTTTTTAAACATGGAAATATGTGCATTAAAAAAATGTAATTAAATAACAGACTGTAATATAACTTTTATGAAAAATCAACCTTGCTACATCACACATAAATACTCAAGACATCTGGCCATAATGTCAAAACTAATTTCATCAGAACTTTCCTTCATCCATTGCATTAGAATCTCAATAGTTATGAAAAAATTGACAGTAATCAATCACTCTGATTCTATTGTAAAATATTTCAACTCTGAACTATACTAAAATAGATACCATAAAAAGTAAATATAGCAAAATTATACACAAAAAGCGACATTTTTTTAAAGTGCACCCATAATTGTTCAAAGATCAATATTCTATAATGTAAAACAGCAATTCTGATTTGTATGTCCGCTCTGAAACCAGGCTACTGCTAAATTTCTTTACAAATAAAAAAAAAAATTTAAATATGAAGCAGAGTTCTTTCTTTTTCAAATCACTGCTTGCATGAACTTAAAAAAATCAAAAACAAACCCCTCTAAAGATTATTTACATTATTTTTAAAAAGCTGAAGTACTTGATTTCACACTACTTATTTATCTGTGATCAAAAACCCCATTGAATATTTCATCACAAATTTTTCTTTTCAAGATTTTTTAAGACTTCACAGTTAAATAAATAATTGCTAATCTTAAAAAAGCCCCCCAAAACTAGCCAATTTAGAAGATTATTATTACAGAAAAGTAAACTAGCATTATAAGTGAGAAAATAAAATCATGGAACTTTTACTTACAAACTGATTGCAAAGTATCCTAATAAGACTGCAGTCATTCTGTAAAAGACTTCTGAGCTTTTAAAGGTAAATTTCCAACCAACAATGGGAAAGTGTTAAAAATAAAAATTAACATTACATATTAAATCAAGGCAATTCAAAAGTGGATGAACTTTTACATAATCTGCTGAGCCATATTTAGAAGCCAAGTTCCATGAAGCTGCTGAAGTAGCACACTTGTCATTCTTGGGTAAGCATAGATGTAATTAGTAGACTTATGAATAACACACCCCCAAATTTAGTAATATATTAATTGTACCAAACTAACTTCATTAAAATTAATTTTTCATATATCAACAAAAGATTCTTTCTGGGAGTTTAAGCATTCGAGTACTTTTGAATCTGCTGGTTAAGCCACAATTGTTGAGTCTTATGAAGTATTCTCCTACTATATGCTGACAAGTAATAGTCAAACTTCACTGCAAATATTTGTCTGATTAACAGTATGTTACAATATTTCACATATTAGATACACCAAAGACAGAAATGAAATACTGTCAAAATGTTAAATTTACCGCAATGACATGCCAATACACTACTGTTATAAATAGTATTGGTAGGATCAAATTGTTACTTATCTGATTTACAGATATAATTTCATAAACTAGATTGTGTTTTACTACCATTCGAGTGTATCAGTGACACTTAAAGACAGTTCTAATTCGCTACCATAAGCATATACACTCTGTCTTCACCATGTCACGTGCCCAAATTTTCCACTGGAGTCTGCAAAATTCATAAGCTGACAGGAAAATTAGTGTTCAGATGCATATAAAATAAAATATTAATTTTTAACTCATTAAAAGTAGAGCTAGATTTCACAGTTGTTATATTTTGTATGGAGCTCGATTTTCCATTGTCCTATTTACGGACAGCTTTAGCCAGATTTCACTGATGCCTTATCAAACATTACTACCGAAATGCATACAACTGGAATGTGGAATGATACAAAAGTCTTTGGTACTCAAAGAAATATAGATAGGTAAGTGTCCAAGGAATACACAATGAATGCATATATTAAATCTTTTCAACATAATGTAAATTTTAAAGATTTAAAAAAAAAAGTATTTAAACTCGAGTTGATAGAAACATCTCATTTTCAACTGCACAAATTATCATAACTTGGTACTTCACCATCACCATAAATACAACAGAGTGAATCAGTACATTTTAAAATTAAACTTACAGCCAATGGCAGAATTTTGTAAACAGGATTTGAGTCTGGCAAAGAATTAAAAAAAAAAAAGACTAAAATCCAGTTACAGAAATAGTAGTAGTGCAATAGAGTAAAACCATATATTACAAAATCAACTTCAACATCCAACATATATCAGCACCTAACATACTTCTGGTAGGCTTTGCTGGCCAAAACCTGGTGGCAATGGATTGAGGACGACCTCGAACGAGTTTTGACAGGACATGGTCCTTGTGCAATGTAACAAGGCTAACAAGCAACAGCTAATAAAATAAAATCATGAAAAACGGTTTCTTAATTAGCAGCGATCCGTAACTCAGCACAGCCAAACTCAGCCCCCGAGACCACAATCCATGCCACTCAACTCTCCACCCAAGCCACTCGCAAAGCTGTGTATATTTAGATTGTATGGGTGGGCAGTATATAAACCGCGTGATTTAAAAATATTTTACCAGGTTCTTATCAAGAATTATTAAGTAGTAACTAAATTTGTAACGAACTTAATACTCATTATTTACAATAAGCAACTAAAGACCTTACAATTTCAACAGCAATAATTTCATTAAATTAAATTTTATGTCTCATTAAAAAAAACAAAGATTTAATCGTCATCTCATGGGATGTATTTTATGTGGTGTTGCATGTGTGCTAGCTTGCGAGTAGGCAAAGGGAGAGAAGATTGAGGAGTAGGACAGGGCCTACAACTCTGGATGACTGGGAGCCTGGCTAACCTGAGCTGCAGTTTGCTGCCAAAGAAGAAACAGTTGTGCAGGTTTTGTATAGCCCGTTCCACAGCGATGCCATCTCCCATCTGTACCATAGCTGCACCATCCTTAGTCTTTAAGAACTTGATCTGAAGAGCAAAATTACAAATATTTCAAAATCACCAAGATTTAGTAAAAACAATAAAAATATATAACTTCAATTCTCAGGGTTAATTTTAAAAAAATCAGTACACTGAATTCTTTTTGCAGTGCTAGAATGGGTCAAATAGACAACATTAAAAATGTTTAAATGAATTCATTAAACTCATGATCACCATTTTGCATATATAATTTTAAATGGTGAAATTATTTTTAAAAGTTGTACACATAAATAAAAGGGTAAGTTAAAAAATGTACTTATAACATGTCCAGGTACATTTACTATATGTCAGGGGTGCACAAACCGCGGCCCAAGACAGGGCTCTATGCAGCCCCCCCGAGAACTTTTGGATGTTACCATTATTACAAATGTAAAGCATATTTCATTATTTGTGTTGTTTCTTTTTTACTGAGCCATCCATGTGGTGGCCCTCCATGCACTATCAATTGGAAATTTGGTCTAAAAAGTTTGTCCACCACTTCTATATGTATAAAATCTGTATAATTTTTTAAGTGTGTAAGGCCATAAACAGCCTGGGGAAATGAGAAAAATACCCCCCCCCCCCACACACACACACTTTTGAGATTATTGCATTGTTAAATATCTTCTCTTTCAGGATTTTATATTTTCTGAACACACAAAATACATTTTTTATGTTAATGAAGAACTTTTCCAAACCCATGTTGAAAAATATATTTCCTAAGCCGAAAATTGACAAAAATGCAATAGTTTAACTTCTAATTGCCATCATTATTTGTATTGTAGAAAGGAACATGGCACATGGAAACAGAGAATTAATCATTAAAATACTGGTTTCTTAAGAAACCCTCACACACCTAATGTCCAGATTTACTCTGATTTTATGCTAAACATGTAAAAAGCTTGTTTTTATTGTCTGAGTCAGTCGGTTAAGATATGGGTCTTTGTGCAGCACTTCCAGAATTTTATGTCATTGACCATTATTAATTGTTGTTGACAAAACACAATTTCGAATGTGAAATAAACATTTTCTTGAGATATTTTATTTATGGTTAGAAGTCAAAGCTCAATGGGATAAGTAAATTTTAGTGGCTGAGTAGTGACGACTACACGAAATACACTGCGTCTTTTTGACAATGACTAAATAAGTCACATCCTGCTTATATATCAGACAATATATTATAAAAATCACAGAATTTGAAAGCCACAAGTTATACCCTTGACTTGTCCACAAGTCAATACATATTTCATAATTGTTGGTCAAAAAAGTGCCCTCTACTGATAGACGAGATTGACTATATTATATACAAGTATATATGGTAACTATGAGTTGCTAAGAGAAATAAACTGACAGTAGTCCAATGTGGTAGGGATAGGGTATATTTATACAAAAAATAAACTGATTATGGATTACAGATATTGTCTTAAATAAAAACTGGATATAATTTATTAAAGTAAATATTTCATAACTGTCAAAATGACATAGTGTACTCATGTATTCATTGATACGTGGCTGCCATTTTGAAAATGCAAACTTTGTTACGCACCAATTTTTGCTTATCCCACCAGGTGCTGACTATAACAAATAAATATTTAAAGAAAATATTTATTTCAATAGTGAAATTGTTTTGTCAATTAAAATTAATTAAAGAATTTTCCCCCTCCCACTAGCTCGTGCCTTCTATGGCCTTAAATCATCTTGTCTAGCAGAAATTTGCTTCAATGGTCTTTTATATATTTTGCTGAAAATCTCCCATTTCCATGTATACAGCTTCTTGTCATATATCGACACCTATTTGATGCCACCAATCTCTTTTGTTGCAATAAATTAATAAGAGTGCAGGTTTTACAAATTCCTATAAGAGGTTTTGCACCAAAATAAATTTTGCCCTGTGATTCAACTAGCACAATTTAAATGCACTCTTCTGCTATATGAACTACACATAATAATGATCATCTTGAAATATGAGCAAGTAAGTTTTAAAAGAAGTGATGAATGTAAATACTGTCATGGCAAATCTAATTCATTTTTTAACATAGACTTGTCAACTTCAGTTTTGCAACCAATATTTTTCAAGTTAATAACTGCAATGAGAAAGAATTTGTAGTATTTTATTAAAGATATTACTTTATATAAAAAAAAAAAAATTGCCTACCCCTCAATTGGACACCAGAAACAGATTTAAAATCAATGCAAGATTAAGAAATACAAATATAAAAGGATATGAAAAAAACTTACTCTAACAACATTGCCATAAAGACAAAAAAGGTTGAAGAGTTTGTCACAATTCATTTTCTTTGTGTCAAGTCCATACACCATGAGGACACAACCCTGGCCACTACTCTGAGGGCCAACATTTTGGTCCATGTAGCGGCCACCAGGCCCACCACGCTCCTAAACAGAAAGCAAAATATTTCAAATTTTAAACAGAAAATGAAAAGAAATGTATTGCATAACAGCACAATGTAAAAATTAAGAAAACACAAGCTCACTGCTTTTCTATTCAAACAATGAACAGAAAGAAAAAAGGGCAGCAACAAATAATGAATTTATGCAAATATAATACATTTATAACCAAATCAGTTCATTTTAGTTTTTCCTTGTGGACAATTAATTTATGTAAGGGGAGTAAATATACAAGTACCTGGTCACTAATGATTATTAATTTTCAGCTTGGTCTGATAAAAGAAGTAGTTGAAAATTATTGTGCATCAATTCCATGATCAGTGAATTGAAGCATAATGTATATAGATACTGTTTACTGTTGGCTTAGGCTTATACTATGTAAACAGGCCAGATAGACCTTATGATGAACGGCAATTGCTATTTAAGTGATTCATTCACATTTAATACTTTCCACAATATTTAAAAGAAACTATCATTATTAATTAATAATGATTCAATGTATAATATATTATTACAAGTTATTTAACTTCAACAGACAAAACTAATACTTTAGGGCAGGGGTCACCAAACTTTTTTCACAGCGGACCAGATAACTGATAAAATGACGAGCGTGGGCCGCATAATTCTGTACAATACTTGCAAGCCAGAACAAAAGTTCTGGGAAAAAAGACAAAAAACTAAGTTTAACACTCCAGGTTAATCATGGATGACAACCAACATATTTAATTACTAAAAAAGTTATCAAAGAAGATGAAGTTAGCAAAAAGATAAGTTACATCAGACCTAGTGTGCACATATCCGAATCTCACAAACTAAACAGCAAAAAAGGTTAGTGAGATTTGTGAAACTGATGTTTGACTTTCAAGATATCATCAATGTTTTGGTTTGAAATTGCTGCATCCAATCAAGAGAATTGCTTTCAAATGTTCATCAGTCAATCTCGTTCGATGTGTTGACTTCACATACTTCATTTTCGAAAATGTTTCCCCACAGACATAAATTATTCCAAACACTGATGCCATACCAGCGGCAAATTTCTTCGTTTTGGAAACTCAACATCAAGTAAGCAGTGGTAAAATTCAACAAGGTTTTCTTCTCTGTGCTTCTCTTTCAACAAGTCATTTGCTTGCAAATCAATGAGCTCCAACTGTAGTTCAACTGGCACATCATCAAGATTACAATCAAATGGATTGTAATGGAAGAATGTCACTCTCAATTCTGTCAAGATATGAAAATCTCCAAAAAATGCTTCTTCAAGTCACGAATAATTTTTTGGGGAAAATCGAGGTTGACATCTTCAGCAATTGTAGCGCAAAACCCTTTGAAACAGTTAAAATGAGAAAAGTTTTCTACCACGAGCCGGGGAAGGACTTGGGATGGCGTGAAATAAGCAAACATTACAATAAACAAGAAAATCTGAAATGTACAAATTATATGATACAATTTCAAAGCCTAAAGCACTGAGCTACTTTGTTGCAGGCACTGGGTCTATTATATTAAATGGTAGCACTCAAACCATGGAAAAACAACAGGAACTCTCACAAATATGAAACTGAAGTAGAGAATAGACTGCTGCTTATAAGAAAAAACAAACCTACTGAATATAAAAGAGAAAAATAAATCAAAATACAAACCAAACTTAAAATACAGGTATGATCATGGTTATTATATCAAGTCTTATTACATACTGCACAACACCCATAGCGAAGTACACGTCAAAATCATCACTTACTGCTTTTGGCCCGCCAAATCGATCAGGAGGCCCTCCATATGGTCCTCCTCGTCCCCCATAACCATCATATTCTTCGTAATAGCTATTATGGCCACTGCCGTAGCCACTACCTCCATACGCTCCAGGACCACCACCACCACCTCTCATATCAGCTGGCCCATCTAAAAATATATAACAGGAATTTCTTGTACACTGTAATGATAATCCAGTAGCCTACATCAGAACTGTAGTAGTGCATTTCACACAAAATATATTTATATCATTTTACAATATTTTTCAAATCTTAAAAACTCTGGAGAAAAGATATTTCTACTAATAAGACTGGAATGGGATGAAAGAGAGAAATTAAAAACAAATTCATGATTATAACCTTTTCTTTTAAAACATAAAATGTACTATTATTTTTCCATTTCCCCGTATTATTACCCATCATGCAAAATAGATTAAAAAAATATTGAAGTTAATCTAACAACTGCAGCTGACAAAGATGAAAAATAATCTCAGAACTGATCAAAAAGAAAAAGAAAATTTTTAAAGGTGAACTTTTTTAAACCCATAACCCCACCCAAAACCTTAAAAAAAATAAAATCTGTTAATTATACTACAAAATTTCACTATGTAAATTTCTTTACACTTTGTAAAGAAAAAGAAAAATCTACATACTGTATGGGGCAGGGGCAGTCCCATAGCGTGGCTCCTGTAACAGTGGCTGCCCACGCTGGTGGTGCTGATCTTTACCTAGAGTGTAAAAAAATAAACAAGTTCTCAACTTTGGGGCAGAACCCTGACCTAGCTTTTGAAAAGGAATTTAAGTCCATGCTTTCTAACAGCTCTTAAATGCCATTATATACTTTTTTCCAAAATGAAAAATCCCTATAATTTTCCAGTAAAATGTTTTGTTTATATTTTGTTAAAATAAAAATCTGAGGATGTTTCTCAACTTCATCAGCTGCATATTCTAAAAACACTGTTTACCTTAGAACTTCAACAAGTCACACTGCAGAGCAGACAAGGATTCATCATAATCTTAACTTTGGAAAAAGCATGTTTAGGATATATTTGCCTTTATAACAATAAGCATAGTAAATAAATAATCCGGACAGTTTTAGGACAGCTAACCATTTAAATCAATCACCTTCTGTCCATGAAGCAATGGCCTTTGCTTTATATTGTCAGTACCCCGTTTATTCCTGCCAGAATATATTTTACCCATGGGGAAGCATCTTGGATAGACGTCTATCCCACTTGATTTCAAGGAGCATGACAGCACAGAAGAGCACATGTCCAAAGTCTGCACTGGATCACCCTCGTGGCTCATGGGGGTCTGCATGAGCACAATCCGGACCATTAGCAACAAATACTAAAATATTGTAACAGGAAGAGGAGCAGAGGTCAGGATGTGTCATGGCGCGTTTAGTGCAATGGATGCCTGGCGTCTGTTGTTCCTTTGTTTACTGGAGGTCACTGTACTTGTGAATCAGAGTTTCAAAGTGATCACAGTGTAAAGGCTTTTATGGCACCTGCCTTTGTTTGTTTGTTTTCCCCCGAGTGATCACGGTGTAACATGTTGTCATCTACCCTTGTTTGTTTGAATTACTGGAAGTCATGAATTAATGGTCAGTGGATGTCTGGCATCAGGTGTTCCTTTGTTTCTGGAATCATTTTTTAAAAACTTCAAACTATTGCACGTTAACACTGCAATGTAGTGCTTTAAGACAGCAAGCTGTGGCTGCCAGATGTTCCTGTCCCTAGACTATCACTTGAATAAAGTGGTGCATATTACCATTATCCACTAATATGAAAACTCATTGTATAACTGCACCCTAAAAATCACTGCTTTCTGTTGTGCTTTATTCCACTGAAATATCTGAGTACAGACTAAGTAGCTACCAGGCTAATTCCAAGTATTCTTGTAAAGAATGATATACAAAGTAAGTGGATGCTTCCAGATTGGAATCCTAAATGTTTGTTGGTACACACAATATCACTAACTTCATGGAATTGTGTTATCTTCATGTAAAGTATGTCCAGTAAAGGTGATATCACAAGTTGTGGTGGTGAAATTGACATTTTTTTTCTGTGTCCAACCAACCCTGTGAGTGAGTCCTTTCAATTTTACTGTGGCATACATTGAATGCAGGAAAGTGTCACATGTCACAATATTTATGTCCTGATTGCATCCAAGTGAATCCTGTTTTTTGAAGTGGATCCGAATGTCACAATTTGTATAAAGCAATATGAATCAGCAGTATTATGTTTACAAAGTGTAATGGAGTAAAATTATTGAAGGTGAAAGCATCACATGCAGAATAATAAACAATTTTTGGGTTATGTGCAACTATTTTTGAGAAAGGAACAGAAAATGTTAACTAAATCTATGGTCAACGTAATGCGAATCGTTTTATTCATATTCAGGACTGTTCATAGATTTGTTACCATTTTAATATTCAATGTTACAAAGAAGCAAAGGAGAGGTCAAAATATTTGATAAATTTTGTATGTAAATAACAAACATTACCTTAAATAATAAATGAAGTGAATAAAAAAAATACTTCTTGAATGGTGTAAAATTTTCAATGCAAGCAAATGTTCAATGAGTAATTAAAGAATTAGAGCATTTAAAAACAAAAACATTCTAGGTTATTTTTGGGACTAAAAGGAAACTGTGAGCAAACAAACTGGAAGCCAAAACAGTAGTAGAATTAAATAGAAGAATTAGATCAACATTTTGACAAAAAGTAGTAACATAAAAAGTATAAAATATTTTACAAATCCCCAGAGTTCATTAAATAAAAAAATTCAATGTGCAAATAATACCAATGATTTATGTTTTTTCATAAGTTTTATTTTCAAGCCAAAAATATTTAATTCTTATTCCAGTGATTTGAATTGCAATAGGCTTTTAAGATCAGATTCACATACCCTAAAACCATTAAAAATATTTTACTATGGTTCAATATGAGATAGATTCATGCACTGAAAAATACCCCACTAATTATCAGGAGTGTAACAAAACAATTCTTTAATTTTATACTGATTTGTACCCACAACCCCCTCTCCCAAATACTTCAATGTCATTGAAATTGCAGCAAAATTCTTTAATCTTGTATTTATGCACTTAAAACATCATATTAGAAACACTTCAATAATTCATGCATCCCACCAATCCAACATTAGAAATGCTTTCTTAACAGGTAAATGAATTCTGATTTCCCAAACTCCTCTCAAACTGAAAACCATTCTTCTTGAATAATTTTAAACTATTAAAAAAAATTATTTAAAAAAAACAAAAAAGAAACTAAAAAAAAAAAACAAATTCAACATACCAAGACTTGGATTGGTGTAGTCCCAACTCTCACTGTCATTTCTCACAACATTCAGGCGAGATGGCTAAATTAAAATTAAAAAGAAATAATTGGGCAAAGTGCAGAAATATAAAAGTAATCAATCTATACTTTACCAAAAATGTGTCAACTATAAAAAATAAAGAATTCCATCAGAAGTATCTGCATGTGCATGCTGAAATTTAATTCACCAGCAATTATTTGAATTACTTTAAAATAAGTCAATATAAAACCCTGACTATTTATTGAATATTACTATCCTGGTTGCATAATTTTAACATTTCTGTAAAGAACATCATTCAAAAAAAAATCTAATAATTAATAGCTGGAAGCAGTAATTTGCTCTCTTTTCAGTGACAATGGAAATATATGAACAAATTGTAGACATCACCTTTACAAACAATGCAACATGAAAATTCAGAATGCTTCATAGGTGAAAAAAACTGCTACAAGAGCAGATGATTTGGCTAAATGGCCTTCATTAAGATAATACTATTAAAACAACAATATAGGAACAACAATGATAAACAATTAAAATAGTTTATCGATGAATGATAAGACAGATGTATCTGAATAGACAGCAATTAATGTTAAGACACATTGTGTAAATACAGGATATCTGTGTAAGTATTCTGGAAGTTGCTTCCCCCTTTTTTGCAGATCATTCTGGAAATAAAAATCTATGAAGACAAATCAGAATTATCAATTTTGACACACATGTTCATGAGAGGCGACAAGGATGCCACCATGTTGTCAAGTTATGGGAAAAGTGCTAATGAAATAGTCTCCCCCCTCCACATTTTATATTTAGATTTATTCCCCTCCAAACATGATGAATATTCTAAAACTTAAAGATGTTCATCCTTTAATAGTGTCCCTTGATTACATGCATTATGTATTATTTTTTTGTTTTCTGCCTGTTCTCTTGCTACCTGGAACATTTATTAATTTGACCCTCAGGTAGACCACTACATCTGCTATAAAATAAACTTAAAAAAACATTCAATGTGCCTCCACTGTTTGGCTCCTCAGACAACTGCAATCCTATTACACATTTCGGGTAGAAAAGGTGTAAAGAAATGAGGGTGCCCATATCCTTATCGGTGTATGGTAATGATATTAAATCACTATCATCAGTTTGATCACTAACGGGATTCTTATAATTTTTGTTATCATCATCATTTATGTCAGCATATGCTTCTGCTGAATGTTTCAGCAACTGAAATGTTTGCTAATGAAACTTTCTTTGAAAGCCTAGTGTAAGATTTTGAATGCATTGAAGGCAGGTTGAGCATAGCAAAAAAATTTCTCAATGATGCAGCCCCCCCCCCCCCCAATTAAAATATGACTAGTGCTGGGTACCCGTTGCCATGCTAATAGCAGGGTAGTAAAATTGTGAAATGGTACCCGTGATTAATGTGGCCGATATGTCTATTCACCAGCTAAGGCACTGCACAGCTGCTGAGGACAAGGCACAAAATGGATAATACAAAGGGGGTGCAAAGAAAACTGACAGAGGGAGAACAAGCCAATCATGCTTTAGATGAGAGAAATGACACTGCTGGCTCGATACACTCCCCCTCCGGTCACACTTGCATTATGCATGTAGATTTTGGCCTGCTAAACTGTGCCAGTGTTGGAAAATAATTCCTCCCTCCAAACAGTCTCCCTATGGAGGATTCATTTTAAAATAAAATCTCTGAGAGGAGAAAATGGATTCTCTCAGATTAAAATAAAAGCACCCATTGATGTAAAATAAATTCACCTGGGGAAAGATTCAGACTTTAATCAATTAAATGTATGTTGTTGCTTCAGTTTTATAAGCCGAGATATTCTGCAATCCTTTGTTCTAGGCAGCTTCCGTAGAGTTGTTTAAAAAAATCTAACAGTTTGAGAATTATTTTGAGTGCAGTTAAACTTGCATCTAAGCCTCGCCCCATCAGCAGAGAGCCAGAGTGCAACGCTCGATAGTGGCTACATAATCCAGTTTGGCATGTCATACTGCAGAGCCCCGTTTCCTTATGCAGTGCATTGTTACTACAATTAACTATAGAAGGTATAAAAAAATATCACTCTTATCACATCATAATAGATGATTAATACAACTTGTATTGACAAATATATTAAACAATTTATTTTTCAAATCTATAGTTGCATACTATCAATTACCAGAAAGGCTGCTTGTATAAAAAGTGCCAAAACAGCGCCTTTATGTCTATCATCATTTTGAAATCAACAGTTACATGATTGATAAACTAACCCTGATATGTTTGGAGGAAAAAGAATTTATAAACAAAAATTTCTATTTCTGTTAATACATAAAAACATTTACTTATTTTAGTGCATTAAAAATCAGAATGAAACACCAGAGTGGTGAAATTCCAATGCAAAAAGTATTTGTAATAAGATATATCAACTGGAATATAAGCATTAAAAAGTGTGGTGTATACTTTACCTTAGCATACTCAATCTTAAGCGTGCAACAGCCAGAGTAAACATCTGCCCCATTAAGAGACTGTTTTGCACGCTTGGCAGATTCAACATTGTCAAATCTTAAATTGAAAGTCAAGGAAATCACCACTTTTGGGGAAAAGTCCAGTCCTTTTCAGAAATCATAAAATTTGATAAGCAAAATACTCATAAGTAACAAGTTTTATGCAACTAACTTCCAGTTTTGTTCATTTATAATTTGTGTAGGTAAAACCAGTTTCTATTCAAAGGATAAGACTCACTTTTATAAAATAAAAATTACCACACAAAATATTGTGCAACATTAACTCTTCACCGGGCGGATCGCCCAACTTCGCCCGTACATCGTGTAGGGCAGAACGCCCAAGAGCGCCCATAGCAACGATTTCACTTAGAGTTCTTTTTCCTTTACATATTTACATCATATCCGGTCTCTACAGGAAGCATGACGTTTGTACAACGATTTCCGCGCCATTTTGAAACATTTTCATGTGGCAGCATTCATTTTTTCATAAAGTTTTCTTTGTTTTTCGCGTTCGGTGTTTCAAATGGATTTCTTAGTGTCGTCGATCGTTAATGAGAAGTTTAATGGATTCAATTTATCAGATAATGAGGTAAGAGAAGTTTATTTTTGAATTAGATGATAGGATTAGAAGTGACATTAGTGTCAGTAGCGTGCACATGTAATATCTTTCAAATTTTGGACGAGAGTGCGTCAGATTCTGAGGATATCGAAGAGGAATAGGGGGAATGGGTATCTGGAGACGCACGTGGTTGGAATAATAGTACTTTAGCACTGGAAATATCGGAATTTATAACAGAAATGGGGCCGAATGTGACTGTAACTAATGATAGTACTCAGTTGGCTTTCTTCTATCAGTTTTTCAAAGAAACATTTGACAAGATAGCGGAATAAACGAACAAGTACGCACGTCCGAAAATTGCGAAAAAACAAAATGGCGATCCAGGTTGGAAAGAAACTAATGCCACTGAAATTAAGGCTTATTTTGGACTTATGATTTTGATAGGAATTCACAACCTGCCGAAAAAAGAGATGTATAGATCGTCTGACGACAGATTAGTGTTCCTGGCATCAACAAAAAGTGTGTGTACATAGTGTTTGTAGCGGACAAAAATGGACAATATTTTTTTGTGTAAATATATATTTTTACGCATGGATTCAAATTTAACACCCGAAAGTACACTTCAATTAAGGATATTAATAAAGCTGCTTTCATTTCCTTTCATTTTGCATTTTATTTCATTGAAATATATGCACTAATACCTAAGATATGATGTTTTTACCGACGTACCCCTAAATCTCACTGACATCCTGAAAAATCTTGCCCGTTTAGAGCTAAAAAAAAGAAAAACGTCTGCCGAGTAAAGAGTTAATTAAACTGAAGCATTAAAAGCTGTACACAAATGCTAAAATCTTAAAAACTCAGTAAATTCTACTTATATAAATATACAACTGTAGCCAAAAGAAATTTACAAGTGTATATATTTACAGCTTTTCAATGCAATAGAAAATAATAAGGCAATGGCAGATTTCCACATATATTTCTAAAAAAATCAAAACAAGTATAATAAAATATGATATCACAAAAAAGGATACTCAACCATAGCTTGTACACCATTTTTCTTGAAAATGACTACACGAAGTACCTGACCATAAGGGCTACAAATAGTATGCATAACATCCTGCAAAAAGTTATTATTAATTTTATTTTTATTAAAAATACACATGCACTGAATAAAAATACTACAACACACTTTAGCACTTAAAAAAAAAATATAATACAGTTCCTAAAACACTTCTACGATCCAATAAAGCGACATATGATTAAAATGAAAACAGAAAATGCTACCAACAAAGTTGTAACCTCAATTAAAATTTAAATCATTTAAATTAAATTAATTAATAAATTAAACACAGTCAATTTTATTCTTGGATTTGGGGGTTCATAAAAGTAGCACATTCAATTTCTGTGACAGCACATTTAGTTATAAGACATTACTATATATAAAAATGGGGGAACATTTTTTAATCAACCTATATTTTTTAATTTGGAATGTAAGTTTCTAGTGTAAGAATATCTTGTTTAGTTTCTATACTAGTAATTTTTTTAACATATAAAACTACAAACTATTTTAACCTTTAATAATAAAAAATACTATAATAATTTATTCTCATGCTAAAGTGTGCAAAATACAGATACAGTGAAACAAAATCTATTTACAGTTGATTGCATATGCAATGTATTCCATAATAAAGCTCATAGTACACAAGACATATTAATGAACTCTTGTTGGCAAAAATTCTTAGCTTAGAAACTTTCCAAGTAATTAATAATGCAAACCAATTTCAGATTATATCTAACAGAGAACTAACTAGTAATAAAACTGTACTACTGACCACTGTTATTGGGTACTGGGGATTCAAAATTGTGAAAAGCAAGATGTGGTTGGCAGGACGATTATCCTCAGGATCTCTGAAATAAAAATCATTAAAACAATATATATTTTTTATATATTAAAATGAGATCTCCAAAAACTAATACTTATGCACTTTAAAATAATTACTTTTTGTTTTAAAAATTTTTACAGCCACACGAATACATGCAAAGAAAAAGTATATATCAGCTTACACTATTTACATCATATCCGGTCTCTACAGGAAGCATGACGTTTGTACAACGATTTCCCCACCATTTTGAAGCATATTCATGTGGCAGCATTTATTTTTTCATAAAGTTTTCTTTGATTTTTGCGTTTGGTGTTTCAAATGGATTTCTTAGAATCGTCGATCGTTAATGAGAAGTTTAATGGATTCAATTTATCAGATAATGAGGTAAGAGAAGTTTGTTTTGAATTAGAAGATAGGATTAGAAGTGACATTAGGTCACATTAGTGTCAGTAGCGTGCACATGTAGTATCTTTCAAATTTTGGAGGAGAATGCGTCAGATTCTGAGAATATCGAAGAGGAGTAAGGGGAAGGGGTATCTGGAGACGCACATGGTTGGAATAATAGTACTTTAGCACTGAATATATCGGAATTTAAAACAAAAATGGGGCCGAATGTGACTGTAACTAATGATAGTACTCATCTGGCTTTCTTCTATCGGTTTTTCAAAGAAGAAACATTTGACAAGATAGTGGAATAAACGAACAAGTACGCACGTCCGAAAATTGCAAAAAAACAAAATGGCGACCCAAGTTGGAAGGAAACTAATGCCACTAAAATTAAGGCTTATTTGGGCTTAACATTTTGATAGGAATTTATAATCTGCCGAAAAAAGAAATGTATTGGGTGTCTGATGACAGATTAGTGTTCCCGGCATCAACAAAGTGTGTGTACATAGTGTTTGTAGCAGACAATAACTGGACAATATTTTTTTGTGTGTAAATATACATTTTCATGCAAGGATTCAAATTTAACACCTGAAAGTATACTTCAATTAAGGATATTAATAAAGCTGCTATCATTTCCTTTCATTTTGCATTTTATTTCATTGAAATATATGCACTTATACCTAAGATATGATGTTTTTACCGACGTACCCCTAAATCTCACTGACATCCTGAAAAATCTTGCCCGTTTAGAGCTAAAAAAAGGAAAAACGTCTGCCCAATAAAGAGTTAAGTCACTATACTAAATTTACGAATAAAGTCATCATGTAACCTTTTCAAAGATTAGTGCAACTAATAACTAGGTAAACATTAATTGTTATTTTATTTAGAAAGAAATGCAACAAAAGTTACAAAACTCAACATTATGTACAAGTTTACACTAACCCAGGTCTCTGGATCTTTTGACTGGTGGAGTAGTTGAAATAGGCAGGCTGTCCGGCAACAAAGATCGAACTTGACTGAAATGCAAAACAAAAAAGGAAAAAAAATTGACCTTATTCATCAAGTAATTATTTTATTCAACAGTCTAATTTGTACTTTACAAGGTAAAACAATCTTTCTGTCAAAAAAATCCACCCAAACAAACCAAAAGTAAAACCTACTAGGATGATTTAGGACAGTTTTAATTATATTAAGAAATTATGAAATAATGTAATGTCTAGTTTTACTTAAATTTTAAAAAAATTCAGGGGTGGCGGTGGAAGAGAGAGAATCATAAATTGTTTAAAACAACAAAATAAAAACATCTTCAATTTAAAAGCTCAAATTTAATAAGATGTCTATTTTAAAAAAAAAATGTATACAGCACCTGAACATATTCCACACAGTTCCTGGCACCATTGATATCCTAAAGTGAAACAAAATAATATACAGACATATTGACACCATATCTAAATTATTTTTACTAAATGCTAGCCTGAAAATAGAAAATGTAAAATAAAGTTTGTAAACAATAAAAATTAAATAGCATAAATTATTTAAACATGTTAAAAATATTACTTTCAGTTATAAAAATATAAATTCTGTGGCATAAAGATTGAATAACCAACAAGATAATTTTTCAAAAGGATTACTACAAATGCACAAAAGAATGCTATTATGGAATGAGGCAATTCTGTGCGCACTCATGCACACACACACCACATAAAGTACAACACTATCCAAGATTATAACACAAAGGAAACTTGCTTTTAATAGCATGAAGACTATTTAGAAAACACAGTCTTGTTTTAATAAGCACATCAAATAACAAACTACTCACACCATAAATATTTAATTCAATGCCCTAAAGATTATTTTACTGTTAAAGACTTCTGTTTGTAGGACAATCTAAATTCTGGGTAATTTGGGACTTAATGCACTTGTGAGTGTGGATACAAAAAGTTCAACCCAAAATTTTATATTAAAATCATGAAAAATAAAATTAAACACAGAAGAAAAAGTTTATAGCTAAAAATTGAAAAAACAAAAACAGAAAGTATGTTAAAACAAGTTTTAAAAAAAAATAAAATCCTAACCTCAAATTCAATAAGAGCCTGTTTCTTGCGAGGCATCATAATGACATCACGGACAGCACCAAAATGCTGCACAGCCTCTACAAGGTCTGCTTCAATAGCCGCATCACTCAGCCCTCGAACATGAACTACAGGTGAAGGAGGGGGTTTGTGTGGATCCTCATATCTATCCTATCAATTACAATGAAATAAAAAGAAGGCATACATCATTTTAAAGCAAATATGACTACTAAGTTATTGGTAAAATCTTTTTGTAAGCATTTATTAATGATTACTGTACTCTGTGACTATTCTGTCTAAAAATATATCTTTTTTTTTAAAAAACAGAATTATTAATTTTGTCTTCATCAATACCACTTCTGTAATTTGAAAGTAGGTTAGTCAATGCATCACCCAATCGCAAAAGTTTAATTGTTTTTTTTCTTACAATACAAATTGTGAAGTTGCAGATCATATTTATATATATGTTATTTTATTTACTGAATTAATTACAGAAAAATAATTTTAAAATGATAAACAAAAATAGTAAACTGAAACACTTAAGTTTGTGAAATGTTTATTTCAAGCACTAGATCAACAATAATACTAAGATATTTATTTAGTGCACATATATCTTTTAAATAATTTTGCCCTGTTTTATATATGAGCATGTTTTCCTCTTAATTTTTAAAACTTATGTTTGTCACCTGCCTTATTTTTCAGTTTCACAATCTTTTAATTTCTTTGGTGGTACAAAAATGAAGAATAAGTTAATGGGAGGACTTTTATACTACATCATTTAATTATTAAAGACAGCAGATTCATTAAGTTGAACAGTTATTCTATTTAATATTTTGAATATGAGTGGTAAGACCACTAAAATTTTGAAGTCTGGCCAAATAAGCTGATATTTGCAGGTTATGTTATCTACCTCAAAGTAAGTTTGCATACAAAATTTTGGAGCTCTAGATTTAATAGAAAAAAAGTTATGACAGTTCAAAGTTTGATGTAAATTGCAGAAAAACATTTCACAGACCCCCCTTTTGAAATGACCACACAACAAAAACTATGAAACATACACAACTCATCTTTGCTATTTCAACTCTCTGTAGCACAAATATATTGCTGATTTTTTTTTAAGGATCACAGATGCATAGAAAATGAAATACAATCCTCTCAAAATAGCATTTTGTTTAAATTTTCAAACGGCAACTGGTCAGAAACTGAACATCTCTTTTAGAATCTTGTAAAATAAAAACTACTTCGTGTACACAGACCAAATTTTGGTATACTTGCTCTTTGGAGTATAGACATTTACAGGGTGAATTTTTAGACAATCTTTTTGTATAGATTTAGAAATATAACAATTAACATCTAAAAAATGTAGTTTCATGCAATACATTTGCACACTCGATGAAGAGGAAAAAAGGTAAAATGAAACATTTATTATTATAATGCAGTGTTTCTAATTTCTGTGACAGCATGATCATTATAACTAAATAAAGTCATAAATTATATTTTGCACAATATATGCATTTTAACAATTTTAACAGTTCAAAACTAGCAAAACTGATGCTCTTTAATTTAATAAAATACTATTACAGTGTTAGTTAGTACTATTTACAGTTTACTTTTTTGCAGTTCAACAGAAATTGTAATTATTAGTATCTTTATTTTTAATATAAATTATATGTCTATTTGTTTCATACGACATTAACATTCTAAAAATATCTTGAAAATGGAAAGCTATAAACCAGGGGTGCACAAACTCTGGCCGGAGTGGCCCGCCATGTCAAACGAAAAAGTCAAATGTTTTTTGAAACAAAGCAGCATCTCCTGACCCATTTTTCCAGGCGCTCAGTGCAGATGATATCTGCCCGCTGACATAATTAACACTCACAGAGGCAAGAGAAAAAGGCTATACCAAGATGGGCAGCAAACCCCACACATACATGCTTGCCCCTTCCTGTGATGTGGTTGGTCAGTAGCTGTTAAGCCTTAGTGTCCGATCTACCACATTCTGTTGTTTATTTTGATTATATTTTTGTGACAAAATGGCAGCTAATCGTAAAAGAAAAGTTGACAAGGAAAACCAGCAGTTTAATGATGACTAGATAATGCACTTGTCCACACCAGCATACTTGGCAGCACATACTGCTGCAAACAGGCTTTCTCACAGGTGAAACTGAACAAAAGCAACACTTGCGGTCAGCTGACTGATGATAATCTGGAAGCAATTTTGCATCTTTCAACGTCAAACATCAAGCCGGACATTTTGAAGCTTGCAGATGACATGCAGCACTATCCATCACACTGACTTTGTGAATGTTGACATATCATAACATTTTTAGAATGAGTCTTAGTATACAACTTCTTTGTCGTAATTATAGTCTTAATCATCATTTGTGTGTTCTTAGATGTGATGTCCGTCTTGTATGGAACGATTTTGATCTTCACTTTTTTGTGGCCCCCAACTCAAAAAGTTTGTGCACCACTGCTATAGATTTTCATAGTTTTACTTATATGCCTACTGTATCACTTTCAGTGTTTGTCTGTAGTGTGAGTAGCATGTTAGTTACTCCTAATCGTTGTCCTATCTCAATTTTTACCATACATCGATTCACTCACTCACTGACTCATTATTATATATCTTAACCCTGATCAGTCACTCAATGACAAATTCTAATTCATCATTTACTGGATTGTTTCTTAAGGCCCGAGTTGAGTTGTTTTTTATTTTGGATTGGTGCTATATAAAATTAATTAAAAATATTGCTGATTAGTTTATACATTTTCAACAACAAAAAAATCTCACCATGAATCATCATTTAATAATTTCCAGTCTGTATTTCTTGTATAGGATTGTTTTTAATATAAGCAGTTTGTCATAACAAATCATCACCCTCTTGCAACCATATTTTAAATGGCCGATATTTAGCTAACCTCGTTAGTGATCAAAAAAAAACTTTCTAACAAATTGTAACCTAAAAATAATGAAAGATCATTTTACTATAGCAATATTTTGATGAAATTTAATAGTTTTGATAAAACAACACAAAATGTTGTCTAGTCGAGCCATTTTAAAACACGTCTTGTCCAATATGGCGATCTCTCTTCACCTTAGGCATGTTTCAAACTATTAGGGTCTCCAGCGTTCATTGTGAATCGCTCTTCCGGGATAGAGACCTCCAGTTTATGTTATATACCATTTTAAAGGGCAAATAAAATGACCTTTCCAACAATATAAAGGAGGCAGATAAAAATGGGTTCCAAAGTTATAATGTGTCAAACATAACACATAATTTGGACTCTAATTTGCTACAGTAAAAATTTTAAAAATTGAAATGAACCAATGTTTGTGTTAAAGGTCATTATCTTAACTTTCTGTTGATATAAGCTTTATTTTTATTGGTTGAATCCTGGAAAGTCGATAGCACGCTATGTGAGCATACCCCAAAAACGATATCAGAGGTCAGCCATGTTCAAATTTCACCAGGGATATTTAGTACGCTTTACCAGTAGTACATTTATCAATCAAAACATAATAAATACGTCATTCAAATGTACAAACAAAACTTATATTTAACGTTTAAAGATTCCTATTATTATAACAATTTTCACCCATTTCTTTCTTCTACTTACCGAAAGAGTGAAATCAGCTGATACGTGATATCTCTAGACACCATATAGCGAGTGGGCTTACCTACATTGAGATGACTGGTTGTTTACGTTTTCTGTATTAAACTTTGTTAATGCTATTTTTTGGTATAAAAATTTGCTGAAATGGTCATTTTCAGCCTCTAATAATTTCCACATTTTCTTTGCTAATGCCACTGGGGTAAAAAAATAGGCATTAACTACATGGTAAATGATTTAATATGCATTTTGGATGTACTTTGTTCACCAGCAGCATGTTATGCCATGAATGTTCCTCTGTTATGTTTTGTGAGCAATTTTATGAAACAAAAACCCATTTTCCTTTGAAATTTATAATAAATTGAAAAGTAAATTTTGCATTAAATTTGTTTTTTTTTGTGTATGTGACTATGTTTATTAGAATCATTAGACTGTTTTTCATTGTGGTTTATATTTTATTGTAGTGAACTTGGAAAATCACACATTCATTATATCCCAAAAAAGTTGACCATAAATAACAACACTAAATTAATGGTAATTCAAAAAGTATAAGAGCTATTATCATCATTTTTTGTACACAAACTTATTTCTTCAGAAAACACATTTTGAACGTAAAACTAAAAGATATGTACAATATCAACAAGAAAAAAAATTAGTGGGACTAACCCAATAAAGGGGAAAATGTACAAACCAAAGACTTTACAGACACTGCAACTGAGACTGAAACCATCTTGGATGAGTATATATAACAAGGATGCTTGAGGCCCCCCTCTTTCACCCTTGCCAGTGATGCCACCTAGAGCATCATCAATGGCAGCAACAATATCAACATCGAGACTTTCCTTGATAATGAGACAAAAGATGTTGGAGGTCTCCCTTCCACCACTGATGGCAACATAAAAAAAAAAGCAACAGAGCCTTAAAGAAAAAAGACCACCTCAACACATCAGGCATGATACAAAACAACAACAGCCACAACAACTCCACAGACATCATCCCCAACAATGGCAATAATATTTGCAGCAGTATTCGCAGGGATATTTCAACCACCCCCCACTGCAGACATGATTCAGCTGATGCTCAAACATCTATTTTGGCTGCCAACGCCCATCTTCGTGCATCCCAATGGACACCAGGAACAGCCACAACAGCACCGACGACACCACCACTGGGGAGGCAGGGGGGTGAACATCCAGTCGCATGTACACACTAGGTACAGACTTGGTGTGTTACTAGCCTGACTCTGTAAGACACCCCTCCCACTTCAACAGCTACACCCACCACAACTTTAGCCCAAGGATTATCGGGCTAGAGTCTGCCTTTACTGGCCAAACAGATTTTGCAACGACGAACGCACAACAATACTACAAAATGTGTTAAAAAATTGTTCTTAAAGGAATGCACAATGACGCTACGACTTTAAAAAAAAAAAATCTATTGCAATGACAACTTAGCCAGCAGGCCTCCTCTCAGCATTTCCCAGCGCGGAAGCGCCCCCTACATTCAGCAGTTTCCCAGTCCAGCTCATATTCCAACTCACGACACAATGCAACCGGTATTTTTTTTTAAGCAAGGGCTGTACAGATCTCTTTTAGCAATTGGAACGCTGATTCACGTGATATTAGCTTCTGTCAAAAAAGTAAATAAACTTCTACCCGTTTTTAAAACTCCTGAAATTGTCTTACAGTAAATAAATGATCCAAAGCAGCTTAAATAAATTTATTTTAATTTTAATCTTATTAAAAAAAAAACAAACTTGAATTCACTCTTCATTTCGTAATATTTAGCTAGATTTTAGGATTAAAATATTAAAACATATTAAATCAAACTGCCACTTGCTAATAGCTATACATACATAAACATACATAAGTATCTAAATTTATTTATAGTTATTTCCCAGAGCACGCCAACACGAAAAGGCCGCCATCTTGTTTTCTGACAAATTCGAATTTGCAATATAGTATATTATTTCAAATTAAGAGTAAAAACTAAGTAATTACTCAAATATTATTGTTAATAATGATATTACTGTAGCTTAAGTTGCAAATAAAGGTTCATACATACACCTTTTTTCTAAAATTGCAAATAATGGAACAAGTAATTATGCACATAGCCTAATGTACAAAGGAATCCAGCAAGTAAAATCCGAAAATTGTACAATACTGAAAAAGCACATTGCTAAATGCAATGAAGATCAAGTCAGGATTAAAATAGAAGAAAATGTATTTATCACTTACTCTTCCTGAAGTTCCGTGCATTCCTTCATCTGTTTTTTGTCTTTTTGACATGTGTCCCTCGTAGCCAGATGACATATCTTCGTCTGCCATTTTACTTTCAGCTTCCGAACGTGTGCGCTTGTGGTCGCTGTTCATTCTAGACTTCGGGAAACTTCGGCTTCACTCGGAAAACTCGAGGACCTTGTTTCACCTTTGCCCTTGCATGCAAGAGCTTCTGACAACACGGTTTTTCACAGACGTACAAAATAGATTTCAGCAATGCCGAGGACAATTATTCAAGATACGTTTGGTCAAACTAAAGATGGCAGAGATGTAATGAGGTATGGTATGTATGAAGACCAATCAATTTTTAGAGTAACTTCCGATAGCTTTCTTTGCTCAAGCGTGACACGTGTACTCGTGACGTAGTTTTTAAAAAAAAAATCGTCGACAGTCTTTATGATAGGGTAGTATTAGTTGTGCACATCAGTATATTTTTATTTAACATCAGAATGCAAACTATTTTATTTAATTATTTTTTTAATTTATAGACTGTTACTTGCACATTTATCTACAAGGAGAAAAAGTAGTGTAAATCGTACCAATCGGTAGGCCTATACTGCTCTAGATTATTTCTAGGAGTAGGAATTGACACGTGCTGACACAGTGACAATGACACAAAATGGTTAAAATAATAAAATGCTCTGGGTATACCGTATAGTCCAGTCAAGGTCGTTTGTTTCAAATGCAGTTAAAGTTTGCAATAGCAATGAAACATGCATGCTTAGCTTCCTTTGGTCAAGTGTCATACTATCTATATAAAAGATTGGCTTTATATATATTTCATTAGTACATTGGTAACATTGAAAATCTTGCAAAACACTGAGTTTGATAGCGTATATTGCAGCATCTGTTGAGACTATGCTTTAAAAGTTTTATATTCTTTATCAGAGCACCCTGAGATTATCTGCACGGTTGACCTCTGTTCTTCTTCACTTGATTTTTTTAAAGTAGCTTGGAATTGGCAGTAAGAACGAATATTTTTTTTTTATAAATAAAAAGTGTTAATTAACCTATTGTAATGGACCGAGCACCAAAGATAGTGCAGTTAGCAGTAGTAAAAATTGCTATTATATAAAATCCTAGGAACAAAATAGACATTATCTTCTATTGAATTGGTCATTTGGTACTAGTTACAGCTAGTTATAGTATCATGGTTATTGAAGGAATGGTACAAATTTAAACCCATCCCACCACAGCTATAATAATAAATCACAGACTATCCTCCATAAAAAATACACCCAAATAACATTCAATCAAAATAGACAACACTCAACTAAACATTAAAAATACACTTTAAACATTGCAAGACAAAACATGCAGACAGCATTCTTGGGAAGAACACAGCAGACAAGGGAGTAAATTATGTCACCACTCACAAAACAGCACACAACATTCCCATATTCAAGTAAAACATACCAAGATTCCAGCAGCAATCTCAAGACATCTCACGGCCATCATAAACAGACATAGGCTGAATTGTACTGTACTACTAACTATACAAAATTCTGATACCTAAACATATATACTAATATAGTGTAGGAAAGACAACACTTTCTTTCACAGGCACACACCAAACAACACTCAAAGTCAAAACCAAAATAGCACAGATATACCATTGACAACAGAAATTCCATTCAACAAAACAGAATGAACTACAGATACACAAAGCACTCTTTGATTTTCTAGCAAAATTTTAAAAAACTAGGCAAAATATAGCATAATCATACAATAATAGACACACCAAAAAAATTAATGAGGACATGTCTCCCAAACCACTCCATTGAGAATTTCCCCAACGGGGAACATGGAAGGAAAAAATTCACAGAAAAAACACAAGAAAATATGGTCTATTTTCTACAACATAATTTTATATATCTATCTATCCCTTAGTCTTGCCGACCATTGGGGCACCACAGATGACCTGACAACCAGCTTCCTCCATTCCATTCTGTTCTCTGCTAATCTTACTGTATCACTCAGCTTCAGTCCTGTCCACTCTGAGATGTTATCCTCCCATCTTTTCCTCTATCTTTCTTTCCTTCGCTCTCCTTGTACACTATCATGCATGATTGTCTTGACTGGCTCTGTTGATTGTGTGACATGCCTATACCATTTCATTTTGCATTGTTTTCACAATGGCTAAATAGCTCTTCATAGGGCACAATGGCTTGCCTAATTCTGTTTCCCATTTCCTCATTTGTGACATGATCTCTATACAAAATGCTAAGAACCTTCAAAAGCATCTCATTTCAGTAGCTAGTATTCTCCTTTTGAGATCCGCTGTGAAGGTCCATGACTCCCTTGCATATAAGAACACAGATACAACCAAGGAGTGCATCAGTCTGATCTTTGAGCAGACTGAGGTGTTTCTGTCTTTTCAAAATGTCTTCAGCCTTGCCATTGCTGTTATTGTCAGCGCAATTCTGGACAGTATTTCTGGTTTTGATCCCTTGTCTGTCATGACGGCTCCTAAGTACTTGAATTTATTAACTGTTTCCAATTTCTGATCACCAATCATGATGTCAGTGCCGATGCCACTGGTCTTCTCTGCACTGATTTCCATACCAAAAGCAGTAGCTGTCCTGTCTAGTTTTTCCACCAACTGAGCTAGTTTCTCATTTCCTGCAAGGCCATTGATGTCATCAGCAAAGTGTAAGTTCGTTATTGTTCTGCCTCCAATATTGACAGTTCCTTCATGGTCTTCCAGAACATCTGTCATGATTCTTTCAAGGAAGATGTTGAAGAGAGTAGGTGAAAGCATGCAGCCTTGTCTGACTCCCACTGTTGTCCTGACCCAATCTCCTATTTGGCCTTTAAATAGTTTAAAGCAAACTGTGCTGGTGGCCTTGCTGTAAACTGTAAAGGATTTCTATGACTTTGATTAGGTTGGCATTGATGTTGTACAGCTTCATGGTGGACCAAAGGGCTGCAGGCCACACCATGTCAAATGCCTTCTTAAAATCTACAAAGACATGATAAAGGTCTTGTTTGTGCTGTAGGTACTTCTCAAATAGTAATCTCAGGTTAAAAATCTGTTCAATTGTGCTTCACTATGCCTGTTCTTCAGCTATGATTTCCTTTGTCTGCAGCTTCAGTCTGTTTAATATGATCTTTAGCATGACTTTGCTTGGATGGCATATAAGACTGATTGTACGATAGTTCTGACATTGCTGCAAATTGTCTTCTTTTTTTTCAGGATCGTTATTATGAGTGACTGAGTCCATGGTGTTAGCCATTCCCCTGTCTGCCAGATCTTATTGCAGATTGTTGTAGGGCGTTTATCATAGCTTCTCCTCCTTCTTGGACTAATTCTGCAGGGATGTTATCTATTCTCGCTGCCTTCTCTTTTTTCAGTGAATTCACTTCAGTCTCTACTTCTTCTCAGAGAATGGTGTAGTTGTAAGTTTTGGTCACTGGTGGAGTGTTGAGTATGTCTGGGCACCCTGTAGGTCTGTGTTTGTATGGGTCTGAGCAGTATTTTATCCATCTCTTAAGAATGTATTGATCTTCTCTAAGATATTTCCCTCCACTATCTTGAATGATGGAGGAGTGTCCTTGTTTTACACTGGTCAGGTCTTTCACCAGTTGGTATGCTTTTTTGCTATTATTTCTCTATAGATTATTTTCTATATCTTTACACTGGTCTTCAATCCATGTCTCCTTTGCCCTTTTCATGCCCTTTTGATAATCTGGTTGATTTTCTTGTATTGTTTTGCTCCTTCTATTTCTGATTTCTTTTTTAGCTCTCATTGCTTGTCATATAGATCAATGATGCCAGCTGTAACCCAAGGTTTCTTTGCTTGTCAGTGTTTGCCAAGGATCTCATTGGCTGCTTGGTTCACAGTGGTGTCAATCAGAATCAATGTGTCTGCAGCTATGTTCTCTGCACTAAAAAGTAAGAGTGGTGCAGATTTTCCTCCTGCCTTTGCTTGAAAGGCTTTCAATACCTCTGGGTCTTTTAGCTTGTCAAAGTTAAACTTGATTCTTGTGGACCTTTTTCAGATGTAGTCAGAGGATCATCATCACTAAGTCATGGTTACTTCCAATATCTGCTCCTGGGAAGCCTCTTGTCTTGGCAATGTTTAAACTGTTATGGAAATGCCTCTTCACCATGATAGAATCAATCTGGTTATGGTATTTTCATTCGGGCTATGCCATGTCCACCTTTTGGATGCTTTGTGTGGACCAAATGTGTCCATCAGTTTCAGATCATTCGAACTGGCAAATTCCAGGAGCCTTAAGCCTCTGTCATTTGCAATAGCGTCCACATGTGCTTTTCTTGTTCTCAATGGCATCCTCTCCTATTTTGGCATTCTAGTCTCCTTGAACCACAAGAATGTCTCTTTGTGGTCTGGTCCAGGACTTCTTGCAGTTGGTCATAGAAGTCTATTTCTTCATCATCATGGTCTGTAGTTAGAGCATAAGTTTGCACAATGGTAATATGGAAAAACTTCTCATCCAGTTGGAACTGGTTTGGATTGCATCAGCAATTTTCTAGCATATTCTCAACCCAAGTTGTTTACTCCAACTCCATCACTTACAAAAAATAACACCATAAGGAGTATCCAAGACAGGGTCACTTTGACAGTTTAACAGTTTATATGACAATTAAGTTTAGAAATAGTGATAGGCAAATTTACTCCACCACACTCAGTGTGGAGAATAACATTGTTATTAAAGGGGACATTGAAGTTTGATGGAGATTACTTATTTACTTGCTATGAAAACCTTTATCAAGTGGAGTTAGGTGTATTAATTAAATTAGTCAGAGAATTAATTTATTAATCCTGCTTTTCAAGTGCATTGTTTTAAAAAACAAAACCATGCAGCAGCTAAATTTTAATTTAAATTAAATTTCTTTAGTATACATTATAAATATAAAGATGACAAAAATAAACATTTTCAAAACTTTACAGTTACACTACATTCTACAGAATAGAAATTAAATTCTAACTTCCATCACAACTCATGTTGTGAGTATGATATGTGTGTATTAAATTCCTTGAATTATTGGTGTGTTTAAGTGAGTATTTTTCCTTTGGTATAACCATCCTTACAAAAGAGCAGATAGTTTGACTGTGTCCACTGTTGCTAAAGTTTGGTTTGAGAATGACTAGTTTAAAGGTGACTAGTATAGTAGTAATGTTGATGTATGGCTTGAGGGTGACTAGTAAAAGTATTGCTGATGTATGATTTGAGAGTGAGTATTGTTACTGATGTATAGTTTGACTTTGAGGGTGACTATTTTGGCTGATATATGGTTTGAGAGTGGCTAGTTTGAAGGTGACTAGGGTTGCTGATATATAGTTTGAGTGGCTAGTTGGAAGGTGACTAGGGTTGCTGTTATATAATTTGAGAGAGGCTAGTTGGAAGATGACTAGGGTTGCTGATATATATAGTTTGAGAGTGGCTAGTTTGATGGTGACTAGGGTTGCTGATATATAATTTGAGAGTGGCTAGTTTGAAGGTGACTACTACTACTGTGACTAGGGTTGCTGATGTATGATTTGAAGGTGGCTTCACAAGTTTGAAGGTGACTAGTGTTGCAAGATGTACAACTTTCTCCTGAGCCTTTAATTTAGTAACACTGCTAACACTTAAGTTATACAGATGTAATGTTGCCAAAACATAGCAAAGTTACTGAGACAAATGCGACAGATTGCTTTGAATACCTTAATGCAAACTGTTGTGAGCAGATGTTGACATATAGTTTTAGCACTTTTTTTTATCCAGACAACGTTGCATTGTATCTTTCAAGTGTCTGATTAAGGTGTCAAAAAGTAATATAAAGCATCATAACTATGTCAGGGGGAATTATTGATAATCAAAGTCCCATGTGCAGTGCTTACTTGAACAGTTAAAGCTTAGCAGTCTGCCCATTTCAGCATTCATTGAAGCAATCCAGCAAAATTCAGTACATCGTGGTAACACAATCTGGCTTGTTTAGTACTTTCCCTATCTTGAATAAATCTAGAGAGAACAGCTGTTCTAAATGAAACATTATTCATGCTTATTTTTAAGGCTTATGGTTATAGCTGTTTAAACTGTGATGGCATATAGCATACTGAGTGTACTTAATACACACTCACCACATTTACCATACTGACACTTTACTGAGCATATTTTCCATATTATTATTATTATTATTATTAATATTATTCTGAATTATTCTGGCTGAAAAGTATTGTCTCTTTTGTCTTCTCCCCATCTCTCTCCCCCTTTCTCCTCTCTCCCCCTTTCTCCTCTCTCTCTCCCCTCTCTTTCTCTATATTTATGTATGCGTGTCTTTCAATAATACCACTAGTAAGTGATTTTTTAAAAAAATATATACTTCTGTTCATATAAAAGTGTATACATAAACAAGACAGAAAAAATATTGAAGATCTGTCTGATCTATCCCAGTCATTGTCTGTCTTCTGTGTATTTCTGTCTCTGTCAATAACCGTATGAGCTTGCTGCTTGCTTGCTTGCTTGCTAATGTAGGAGGCGCTTTCGGTTTTCGCGCTGGGTGAGGGGGTTGTGGGGGGTACGGTATGAGCAATTGCTTGCTCTAAACCAGGGGTCACCAACCTTTTTTATACTGAGAGCTACTTCATGGGTACTGAGTCATACGAAGGGCTACCAGTTTGATACACTCTTCTAGTTTGCCTTTTATACATTATTAATAATGTGAAGTCTTAGAAAATACCTATGGGTGACTTACGTGGTCTTTGCGGGCGACCTGGTGCCCGCGGGCACCGTGTTGGTGACCCTGCTCTAAACTTATAAAATTATTGCCTAAGTGAAATATAGGGTAAGACTAAGACTAAGAGCATACAACCACAAATGAAATTTTATTTATGTAAATTATTTACATAATGTCCCTTACTTGGACATACATAATAATAATTTATACTCACATTTACTGCATGACACTATAAATGAGTTGAATGAAAGTCAGTGATATACATAGTACTTAAAATTGTTACGTCTATGATGTGCATACTAAGTAAACTTTTATATTAACTGACTGTCATTTATTATACTCACTGATAAAATAAACTATTGCTTTAATATTTTTAAGATCTAAATCATACATATTTTTTGGTTCCCTAAAATCTCTTTGTAATAAGATAAACTTTTTTTGTTTTATTTTTAAATTATATAGTCTGCCTTTATTCTTTGAGTTGTGGTGGAATACATTTCTTGGTGATGTTAAAACATCTTTCCATCAAATCCCCTGCAATGGTAAAAAATGGATAATATGATGCAGATATTTTTATGCTGATGACGATTTATTTTCCAAAACTAAGCAAAGTAGGATTGTCTCAAAATACACAACATTCAACAAGGCAAATGAAAATGGTTTGATTGGAAATAAAGTAATGAAAGAAGATGAAATTGGGTTGAATTTGAAGAGGTGCTTCATGAATAAAAAGTAAATCATTAATTGCTTTACTGACAGTAGTAAATGCCTTACTGACAGTAATAAATGCCTTACTGACAGTAGTAAATGCTTTGTTGACAGTAGTAAATGCCTTACACTGTTACAGAATAATAAATGCCTTACTGACAATAGAAAATGCCTTACAAGTTACAGAGTAGTGTTAGTAAATGCCTTACAGAATAGAAATGCCTCACTGTGACAAATGTAAAATTTGAGCCTTTTATTAACACAGTAAGTTGAGTAACAGATTAATGTGTTCATGGACTTAAGACTTGATATTAACTTCTTATGAAAAAAAAGTAATTGCAGCAACCAGAAAACTCTGTCTCAAGATGTTTGCAAATGCACACACACACACACACTTGTTAAGTCCATATATAAATAATCTTACATTTATAAATTACACATGTAATGTGTTGTAATAACTTGTAATGCAGTATGGCTGAAGTGAGAATGGTAGGAATAGATATAAATAAGACTTACAGATCATCTGTCTATATCTGTACAAGTATGCTGTGTACTGTCATTGTTACTCCAGTGATCTACTTCTTGTGTTTGCAGTCTTGCTTGCAACAGCTGTACTGTCAATGTAATGTTATCTCTACTTAGGATTTCTCTGTGTTTATGTTATGTTGGATAGATAAACAAATATGTACACATTTAGTAGCATATGCATTTTATAGCAATATAATGTGATAAAATTTAGCTTATGTGCTTTGACAAAACAGAAATAATCAATTTTGATGAAATATAAAATCACTTCGAATGAACCAGAATAATCAGTCTTTTTTTTTTTCAAGACTATTGTAAACTTTAAAGTGAGCTAATCATTTAATTCTGTTCAATTCGTTAGATATACACTCAGCAACAGTCAAGGAACCCTTGTAGTTCGTATCTTGAATTATGGTGGCATCATCACAGAGATCAACGTTCCTGACCAAAATGGCCGAGTGGCAGATATTAACTTGGGTTTTGATGATATGGCAGGTAAATGCTGTTATTAAAATCCAAATTAATGAAAAATTTGACACTAGTTTACTCACACCTGGAGTACTAGTATATCTAATCATGAAGTATTTGGTAATGCTATAAATATAATAATTTGGTTATGGAACATATTTATAGACTGCTTATTACCATGTGATTAATTATCAAGGGCATATACAATTAAGCTATGTATAATAGTTTGGCTAATGAGACAGCTTACCAAGGGTTTGCATGAATCAAATGAAGAATAAAAATAATAGTATGGGTGACATTTAAATGTTAAAGAGAAATTAAGCCTCTGAGAGCTGTGTACACCTTTAATAAATATATGTTGTCAGTGTTCCTCCCATGTTCATGCTTTATCTTTGTGATCTGTGTAAACATATATAAATTTTATGCTATTATTTTTTCCCACATTTTCTGCAACCTCTGTATATGTTTTTAGACCAGGGTTTCTCAACCAGGAACTGCAAAACCATGAGAGATTGCTGTGTGGTTACTCTTTTTCTCGTGTTTAGGCTTTGTTTGGTTACACTTTCTCTCATGTTTAGACTTTGTGTGGTTACTCTTTCTGTTAATGTGTTATGTTCACACTTTGTATGGTTATTCTTTCCATCATGTTCACACTTTGTATGGTTACTCTTTCCCTCATGTTCAGGCTTTTTGTGGTTACTCTTTCCCTCTTGTTCAGGCTTTGTTTGGTTACTCTTTCATGATTAGTCTTGTGTGTATACTGTGTTTATTTTATACTACCAGTGTTTCTGACGTGATTAGTCTTCGTGTATTTTGTGTTTGATTTATACTATGAGTGTTTCTGACTGGATGGACTGCTGAAAAACAGATAGGTGTCTGGCACATTTGTTGTGTGCGGTTGAGCTCGCTGTGAATGGTCTGTTCAAAGTTACTCAGGTTTTTTTCAAACCCTGGGATTAGGGTCAACTATCCAAGAGCTAGGTTTGATTGAGGTCTATTTTTAGAAGAGGGTGAGTGTGGGCTTCATAATGTCATTATATGACAGTATGTATACATACATGTATACATACACACACACATATATCACATGCTTTTCCATCTTTATTCTTTCTTATTTTAAGAATGTTAGTATGTCATTCAACACATGTCATTCATCTACATGTACTTCACTTCATTGATGAAGGTCTCATACCCAAATTGTGTATTGTTTATTTCTATTTTAAGTATTATGTATTATGAACAAAGTGTTTATTATTTATTTAAAAAAATATATTGATGTATGTGTGTGTGTGTGTGTTACACAGCTTTTGCTGTCCAGCTTTTCTTTATTACCAAAGCATATTTCTTATATCACTTGCAAAAGTACTCCATTGAATGGTTAATTTATTCATGCATTCTCTTGGTGAATAATACTATACATTTTGTAGGTTATGAGTCCAGCAGTCCATATTTTGGAGCATTGATTGGCCGAGTTGCAAATCGCATTGCAGGAGGACAGTTTGTTCTTGATGGAAAGACTTACAACCTGTTTGTTAATAATGGACCAAACTCACTTCATGGCGGCAGAGTAGGGTTTGATAAGGTATGGATCTGGCATGCAATGATAGCTAGTGACTTGTTCTGAATTTAGCAAAGGCACTTCAGTTTTGGAGCAGTTACATTGCTCAAACAACTCTAATAAAATAGTTTCCATGGTAAACTGCAATTTGGCTCATACTTCATTTAATGAATAGTGACCATCCATAAAGTTTGTCACACTTTTAGGAGATATTGTTATACCTTTGTCACAACCTGTCACACTGATCTGTACCTACTCTCCAAGTAATGCTATAACTGAAGAATAGCTGTGGAACATTTTTATTGAACTTGATAAAGGATTAAAAATGTATTCTAAATCTAAATGATGTAGTTATGTGGCATATTAACAGTTGTAGAGATGATTGTTTCTGTTTATAATAATTTATCTTTTGCATACATTTTACAGATTGCTTTTTATTCTAAACAGAATTCAAGTTAAATAACTTTTAAAGAGCACATGACTCTGATAATACTCAGTTTAGATCAATAGCTTTCTTGTCAGCTTTTGGGCATTTCTGACATGCAAAGGACATCCTGTATGCACTTTTATGTGCACTTCTGCCAAGCAAATGACATATTGTGAAAGCTTAAGTGTATTTCTGTCATGCAAATGACATATTGTGCCCGGTTAAGTGTATTTCTGTCATGCAAATGACATATTGTGCCTGCTTAAGTGTATTTCTGTCTTGCAAATGACATATTGTGCCCGCTTAAGTATATTTCTGTCATGCAAATGACATATTGTGCCTGCTTAAGTGTATTTCTGCCATTCAAATGACATATTGTGCCTGCTTAAGTGTATTTCTGTCAAGCAAAAGACATACTGTGTTTATTTAGAGACACTTTTTTCTATGCGTATGACACACTTTTGAACATCTGTGGAATATCTTTCTTTGTTATTGTATTGCTTGTTTTTCACTTAAAGACACTAGTCAAAAGTTTACATTGCAATCCACATGAACTATCAATATGATAAAAACAAATTACTCTATTTACTTTCTATTTGTGATGCAAATGCTACCTAGTTAATGGTTATGATTAATATTATTATTTAATCACCCATAACTAATTACAAGTGATGAGAATCTTAATTTATGTTATTAATAATTCTCCAGAAGACATCACTCATTTCTCTCACTTGGCAGACATGCGGGCACTGTAGACATGCATTTTTTCTCTTCCACAACATTAAAGACAAACATTTACCATCACACAATATTTCTGTAGGTGGAAAACTTCTTACCAAAGGAGAAGATAAATCATCTTTTAATCTCTGCAAAAGTCAAATTAAGGCAGTACTAAATTTCAGGCATATTTCATCTCTAAAACTCCCTTCTCTCTTACTAGCATTCTCAACTTACAAATCCTGCAATAATTTCATTAGCCCGATACACACACAGCAAATATAGAAATATAGCATCAATCAAAATTCTCAAGTATAATGTACAATGTAGTCAAATTAATGAACATAGAAATAATGGTTCAATTACATAAGCATTCTCCAACTCAAATCATAGATCCAATAGCAAATGTATGAAATATTCTAAGTCCATTTTTCCTTTATCAGTCATTTAACTTACCATAAGGTAACGATCGCCTTATGACTGGACTCTAGTTATGTTCAAATTCAAAGTGATTAGAATAGAGTACTTCTTCAAGACATTTCCAAATTCCAGTCCATCCCCATTGGATAATTTTGTTATGAACAAGTGTGAGACTGTTAGTCAGAAAAACTTCTCATCCAATTGGAACTGGTTTAGACTACTTCAGCAAGTTCTAGCAAAATTCTTAATTCAAGTTGTTTGCTTCCAACTTTGACACTTACAAAAAGTTCTATCATAAGGAGGCCCAAGGTCAGTTGACTTTAACAATTTAACATTGTATATAACAACTGAGTCTAGAATTAGGGATAGGCAAATTTACTCCACCACACTATTATTAATCATGCTGGATTATTGGAAAATACATTTTATGATTTATTTATACTAACAGCAAATTTAGAAACATAAAGATATTATATATATTTCATAATTTTGACATGGTGATATACTATTGTCAACATTATAACTATGATAATAGCAATAGTATATTATCTAAGACATATTTTCAAAATGCTACTTACAGTACATAACACTCTATATTAATATAATTATCCTTTAAAAGATATTTTCAAACTGCTGCTTAAAGTACATAATAACCTATATTATCCTTTAAGCAGATATATTTTTTTAAATGCTGCTTACAGAACACTACACTTATCCTTTAAGTAGGCATATTTTCAAAATGCTGCTTGCTTAAAGTACAACACACTATATTATTCTTTAAACAGACATATTTTCAAAATGTTTCTTAAAGTACATAACATTTATCCTTTAAATAGACATATTTTCAAAATGCTACTTAAAGTACATAACTCCTATATTTTCCTTAACAGACATTTTCAAAATCCATGCTATCATATCACTGGCATGACTTTTTTATTAAAAAAAAAAATCAGCATATTAACATTGCATTTTTATTATTATTCAGACTAATAATCATGGCAATGCCCATGTGCTGTCAGAATGGTGATTTCTGCAGAAGTGGATTAAAGTCTTTACATGTATTAGTCAATAATATATAAAAGTTGTAAAGACAGTAAAAGATGTATACTTCTGCACCAAACTTAAACCATACTTATTTCAAGTTTTAATCATCTTAACTCAGAATAATGAAATGAAAATTAATTTGGTAATCTGGACAATTTATCTTTGTGTAGTATTTTCTTCTATGCATTTTCTTATATAAAGACTGTCCTTGAGTACAATCGGGAAAGTTTCCAACAAGCAGGTCATTAAGTCAACATAGTCATAAGTCAAGTCATCCCTTATTGACTTATGTGCATTACATATTTCCATATCTGTATTCCGTCATTTGTTAAAAGTCATACACCACTGTACAATAAATAAAAGGGTTGAAATAAAAGACTTTTTGGCTTTAAAATGTGTTTTAATATACAAAAAGCTTACAAAAATACTGCACTGATGTTATATCATGTGTCATTAATGTACCTGCAGTGCTATACAAATCATTAATAGTTTGTTATAAGATGCTCATTCAAAAATTGTTTCACATAGTGGAAATTTTTATAATTACATTTTTTAACATTTCCCCCTCATTTTAATTTAATTTTTGTGGCTTTTGTGAATTGTTGTAAGAGACCTACATCATAATTTAAGAATGGTTATACTAATTCATTCTGTTTCCTGTTGATCCATCGCAGTAAAGTAAAAACAGCAGCATTAGCCATTTTCAACTATTACATTGTCTCTTCTGATTCTCTCTCTGTGTTTTGTTGCAGCCAATGTTGATAGTCTGTAGACTGATGTTAAACTATGTGACCTATAACTTGCTCAAATGCTGTCACTAATCAGTGCTTGTTTTTTTAAGCTCAAGGCATTTTTTGCTAACCAAAAAATTTAGAGCAGTCATTTTGATGTCTTGGATTGCTGTTAAAAGCTATGTGACCCATAACTTGCTTAAATGCTGTCACTAATTCAATGCATGCTGTTTAAACACAAGACATTTTGTTAACCAGAAAATTTGGAGCAGCCATGTGGATAACCATAAGCTGGTACTAAACTATGTGAGCCCTGATGGAGAAGAAAATTACCCAGGGGAGCTGAACACAACTGTAGTATATTCTGTGACAGATAGCGATGAACTACACATGGAATACCAGGCCATGACCACCAAGCCAACTCCATTGAACCTTACCAATCACATTTACTTAAACTTGGGAGGACATGTAAGTTATTATTGCTAAGTAATTCTCAGGTAAAACATAATGATAACCTAAAATTCCCTGATACATGAATTAGAAACTGCCGCTTCTAAGTCTCCTATTACATAATGTGTCTTGATGCAGACTTTTGCTATGGGTAAAACGTCATTTATACCGTTACCATTCATATGTCAAGGAGACTGTCTCTCCAGTATAGTCCATTGTTTAACAGAAAATTTATTTCTTTGTCTTCACTATTTTCTGTCATGCATACGTAGCTTGAAACATGGCAGGTACAATCGCACACTAGATGTCCTGACTTGTTAAGTTGTAACACACCCTAGCCTGGGGCTGATCTCTGCCATCTTGTGGCTTAATTTGGGGTAGAAGCTTTTCTTCTTTAAAACTTTTCCTTTCCCCAAAACTACTGCTTCAAAATAATCCTTTATTTCACTAGTGCCCTCACTATCCTGCTAATTTCAGTAAGGTGTTTCATCGGATTTGCCGTTTTATGGTTGCTATATGCTGCATCATGGTGGTCGGCATACATAAATATTTCATCTAAATCTTTATGGTCCCTCTCTGCCAGAAATGTCCGGACTATAGCTCCCCATTAATTTTTCTTTAATGCATAACTCTCTAAGTCCAGCATAACTTTTCTGTATCTCTGCCATTGTAATCCATTTCTTGAATAAGCTATGTAACTTAGCATGATGTTGGTGGGTGAGAATCGCAGTTTCATTTTTGCATGTCCTGTAACAGTTTTTGGTACATGTATTTATTATTATGAATCAAATAAGCATCCATCTCATCTCATGTTTACTAGAGAACGGGTTTATTAAGTATCTATCTCATCTCATGTTTCCTAGTAAACTGGTTTATTAATCAAATAAGTATCCATCTCATGTTTCCTATGCAACTGGCTTATTAAATATTCATATTATACTCACGTTGTGCTTGTCTTATTTACTAGGTAAATGATTTGTCACACATTTGTGTTTGTTTTGTGTGCTAGGGAGCTGGTTCTTTAGATGATCATGTGGTTACCATTCCTGCTGAATATTTTCTTCCACTGGATGAGAATTCCATTCCAACCGGTAAATATACTCAGATATATGTGATGAGTGAGAGTTTATATGTAACTGTATAGTGGAACTCCACTTTACGATGGGACCACACTCACAGTAAGCTCTCCATGACTTCATATGATTTGCATTATGATAAAATATGCACTTTTCTATACCTAGACCTAGACCACATAATGTGGGACAAAGGAATGATAATGTTTCAGCCAGTAACAGCATTGGTAACCTTTCAGCCATGTGTATGAAGGAAAGGAAGCATGCCATTGTTTATGCTTTCTTATATCTGAAGTGGCTATGGGTGAAAATAATGGGTTTTTATCACCAATCAGAGAAGTCTAACAGTAAAACCTTTTCTCTTGAATGATCAAATTTTCACCAGATATAAGAGTCATTATATCAGAAAAGATAATAAGTCCTTAATAAAACAAACATGATGCTTAAGCAGTGTATCACTTTAATTTATTTATTGTTTAATATAGATAATAAAATTAACACTAAGCAAAAGCAACCCACAGTACTATGAATACAAAAGAAATGTTGTAAGTGACCTAGAACTCCTAACATCCATTTCAAGTAAAGCAGAGCACAATATGCCTTTTTGTACAAACTATAATGTACATGTTTTTATAATTTATTTAGTATTTATTTATTTAATGTTCTGTATGAAACCAATGCATAATTCTATTGTAAAAGTAAAATTTTAGAGAGTGAAATATCTTAGTTAAGCACTTAATACAAATTAAAGTTATTGAAAATTTTTACTTTCCAGGTTTTCGAATGAATTATAAAAAAACACCCAGTATATTATTAAGTTTCTGTTCCACTATTTCCATTTTATGATGGAATCTCTGGAAAGATTATCATTGTAAAGCAGGGTTTCGCAAGAAAATCTTGCTCATCAAATTCAATTACATATATTTATCATCCCATACCATTGGTGCTTAAAAACAACAACAAATAATTAATAATAATATACTGTTTGTCATTGATTATTCATCTTCCAAATTATATGGCGGATGTGGCAGAAGCTTCAATAATTCAATCTTGATGGAGAATCATGTCGGATGTTTGCTCAGCATGGTACCAGAACATTTTGGTATGACTGTCAATACAGAATATCTTTCAGTGTCATTTTGTTTTTATTCTGCCTGAAGAATGTTACATTGCAGAGTGGAAAATGAATCAAACTTTCACAACAACACTTTATTGTAAATGCTATTTCTTATTATATTCTTTGGTGTGTTATGGCATTGTGTTTTCATAGGAATATTGTAAACCAGATTTATCTTTTTATGTCATATGTGATTGAGAAACTTCAGCAATCCACATTTGAAGACTTATTGTGGTATGAGATTGAGAGCCATACTCTAATGTTTATTGTGGTATGAGGTTCAACGAGTCATATTTTAATACTTATTGTGGTGTATGGTTCAACGAGTCATATTTTAATACTTATTGTGGTGTATGGTTCAACGAGTCATATTTTAATACTTATTGTGGTGTATGGTTCAATGAGTCATATTTTAATACTTATTGTGGTGTATGGTTCAACAAGTCATATTTTAATACTTATTGTGGTGTATGGTTCAACGAGTCATATTTTAAGACTTATTGTGGTTAGGGTTCAATGAGTCATATTTTCAGACTGAAGTGTAAGGTTCGGTGAGTAACATTTTAAGACTTATTGTGATATGAGTTAAGTGAGCCATATTTTAAAGACTTATTTTTGTGGTATAAGGTTCAATGAGCCACATTTTAAGACTTGTGGTATGAGGTTCAATGAGCCACATTTTAAGATTTATGGTATGAGGTTCAACAATTACACTTTAAGACTTGTTGTGGTATGAGATTCAGCAAGTTCGAGATCATATTTTTATACAGTTAGTTTTGAAATCTGTTTTTGAACTAGGTGAGATACAAAGTGTGGAAAATACAGAATGGGATCTGAGAAAACCAGTAAGACTGGGTGATCGCCTGCAGCAGGTGCCTGGGGGGAAAGGCTTTGACAACAACTTCTGTCTCCCTCAGAACAAGTCTGGACAACCCCAGTTAAGTGCAAGGTGAGTTCACAAAACATACAGTGTGTGGCATACATTATTTACTAGTGACCTTTATAATTTAGTGTCATATAGAAATAACAACTGTTCATTATTTTTATAGCTTAATGCTACATTTGATAAAGAGTGCATGTCGTTCATCTCATTGGGCATACTGTGCAGTTTGGATAAGAGCAATGATCTTTTCTAGCCATTCTTTGCATTTCTTCATCATGTATGTACACAAGACTTTGCCCTTTACTCATGCAGAATGCATGCAGAGTCAGTAACCCTCACAAGGCCTCATACAACCTTGGTTATCGCAAGAGGTGTCTGCCACAATGTGTGTAAGTGTAACGAATACACTACCCTTCATTGATTGATGTATGGTGGCGAGGTATGCTGACTACATTGAGCAATTTCTGGTACAAGGATGTTATTGGAAATTGCTACAATTATTGTTCTGCTTGAGGGAGCTAATACAATGAAGGAGTGCAGGGTTGACCTCAAGAGAGTAGCAGTGAATCAGTATTCTATAGCATGAGGACGGAATCTAGTGAAAATGACAGTAATAATTGATGCGAACAGTAACCCATGACATTGTTACAAAAGCACGTGAAAGACTATTGAGACAGCACCTAAATCAGGTTTTGTACAAACTATTATTGCTTATCTCTAATAACTCCATTTCTTTCTCTGATAAGAACTATTCTGTGATTTGTATTGACACTAATCTATTGAATTGTGTGTTAGGATGTAAGACTGTATATAGATTAAAACTATTTGAATGTGGTTTCATAAAAATATTGATGTCATATAATCTTTTTCATTGTATTTGTTATATGTATATTTGATTGTTGATTCATAAATTTGACTTTCTTACACATTGATAACCTTTTGTTGGAGAAGAAAGTAGGTGGATGGGGGTGGGGGGGGTGGGCTCACTAAATATAGATTGAAGATGGATTTGTCTTCTCTTTAGTAAGAAGTTTTCCACCTATAGAAATATTATGTGACTTTAAATGTTTGTCTTTATTGTTGTGGAAGAGAGAAAACGTTTACAGCACCAACGACATATTTCAAGTGAGAAAGACAAGTGGTATTTGCTGGAGAATAGTTAATAACATAAATAAGGTTCTCATCATTTGTAATTAGTTATGGACAATTAATTAATTAATAATAATCATAACCATTAACTAGTTGGCATGAGGTGGTGTGTCACACAGTATATATATGCATAGTTAGTAACCCTCATAAGCCTCAATTTGCAGTCTTGGTAGAGTGCGATTTTCATAACACCTCACAAGATTTAGCAGGCAATTCAAAATTCCTTTGCACCCTCACATGACAATACACATCTTTATTAAGCAATTTCACAATGAGGATATGGTTGATAACCGTCACTTACACTCAGTCATACACTGGATTTCCTTTGGCCATGAACTGCACAAGTCTCAGAAGACATTTGTGCCATTTGAATTTGACAGTGACCTTTTAGATGCCTTAGTTAGAAGTGTTCTTTAGAAACCTTATTTAGTGATGACCTTCAAAACCTTGTTGGACAATAGCTTTTAAAACCTTTCTTTGGATGTGACCTTGAGAAGTCTTGTTTGGCAGTAATTTTTATAAGCTGTTTTCAGTGACCTTCAGAAGTATTATTTTTCATTGACCTTTAGAACTCTAGTTTTGCATTGGCCTTTAGAAGTCATTTTTGGCCGTATCTTTTAGAAGTTTGTTTTTAGTGATCTTCAGAAGTATTATTTTTCCTTGACCTTTAGAACTCTGGCATTGGCCTTGAGAAGTCTTGTTTGGAAAATAACACCTAGAAGGGCTGGTCTCTATGTGGGGTGGAGTTCTTAGTGGCAGTTTGGGCTCAAGTAAGATACATTTTCAGGTCTCACTTTGGCATACTAACAGTACGGGCTTAAGTCAGACACCTTTACAAGTCTCACTTTAGCAGATACCTTTACAGGTCTCACTTAGGAAGACAGATATTATGGGAAGGAAACAAACAACTAATAGCAGATATTATCTGCAGTTTGGGTTTTGGTTTGGGTATTGCTTGCAGTCTGCTTGCTTAATAGACTGGACGGGTATAGATCATTTAATCAGACTGGACAGGTTATGTAGATCATTTATTCAAACTGGACAGGTATGTAAATAATTTAATCAGGCTGGATATGTATGTAAATAATTTAATCAGGCTAGACATGTATGTAAATAATTTAATCAGACTGGACATGTATGTAGATCATTTAATCCGACTGGATAAGTTTAGGTAATTTAATCAAACTGAACAGGTGTAGATCGTTTAATGAGACTGGATAGGTATAGATCATTTAATCAGACTGGACATAGATATTTACTGGATAGATATGTCAATATTTTAATCAAACTGGATAGGTATGTAGACCATTTAATCAGACTGGATTGGAATGTAGATGTTTTATCAGATTTAACAGGTATGTAGATTGTTTAATCAGGTTGGATAGGTAGGTACATAGACCATTTAGTCAGCTAGGAAAAGTATGTAGATCATTTAATCTGACTGGATAGATTATGTAGAATGTTTAACAAGATTGGATAACCATATAGACTGTTAAAATGATTGGTTAATATATAGACTATTTAATCAGATTGGATAGGCACTTAGACTGTTTAACAGATTGAATAGGTATGTAGACCATTTAATCAGGAGATTATATAGGTATTTAGATTGTTCAATTAGGAGATTGGATAGATATTTATATTGTTTTGTCAGGAATTGGATAGGTATGTAGATTCGTTAATCATGGGGCTTGATAACATCAGAATCTGTTGTATTTCTTTTTAGTGAAGGGTGGGGGTGTTAGTGAGACACTGCAAATGTATATTTATCTTCCTGTTCCTGTGACTAAAGCAACATTAATGTGCAATATTAAGATGAATACTTGTCATTGTTTGCAGGGTTGCTCACCCACCATCAGGAAGATTTGTAGAATGTTTGACAACTGAGCCAGGAATGCAGTTCTATACAAGCTTTTACCTCAATGTGCCCAGTGGCAAAGCAGGTGTGACTTATCGCCAGTTTGGTGCCTTCTGCTTGGAGGCTCAGCACTATCCTGATAGCATCCACCATGTGAGTTTACCCAGTTGACAAAAGTGTAACCTTTAACCCTTGTGCCTGCATTTCAGACTTCATGCATATGTACAGATTTATTATCTAAAGTGTTGAGATCTGTAATCTATTCACAGTCATTCATTATTTAATTAATAGGGTTCGTACAAGTGCCATCTTAACGCATGGGCATGCTGGGCAGTTTCCCAAGGGGCCCATGCTAATCTATGTATGTTGTGACTTGCTGTCAGTTTTTATTCCTGTAAGTAGTTGTATATGTAGAGGGCTCCAGTAAACTGCTTTGCTCGTGAGCCTATAATGCTGTTATGGGTTCAAAGCCATAGTTATAATAATATCAATAAATTGTTGATGACTTAATAAAGCATTTATTCTTAAAAAAAACCCTCTAAGTGCTTTACAGTAATTACATGTAAAAGACACAAGATTTTTATACAAACTACTTAAAATATTAAAGATTATATCAAAACGATCAATCCACATATAAAATGAAAATCCATAACATATACATGTAAACTTACTAAAAGAAACATTTATAAATAGATTTACAAATGTACACTTTGAATCCAAATTAACTGAAGAGAACTATTCTTGCTGTTGCAAAGAGTGTCTAGAGAGCCCTCTTGAAAATACATGAGCTCATTCACAGTGTGCCTCAATAATTGTTTGGTTATTGAATTGATATTTATGGCATGCTGGTCTGATCCATCCCACAGCATTTAAAATTCCACAAGCTGCAGCATATGTTGTGTGTGTGTTTATTGAGGGGGGGGGGGGAATGTAGCAAATGAAGGGAAGCTACTCACCCAGTAATCTTGAACATTATCTCATATTAAATTTTCCTCCCTTAGCCTTGTAGTGTTGTACACAAGTTCTGTTAATCAAAATAGCAAAGTGGTAAGCTGGCAGCTTTGGTTACTAGAAACAGTAAAACTAGTAATGAAAGAAGATTCTGATCTTGAAGATGGAGCTATATCAGATTTTGGAGACTCATACAGGGAAGGTAGTGTTCATTCTAATGATGATTGTGTATCAGAGGAGGCAGTTAAGTGAAGACAGTGACATTAACAATAGAGTTCAAAAAGTACATGTATTTCAGTTTTCATATTTAGTGAGGTACTTTAACATTATAGAGTTTAATCAATTTCACAGCTTTAAGGCAGAGACAGTAATCTTTCAAAATGTATATAATTTTTGACATTATTCAAATTAGTTTGTATGCTGGAGTTGTTTTGAAAGAACCTGGAAAATCATGCATCTGCAAGGAATCATGACATCAATTAAGGCATGTGACAAATGAGTTAATCCCTTTATATCTCCCCTATGTGCTGTTTTGCATGTTTTGAAGATTTATTGTAGGGAGAAATGGAGCTGTTAAAACATATCCCACAGTTTTAGTGATGGCATAAATTTTCTTATGAAAACATACAAGCTGTAGTCAGACAGAGGAGATCAGGATTATATATAATAGGTCTCTCTCCATATATATATATATATATATATATATATATATGTAGACCTATTGTAACTAATTAAAAAACCCTTTTCTTAAATCTGACATACCTTGCATCATTTTAGAGATGGACGTGATAATGACTAATAAAAATGACTCATAAAAAAATGAATGTTAAAAAGAATTTTTTATTTTCTCAAAAATTTATAAAGATATTCACACAATGTCAGTGAAGGAAACTGGCACATCAGAAAGTTGCATTATTATTAATTATCTGTCTTAGTATATGGACATGTAAAATAAAATACAGACATTCTATTTATACAACTATACATACAAAAGACATAAACTAAAAATGATGCATAATGCAGTATATTCATTTCAGAACTAGCATGTAGTCAATAGCAATAGGTTTCATTAACACTGTAGAGGCATACCTCACTTTAAGGCACTTTGTACATCATTTTTTTTTTTTTTTAGGCCTAGCACTATTGTGCACATAATTTTTTTACACCTAGCACTATTGTGCACATAATAAATGATAGTGAGCATGTTTTTAGGATTTTATATGCACTAGCAAGTGGAAAACTGGTTGTGATTCACTTTAAGTTGATATTCATTAAATGGCAGTGGTTTGGAACTCAACCCACCATATTAGCAAGATATACCTGTATTACTTAAGTCAAGCATGTATTGTATGACTGTTATCATGTGTCACATGATATTGATAAAGTGAGATTAGGGGTAGATAAGATCTATACCCTCCTTTGACAAATCATTTTGTTAACAATAGTAATTGAGAGAGAGAAAGAGATTTTAATATATAATGCATAAAAATGAGATTTTCTTTGACATCTTTATTTTAGCCTAACTTTCCCAACACCATACTAATGCCAGGAGAGACCTATCATCAGACAACCATCTATAAATTTGGAACAGCATAGATACTTCAACCTGCCATATCTTCATGCTGCACCTTCATGCCAAATCTTCTACTGTGTTCAACAGTTTTTGTTACATGAAATAAAATTGTTGAGACAATATCTATTTGTAATCTAAGCATTATTGCTTTTATATATTGTTAATTTTTTTTAGATCCAAGAATTCCAGTATTAATTTGCAATTTCAAATGTTGTGGATTGCATTTTTTTAAAAAACTTTTGTTGTCCATTGGTGTGTCTCAAACATAAATGTATTCCTTAAATGTTGTATAGTATGTTTGTTTTAAAATGGATACCAGCTTTAAAAGTTAGGCAACACAGACACATTCAGATTAGTTCAGTTTGACAACAAAATAACCATACTGTGAACTTAATAGTTGCCTAACAATTGGTACATAGGTTTTGACAAGCTGTGATGTAATTTGCAATAAACTGTGCACACAAATTGAGAATTAGATGCTTGGCTGCTAAGTATTTTTATAGTTATTTATATATATCGCCTTGCAAGTACTTTACTGCTGTTTAAGAGAAAATTATTCTAAGATTTTTATATTTATATTTATATTAGAAATGTAACTGACATTTTTAAACTAAAGGTTCAAAATATGGGGCTTTTTTAAAATAAGGCACTTGACAAGAATCTGTAAGCAGCATTGAAAGATAAATTCAATGAAAATTTTTAATTTCTTTACTCATAACTTTGACTAGATGCTTAAAATGTCATTACCAATCCCTTTCTATATGCCTAAAATAATTATGTGTGACTTTTTTCAAACTGCAAATCAGAATGCTAATTCTGACATACACAAAGTCTCATTGCTTACATATGAGCAGTTTGATTTTTTTGTTTTGTTTTACTGATGGATTATATTCTTATGTATATATATAGTAGAGTGATTATATTTGACACTTAATATGCTCACTTGCTAACTGATATTGGCACTGAAACGAAACTAATAAAGTAAAAGCCAAAACAACAGCAAAAGTATTTCTACTATTAACTGAAACTGGCTTATTAAAAAGTATTCGATGCGGAGGAAATATTTTTACAAGGGAATTAGTGAAGTAAATGTAAATCAGAACAATGAAATCGTTTCTCCTCTGAACTTGGTCTACAATCATAAAAACTGTCAGATTAGAGGAAACATTTCTACATTGAACTAGAACTAATGAAATAAAAATCTAGTCAGGCTAGTGCTGTGAAAGTCAGTCAGATTAGCTGAAATTACAACAAAATTGAACTTGGCAGTGTTTGTAGATCAAAAAAAGTACAATATAAAATAAAAATAATAATAACATTAAATATACACATATACTTATTATCATATTTGTTTTCCTTGAATTTTATGATTGTATTTATTTTTTTTTAAATTGAAACAAATTTAATATTAAAGTTCTATGATATTGTTTAGTGACATTTCTTTGTGTTTAATGTGTAGTAGTAGTTGTCTTTTCAAGTTACTTTAGATTCTATCAAATGCATTAGTTCTATCAGCCCAGTATTAATTAATTGTTAGTCAAGATTTAAACATGTTCAGCACCATAGGGTTTAGCCAACAGTAAATTTATAAAGTGCCAGTATGATATCAGAGTTCATGGAATAGTCAAATGTTTCTTTATATCTATTGTTTTATGTATCCATTTAAGAAAACTCATGCCAACCAACTTTTGAAACAAATATAGTAATTAGAAATAAGTTTGATATGCATTTAAAATGTGGGAATTAAAATAATGGTGCCATAATTTTACACTTGAGAAAATGAGTATTTTTTTAATATCTTTTGAATAAGTTGTAGTAAGGGCCATTGAATGTTATTCAATTTAAGTGGTCATTCAACAAATCCAAGTCCAATGAATAAGATTGCATTGTAGATGGTGCTTGCAATGTTCAAGGTCAGCAGATAGAAAGTCTAGATAAACACCAGTGAAGTAGGAAGTAAGACCAGGAAGTATGGTTATTTAATATCCCATAAATGTATCTGAATTGTTGCAGATGAATTTACAATAGGCCTGGACTATCATAGAATTGATATTAAATAGAAACTTTGGTGTCTTTTATAACGATTAATTTCATTATAGTAATATAAATTCTTTATATAAATGAATGTAAATTATTCATAAACATTATGATAAACTTAATTGCTTTCTTTTTAAAAAATGTTTTTCATTTAATTTTTATTATTTTTAAGTTTTCTTGTACTTAAAAATAATTGTTCATTGGTGACAGGCTATTAAAGGCATTTTTATATGGAAAGGGAACTAATCTGTGCTCTAATAATTATTTTATTTTTCTACTTTTTATGTTTGCTTTGTTACAGCAGTTTAAGGATAGAAAACTTTTAATGTACTTAAGGGGAGGTTTGAGGGTGAAACTGGAAAAAACTCACATAAAAATCAAGCAATCACAACTCCTGTATTTATTAACTTATTGCCATAATTTTTTGTATGCAGTTAATCACACCTATTGCTAACACAATTAAGCAATAAAACAGTTTATCTGATGTTTTAATGTGTAGTTATATGGATTATAATGACACATGTATTTTTGTGTCGACGCAAAACTACATTCCGCCGTTCAACTGATTACAAGTAAACTATACATTATTTTAATGTGAAATTTGGTATACTTCAGGTAGGTATGTTGTAGTACAATGTGAACTAACATGAAAAGTCTACCATGAAAATTTTTGTTGTTTTTGTTGAAATATATATTTGAAGAGGTTTGACATAGTAAAAATAAGTCTTCTATTTTACACACTTGCTTCTTTCTAGTTCAGAATGTAGCCATATGTGTGCTGGAACTATGTTCAAAATTTCATGGCATTCTGATAAATAGTTTCTGAGATATCTATAAAACCGTACTGGCAGCGCATAAAAAACTGATTCTGAGAAAACGCGTCGCAAAGTTTTTCTTTACTAAAGTCATGTGTTTTGATAATAAATATAAGTTAAATAGATGAATCTTTTTATTTTATAATCAAACATTAATTATATTTTAAAGAGAGTAACATTACCAACTTATTCTTGACCACCAGCAAGATAAAACTGCTGAATGTTAGCATTATTAGATGCATTTTGAACAATTTTTACGCGTACATTGTGAAAAATAAAACTGAGACAGCGAGAGGCTAAGTCGTGTCTTGTCTAGTGCACTGATGGTAGTTTGTTGCTATCCCCTAGAGGTTTCTGGCAATGTGGGCATAAAAGTCTCTTTATAAAGTTTAAAAGGAGTTCACAGTCTACAAAACGAAAGCCTGTTAATGTTATTTGTTCATTATCACTGTCAACTTCCATTTCACACGCTTTACCTTCAAGTTTTGCATGAGGCAGAGACATTGCCTGTAGCAGACGATGTATTTGTGACACGGCGTCGCTCATTGTATACAACACGTGTTCAGCATAGAATTATTTACTGTAATCAGTCATTTAGTATGTCTGTTTCCCTGGAATCTTCGATTTCTGGAAGAATAGGATTGTTTTATTTTCCCCATCTTAGTTTTACTGTACTCAAGCCTCAAATAGAACTCAAACTGAACGTAGATTGTAACTTTCATGAGATCGAAGCTGTGAAACACGCCATGAGGTCAGTTTGCTAAATCCGACTTGCTCTTGAAAGCTAATCGCTGATTGGCTGATTTTAGACCCTTTGCTATATTAGTCTTTTAACAAGTAGCCAATGAAAATGCATGTTATGGTGGATTTTGGACATGGAAATGGGAAGCTAAAGCTGGCTTTTCTGGTTCTTTTGGTATATTATATGTAATATTATATTATGTAGGAGACGAGATATGACCTTTGAAACTTTATGCATATATAATTAGCTATAATTGCACTTTTGTTTATGCATACCTACTCAATTAAAACTTAAATTAAAGGGCTTTTTATTAACAGCTACGAAAATGTGAACGTGGGAAGTGAAAGTAGAATGATTAAAGTTAACAATAACACGAAGAACAAAAAACACACAAAAAATAAAAAATCTTATAATTTTCACCCTCAAACCTCCCCTTAAATGTTGTTGGGTTTCTTTGGTCTTTTTTTTAAAATTAAAAATACATTCTCCCAGAGAAAGTGTAAATTATTTCTTTCTAAAATTTTTTATTGTAATTTATTCATTTTCTGAATGATGAATTAATGTTTTCAAGTGATATATTGGAAGATTTCAGCTGCTACTTAACAAGTTTTATAAAAATAAATGTTATTTTATGTTTCTGTTGTATGCTACACTACTAAATGTAGAAGGATGGTTATATGTTGTGATCATCTTAACTGCTTCAAGCATGTTAAATTATGCATTTCCTGAGGTTTAACTTCTTTAGATGTCAAGCTTGTAGGTAAAACTTAGAAAAAATTGTAGATCTTGCTCCAATTACAATTAGGCTTGATATTTGTTTATATGATGAAGTCATTCTTATTGCAGATATGTTGCTTGTTTCAAAGTTGGTACTTTTGTCAGTAGATGTATAGTAGTACTTTGTCAAAACTGGTCACTGATAGCTGATATAGGTGAATATATTTTGCAGTGCCAGAGTTCAAAGTTCATCACCTTTGACATCATACGTGTTGTACTCTTGTGAGCTTATAGAGTGTTGTGCAATATCACGATTGCTTTTGACAGCTAATAGATGTGAAGTACAGTGCTAAACTTGATTAGGCAATTATATTCCAGTGAAATGAGGATCTCCTTCACATAGATGTAGTTGTTAAATCTTGGAAGTGGATTTTTACTGGTTGGATTAATCATTGCAGATCATGATAAACAATGAGTGTTGTGTGTGAGGGGCACTGTCACTTTGTATTTAGATTTAATGACAAGTGTGAGTGGTGTCTGTGGAGCAGCAGTCACTTTGTATTTAGATTTAGTGAAAAGTGTGAGAGTATATAAACTGAGCAATACGGTAAGAATAGCAGAGAACAGAATGGAACAGAGGAAACTGGTTGTCAAGGTCATCAGTGGTGACCCAACAGTTGATAAGACTAAGGGATAGATGGATGGATGGATGGGCGGGCAGGCAGGCAGACAGACAATAGAAAGATAGAGAGAGAGAGTGAGTGAGTGTGTAAGGAACAGAATAATTTTGTATTTAGATTTAATGATAAGTGTGTAGGGGTTCGTGTGTAAAAGCATGCTCATTTTATATTTATAGTGACAAGTGTGTGTAGAAGCACACTCATTTTGCATTTAGATTTAGTGTGTGTGTGTGTGTGTACATACATTTTGTAGTTATATTTAGTAAAAGTTTTGTGTAGAAGTACACTCATTTTGTGACAAGTGTGTATTTGTGTGTGTGTGTGTGTGTGTGTGTGTGTAAATAGAGTTATTTTGTATCTAGATTTATTGACAAGTTGGACATTTATGTCCCAAGAACAGAGATTGCGTGAAGTGCAACATTTATCAGCCATAGATGCTTTTTTTCTTTTTGTTGGGTACCAAAGACTGAGGAAAAAAGGAGCAAACAAAACTTACTAGTGAGATACTTATTTTTGTATCCAAGGTTATTCAGTTATAGCAACAGCATTTATCATCCGTGTAGATTTTCCATCAAAGATGGAATTTACGCTTATGCTATTGTCTTCATAAATTGAAAATGAAAGTACATGTAGTGACGTTTTGTTATTAATGCTAATTTAATAAATCTAAAACAATGATTGTGTTCTGGTTATCCTAAGTGTTTCTGGACACATTGTTGCTGGTGATAGTGATGGTTGAGGATCATGTTTTAGCAAAGATAGCATGCAGCAGCAATCTTGTCTCTATGTTGGGTTGATTGTCAACTATATGCTGCACATTTATATACTCGTTGATGAGAACATCTTTGGGCATGTGTATTCATTACTGCTGTCATATAGATTAGTTGTTAAATTTGATCTTCTTTACTGGTTGAGGCCCCCCTCCCCAATTGTTAAGTATTACATTTGAATATATATGAATAATTGAATGTATTATATTCTAAGCTTCATCTCATTGTGATTTACATATATATATATATATATATTTGAATAATTTAGAAGGTGATATTATTTACTCATACTTTGCATAAGTATAAAAAAAATATATATTCTAGCTGTAAAGTTATACATTACAGAGGTTTATTTACTTCTTTTGGTGTTTTTTTAATGGGTTCATTATTTAGGCTTGCTTCTACTTATATACCATTTTGTTAAAAATATATTTGAATAATTTAGAAGGTGATATTATTTACTCTTACTTTGCATAAGTATAAAAAATTATATATTCTAGCTGTAAAGTTATATATTATCACTGTAAAATTACAGAGGTTTATTTACTTCGTTTTTTTATGTAAAGTTATATATTATCACTGTAAAATTACAGAGGTTTATTTACTTCTTCGTTTTTTAATGGGTTCACTACTTAGACTTGCTTCTACTTATATACCATTTGGTTAAAAATTCTCAGCAATTCTTTGTAGTTTTACAAGGTTCCAAATGTATATTATATAAACATTTCAGTAATGCAAGCTTCTAAATGCATGAAAGAAATGAAACCACAGAAAATAATCAGTAAGAACCTTTTCATTGTTGCAGGTATGTTTTGTATTGATTTGTAAAGTTAAGTCATTATATAATTACTGCTGATTTGGATAAGTTTTCTTACTTACCTTTGTTATTGTATGGCTTTGGTTAATCAAGGAAAAGCTGTTTATCAGTTTAAATTTGCTGCAGCAATCAGATGAACATAAATAGCATATTTTGAGAGCAAATAAAATTGATTAAAATACTTTGACTGTTGTTTTTTTGTTCTTTCTTGTAAGTTGTAAAAAAAAGACCCTGTCTACAGAGTACAGATGAGCAATTCACATAAAAGTCTATGTAAATAATTTACAAGTTCAAGCTTGTAAATGACCACAAGTTCACAAGAGTCAGTCCATTTATGCCTGTACTCTCCAAAATAAATACCACTGATTTGCATTTTCAATGGGGAGGATGATTCTAGTGTACTGTAGTCTTACATGGGGTATATCTTCAGACCAGGTTGCTGACAGAGGATAAATGCCTGGCAGTTAGTCTTGGATGAGTAGAATGGTAACATTGCTAGTAGCACGAGTCAGAACTAGGCCAAACAAGAGAAACGGTTTCTATATATTTATGCATTCAGAACCAGAATAAAACACACACAGTCCCACTTTCAATAATATAACAGACTTCAATGTGTACTCATTTGTTACATTTTAGTCTTCAGAGAACTATCATGATAAACACAGCAGGTCTGCAGCTGTCCTATTCATATGTAAAACTGTAATGGGCATACTCAGATCTGCCAACCACAACCATAAATTAGTATGAATTTTTACAGAAAGTGGTGAATTTGGAGGGCAGGAAGCGAGTTTGACACAAGCTTAGAAAATCACATTTGGTTAAGAGTACCATTGGAAATGGAATTGTAACGTTCCAATAATATTACAAGGCAAAATAAAATTATATTGCAACAGTTTTAAATCCAATGAAGAAAATTACTTGAAAATATAAATATTTGTACCTACTTCTTTTTTAAAAAAATATAAAATGTGCTTAAAAATTTTTTTTTCAGAATCTTTTTTCAATGGTAAGATTTAAAAATGCATGTGGAATTAATTTACATTTTTTAAATTGTTGTTTGCATTCACTTGTTTTTAAAATTTCTAACGGTAAGAAAGTTTCACATGTATACAATCAGTTTGCTTTTTTAAAAATCATATAGTATTTTCGCTCTTTTAAAAATCCCATAGTATTTTTGCTCTTTTAAAAACCCCATAGTATTTTCGCTCTTTTAAAAATTCCATAGTATTTTCGCTCTTTTAAAAATCCCATAGTATTTTCGCTCTTTTAAAAATCCTATAGTATTTTCGCTGTTTTAAAAATGTTTGAAGTGCTTAGAAGTATTTCCATATACTGAACAATATTAAAAATAAAGTCGGTCATTTAAAATAATAACTACCTTTTACTAAACAATATTGAAAATAAAGTAGGTCATTTAAAATAAAAACTACCTTATACTGAACAATATTAAAAATAAAGTCGGCCATTTAAAATAAAAACTAGCTTATACCGAACAATGTTAAAAATAAAGTCGGTCATTTAAAATAAAAACTAGCTTATACTGAACAATATTGAAAATAAAGTCGGCCATTTAAAATAAAAACTAGCTTATACTGAACAATATTGAAAATAAAGTCGGCCATTTAAAATAAAAACTAGCTTATACCGAACAATATTAAAAATAAAGTCGGTCATTTAAAATAAAAACTAGCTTATACCGAACAATATTGAAAATAAAGTCGGCCATTTAAAATAAAAACTATCATAGTTATTGTTAGTGATTTCAATCATTAAAATTAAACTAGGGTATGGTCAGTATGAAATTTATTTTTGCTTGTGTTTAAAAAATGTAAAAGCCATACCATATACACATTTAATAATATAAATTTTCTGCTAACTATAGTTTCAAAGAAAATATTAGAAATTACATTCAAAAGTATTATTAGTTAAACAAATAGTATTAAAAAGTTCATTCTCACTTTCAACTCTAAGCTTGGATAGTTATCCTAATTATGTGTGCAGGTCGTGTTCATGTGATACAAAACAGTAAACGTTCATTGTTATATCCTAATTATGTGTGCAGGTCGTGTTCATGTGATACAAAACAGTAAACTTTCATTGTTATATCCTAATTATGTGTGCAGGTCGTGTTCATGTGATACAAAACAGTAAACTTTTATTGTTGTATCGTAATTATGTGTGCAGGTTGTGTTCATGTGATACAAAACAGTAAACTTTCATTGTTATATCCTAATTATGTGTGCAGGTCGTGTTCATGTGATACAAAACAGTAAACTTTCATTGTTATATCCTAAACGTTTGTCTATGACAGTTGCATGTCTTGTTCAAGTGAAACAAAATTTAAATGTTGTTAGAAAATTTCACCTCAGCATCTCTTCTGTTGTTTTAATAAAGTTACTGCAGGGAATTCTGTTTTGATAACCTGGTGAACTGTCTCGATCCCATTGCAGGTTTCCTGAAACATGTCTAGATCTCAGGCCAGTAAAAATAAAAAAATTACCTCAAGTGCACCTTAAGTGTAAACTTCTGTATGTATTCTCTCTGCTAAACTCTCAAACATTTCAAATAATTACAAATAGTAAAAATATTTTACAACAAAATTGTTGAGTCCTTTTCTAACTTGTACAAAAGAACAAAACAGAGTTTCAAAATAACATAGAGTCCTTATCAAACGTTTGACTCAAAAGTGTACAACAGCAAAACTGAGAAAATTACTGAAGTTTTGAAAATATTTTGTGTTTCAAAAATGTACAGAAATAAGTATGATGAGCTTTAGCAATATAATTTACACATATTTAATAAAATGGAATTATTAATAAAAAGTACATCTTCCAACCAGCAATATATACACAGGAATATATAATAGGCATATTAGTTATATTCTCACAATAAGCAAACAGAAAGAATTCAGTTTTAATTACGATTGACATGACACTAATGTGTAAAATACATGATTGCCTCCCTTGACCGAAGTTATCAAAACATTGAAAACATCGTGGTGGGGTGGGGTGAGGGATAAATTTTAAAAAATAGTACTTTCGGGGACAAAGCCAGGTTAAACTATGCAACAGGAATTAAACAAATTTCTTTTCAAGACTAATAAAATAAAATTATAATAACTTCACCCATTTATTTATACATACATACAGATAGACTGACAAGTGGATGGATAGAGAGGCAGATAGATAGATAGATAGATGCACATATAAAACCCCGATACTTTGATTTTCAGCTACTGTGACCAGAAAGATGGCTAGTGTGATCAATGATGTCTAGTGTGGATTAAATGTATTAGGTCTAGCTAATCTGATAACATGTCTCGTGTTAATCACGTTGCAGGCCTGATTAATTCTGTAGAAATTGCTAAAATCAGTCATCAACCGTGCAGACCTTGTTACTTCAGTAGACAATGTTAATGTCAATCATCAACAGTGCAGACCTTGTTACTTCAGTAGACAATGTTAATGTCAATCATCAACAGTGCAAACCTTGTTACTTCAGTAGACAATGTTAATGTCAATCATCAACAGGCAGGCCTGGTTATCTCAGATAGCAATGGAGTGATGTCAGTCATCAAAACTGCAGGCCTTGTTAGACCATGAAACAAGAACAATACAGCAATATGTGCCACTGATAGAACCAATAAAACGTACGTGAAAATGTTCCAACGAATCCTGTTATAAATAGTGTTATTTACAAGTAATCACTTTTTAAATTCCGAATTCATCATTACAATTATAACTGACTTCAAATTAAATTCAGTCTATGCTATGAAATTTGAAATTCGTTTCTGAAACACTCACAAGCTTGCCAATACCTTTCAAATGTACGCATGTATCTCTGGGTCACATTTTTCTAGTTCTGAGATACACTCACAAGTTTGCCAATACCTTTCAAATGTACGCATGTATCTCTGGGTCACATTTTTCTAGTTCTGAGATACACTCACAAGTTTGCCAGTACCTTTCAAATGTACGTATGTATCTCTGGGTCACATTTTTCTAGTTCTGAGATACACTCACAAGTTTGCCAATACCTTTTAAATGTATGCATGTATCTCTGGGTCACATTTTTCTAGGTCTGAGATAAAAACAGTTGCGAAAAGCTAGCCACCATTGAGTGAGCTCTCGATCCTCATAACCCAAATCCTTCAGCACTTGAAGCTTGGCATGCACAAGCTGGTTAGTGGAAATGGACCTCGTCCATTCTTCGGCATGAAGCCGACGTTTCTCCATCTCCGTCATGTTCTCCACTAAGGTTGTCATGGCACTATCACCTTCTTGCCGCTGTCGATCATCTCGATTCGATTTAGATTTTTGACCACCGGAACCTCCCACGAGTGCTGTGGAGTCTTTCTGCTTGGACCCAATTCCTAGGGACAAAGAAAGTTTGGTGAGGGCCATTTTGGAGAAGCAACTAGGGTCTGCAGAACGAGGTCTCAGAGCGTAAGCAGCTCGCACTACGTCATTTGTGTCTTGGCCACTGCGCTGTCTGTTCTCAAAGACTCGGCCAAGTTTGACAAGGTTTGCTGTAACCTTGTCGTTGAGTGGAGATGAACCAGAATGGAGGGAAGGGGGCCCAAGGAGGGCTGATTTTTCAATCATCTGTCGGTACTCACTTGGGTGGTCACGCACGTAGGTCAGATACTGGACCAAAGGGCGATCCTCGGTTTTGCCAGCTCCTTGCTCTAGCTTCTGCCGTTTGGAAATCTCAGCGGTCACTGCTACAGATGTCTGTATCATCTTTTCCTTTCTGATTTTGACCTGTTCTTCTTTGGAACTAGGATCATCTTTTGGGGTGGTATTTTCGTGTATGGAATTGGAACCATCGTTTTTGGAATTGGCATCATCTTGTAGGGAAATGGAATCACCCCTTGTGGAATTGGCACCAGCTTCTTTAGCATCAGATACTCTACTACTTTGAGGTTGACTCCCTTCTGTCGATGGAGGAGGGTTGCCGTTTGGAAAAAACTCCTTTTTCTCCTGAGGCTGATAGGTTATTGGCCGTCGACCTGTCCTGATCTTGGGATCCTCCACTTTATATCCAGCAGACTTGAGAGCTTTTGTGTGGCAGCTGAAAAAGAATCGGCGAGGTAATGCCTGCCTTAACTCTTCTCTGGTAAACTGCATCTCCCAAGGTCGAAAAGTCGTAACAGCACCTGTATGCATTGTGGAACTTCTCCTACCTGTGTGTACTGTGGAATGTGTGTTGTCTGGTCCACAGGAAGTTCCTGTAGCTCTAGGAAACCCAGGTAGCGAGTCTGGCAGTAGACGATGTTGTGAATGAGTTACAACAACTGTTGAGAGAGCTATGCATTCTTGAGCTCTCACATGCAGAGCTGAGGAATGAGCCATGCATTCTTGAGTTGGCAACTGCTGACTTATGGAACAATCCATGCATTCTTGAAATGGCGTTTGCTGATCTGTGGAGTTATCAGCACATTCTCGGGAGGGAGATGTCTGCTGCTGAAGAACGGGTCTGTGCAATAGATGCCTGTCCTCAGTGTAACCAAGTAAATGACGTTCAGCTGAGACAACGTCATCAGAGTGTTCTAGTGTATAATAGCGGCGCGTGTGGTTTGAATGGGCGGTCTCTAGTCTCCCGACTTCATGACCTGACACACACTCCAAAGACCTCTCCACTGTGCTTTCAATCCTCCTTAAGGCCCCACAAGCACTGAGCGGTCTCTGAGAGCGTTGTATGCGTGGAGCGACCTGAGGAATGACCTGCCTGTATGCAACTGTCTGTTTTTGTGCAATCTTATTAAATGTAGCGAGATCTGTGGAATCACTAGCCAGAACCCCCATTTGTGGTGGGTTTACAGTCAGAGTGGTCTCACTTATTTTGCTTATGTTCACTTCTTCGTTGCGATGCACAGACTCCGACCTATTTACATTCTCAGTCAGGTTCCCACAATTAACGGGCCCCAGAATGTGGTCTTCTGGGCGTATAGTCCCGCTTGTCCGGTCTACAACCGATTTGTTTTGCTCTTTGCTTGTATCCCCTATCTGCTCTTGGGATCCAATGTTATTGGCTGAGTTGGCACTGGCCTTTCTTACCATTCCTTTCAAGTGTCTGCGTTTCACATTGCTCTTACCATTAACAACAGTTTGTGCAACACCCTGTCTCGGTCTATCTGAACACAGCTCGAAATCACTTTCTTCCATGTTAGGCGTGAGTTTTCTGAAGATGTCTTGGCTATCAAACTGTGCAGGTCAGACTGTTGGTACTGGATAAGCTCTGGAGATGTGTTTTAATTGGTTGCACTGTCTTTGTAGCACCCCATCTTGTCAAGGCGGTCAACAATTCAGCGTGTTGCGATTATGGTTCTTGATTTGACTGCGAATATATTGTTTCTTTTATATTATTAATCATTTGACTTCCATTTCATTAAATCAATATGATAATTTTCGATAACCGCCAGTATATGATATCTAGGAGTTAGTGTACATTTAGCTCCTGAAGCATATTTGAATTTAAAATTTTTAATTAATTTCGAAGGAACTGTGACACCAAATTCGCTCGGTGTCAGAATATAATGGCGACCTTTGTAATGTCCGATAACCATTATAATGTCTGATGACCATTATAATGTTGGCTGGTGACCATTTTAAGTTGTCTGATGATATAACGTTGTCTAATGAAATTTAAAATGTAAAGGTTTAAGAAAAGATTATCCTCTTTTCTTTTCAAAAGTGCTTAATGATAATTAGGTTTGGTTAAGAGTCACATTCAGAACTACACCTAATGATAATTGGGTTTGGTTATGAGTCAGATTCAGAACTACACCTAAAGATAATTGGGTTTGGTTATGAGTCACATTTCAGAACTATACTGTATAAAGTAAGTGAAGAAATAATCCTGGAAACTTCGATTATGTGCGCAGAAAATCGAACTTAAGAACAATTGTCCGCCCACTCGTTTGTTTAAAAATTCTTTTTCCTCAAATATTCCAAACGCCGCGTTCAACCTTTATTGTTGAAGACTGTCTGGAATATAACACACCAATAAAGTGAAGTGAGATCGCTGGAAAATGACAACATTTCACAGTTTTGACATTTCTGCTGAAATGGTTCTAGCGGTTTTCAATCTGGACGCCAAACCATCGCAACCAGGCAATTTACTTATGTTTTCAATCGATCTATAGAACTACATTATCACTCCAGTAGAACTACAAAACGACTCCATTAGATCTGAACTAAAATATGACATTGTACACTATGACTAGTAGAACTACACTATGGCTCCAGTAGAACTACATTATGGTACCAGTAGAACTACAGCATGACTCCAGTAGAACTACAAAATCAAATTGCAGAAGAATTGCAATAGAACTCCATTAGGAGCTCATATAACTCAAGCATGCCGCAGAGAGTATTAAGTACTGGGCTGTTGAAAGGGCTGTTCTCTACTACTGGGGAAAAACAACAACTTAGAACTAAAACAGTTGCTTGAATATTAGGTCAGTGAATCAAATACCGTGATACAAAACCGTCATTGTTTCTGCACACAAAGTGGAGATTACCTAGGGCCTTTTCAGGTCTGAAGTTAAATTTAAAAGGAATTACAACACAGGTAGTCTGACACCGATCGGCACAACATTCACAGTTAGAAAGTAGTACCGTACTTAGCTCGAAGGACACCGGTTAGTTTGAAAGGACCCCGCTGATGATATGACAGGGTGTTAAATACGTTAAAGTCAAGCATGTAAATCTGTTGTCATGAGACACCGAAATCGAAAAACGACATACCTCTACTCACTCCATTCAGTCTTGTTCTCAAGTTGGTCTCGTTTCACCTATGACCATTGTTCCTCAGTCAAGAAGAAATCCGACTCCTTGCAACTTGGTGGGGTTTGCCATTCCGCACGACAGATTTCTAATAAACGTGTTTTATTGCTTTTGATTCGATGATTTTCCGTGAACCTTTTCTCTCGACAGCCTTTATTTTTATCAATGGCGAATTGAGACACATTACTTTGTACATCTCATCGTAATCCGGTAGTGAGATCTGAATTTTGTTGTCTCGGCAAATGGTGTGCATTCTAGTTTTAGGATTTGTGTGTGTGTGTGTGTGTGTGTGTGTGTGTGTGTGTGTGTGTGTGTGTGAACAGATACATCAGGAATGTGACACCACAGGTCTCTGAATAAATTTATAAGAAAGTTTCCATATAGTAATGTATTTAAGTGTCGATCTTCTGTCGACAACATTCATTTAGTGTTTCGATTTGAACTGCCTTTGATAAAGTTGCCTCGGTTCACTGAAGTTGCCCCGCTTCACCGGTGTTTGATTTCGTAAGAAGTCAGTGAAAAACAAATGTCTGAAGCTATTCGAAAGCAATCCAAGTTAATTTTTTTAAATATTGACCTATACTTTCACGTTGCTGGCTGTTGTTTCGCGGCAGTGTTAGGCCTGTAGTGTTTGTTATTACAATGTTTCGCTGCAGTGTTGCTTGTAGTATTTCATTTACCCATTACAAACACCCCCTTAATTGAAGTAATAATGGGCAAACAATCTGGGTATCACTGTGCATTTGTTGAACTCGAACGTCGAAAACGGGTATCTATAATCCGCAACACGTCGTCACATACCCGTATCAAGTCGAATCAGCAGCGTGTGTTAATTGATAAGCAAGACGAATCCGCTGAGGCTTCTGTCATCCCAAGACCGTCTGAAATATTTCGATATTTTTTAAAAGAAAGGTTATTAATGAGAATATGATTTCCTGTTTTATGTAAAGTTTTAAACTAACAGGCTTAATTCGTCTTTGCATGCCGCAATATCCACTGAGCGGGCACGAACTACGATCGAGTTGTAATCCTACGTCACGTCCCCCGCCTCTCTAGCGCGTTTGTGCGTGTGAGTGGTGTGTGTGTGTGTGAGAGTTGTGTGTGTGTGTGTGTGTGTGTGTGTGTGTGTGTGTGTGTGTGTGTGTGTGTGACTCGGCTGGTAACTCGTGGCTCTTGCGCGTGCGAGAGTGCTCGACTTTGATAACTCGTTATTTTCTGCGGTTCCAAAAATATCACATATATAAATCTTCTACAGTCAGAGACCCCATTTCCACGTTACCTTTTTATTTTTTTTTTTTTTTTTTTTTTTTTTTAAAGAAATTAGAAAACCATTAGTCTTTGGTTCGTCTCGTCTTACATGCTAATTAACACGACACCCAAATGTCGGAACAGTGGCGCATATTTTAACCACAGTTATGAAAACATTTTCATGTCATTACCTTTTATGTGTACAATTTTATACCAGATTATTGGTATTTTGAACTGCAAGCTGAAAGGTGATAATGCTACTACAGTGTAATTCATTTACTAGAACTTTAATAATCTGCGATCTCTCATTACGCACACGGCTTTTATGGTTAGCTCTGTTCTATCATTTCAAGCAAGACAATTATCATGTGTCACTGAAAACACAATGTTTATTATCTGTGATTTGTTAAGAAACACGATTGTTTTGACTACTTTTAACTGTTGTTACTTCAAACACGACTGTGAATAGTTACAAAATCGATTGTCTTTAGCTGTGATATAATTTCGACTGTAGTTAGTTGTGATCACTCATCACAAACGCGACTGTGGTTAACTGTGATCACTCACAAATGCGACTTGATTAGCTGTGATTACTCATCACAACACGACTGTTGTAACTGTGATCAAAACACATCACAAACGCATCTGTGGTTAGCTGTGATCACTCATCACAACACGACTGTGGTTAACAGTGATCACTCATCCCAATGCGACTGTGGTTAGCTGTGGTCACTCATCATAACACGACTGTGGTTAACTGTGATCACTCATCACAAACGCGACTGTGCTAGTTGTGATCACTCATCACAACACGACTGTGGTTAACTGTGATCACTCGTCACAACACGACTGTGGTTAAAGATCACTCATCACAAGCACGACTGGTTAGCTATGTCCAGTCACTTTACAGTTAAACATTACATTGTTAATCTTTTTTTAAAAAAAAATTGATTGGGGTAGGAAGAGAGATGACTGGGATGGGAAGGAAGGTCTAAGTTTATTTTGTTTTCAGCAGGGTAGAAACTTAAATTTTAGCTTTGCTTCTGTGGTCGATTGTTGGGTGAAAATCCTTAACAGTTTTCAGCAGGGTAGAAACTTAAATTTTAGCTTTGCTTCTGTGGTCGATTGTTGGGTGAAAATCCTTTACAGTTTTCAGAAGTCTGTTGCTCTGCGAATGGCAGGGACCGCATGGCAGCGGGCTTTCTTGAGAGCCTCCTTCTCTGCTCTTAGCGACACTATCTCTCCTCGATAAAATGTTTCTGGATTGGTTGGCGGATAGGGTATGTTGCAGGAACCTCGCGCAGTGGGGCCTAAAAGGGATTTTGTAGGGATTCGGGAATTGAAGTGTTCACAAACTCTACATACTTGAAGTTTGTTGTGTCTGTGCTTTCTATATGTGTATGAACATGCAAGCCCGCGCACATACACACACACACACACACACACACACACACACACACGCGCGCGCGTACACACACATGTGAAAACACTCGTAGACACAACATCACGCGTACACCTAAACAGGTACATACACATACTCACAGAAACACATGCCCCTGACGTATGTACACATACGCCACACACTCACAAACACATGTAAACAAAAACACAATCATACTCGTACACACAGACAGACATTTACGGCACAGTATTGTCCGAGTTACTGCATGAGCTTTTCCTCATAGATACCTTAACAGTCAGTGGCTTTAAATGTAGCCTCTTTAGTATATTAGTAACTGAAGCTTTTAGTGAGTGCAATAATCTTTAATTTGAAATTAGGTCAGCATATTAATTAGTTTGTGTGGTTTCAAGACAGCATATTAATTAGTTTGTGTGGTTTCAAGACAGCATATTAATTAGTTTGTGTGGTTTCAAGACAGCATATTGCGAATTGTGGATTCAAGTCAGTTTATTTGGGAAATGCACTTATACCTTAAGCCAATACATAGGCCAGTCTGGCTTCAAATCAATATACTGGTCAGTATTGTTTCAAATCACTGTATTAATTAGTATAGCTACTTCTACATATATCTATCTAATATATCTAGTCAGTGGGGGGGGGTAGCTTCAGGTCAGTTTATTGGTCAGTATTGTTTCAAATCAGAATATACTGGTCAGTATAGCTTCAATTCAGTGTATTGGTTAGTGTGACTGTGGACCACTATATTAATCAGTATGACTTTAAATAAAGTATATTGGTAGTGCGACTTCCAATCAATATAGAGGTCAACATAATTTTGGTTAGTACATGGTTGTCCAAATTTTTTTGCGAAGAGGGTCAGATTTGGTGTTGGGGCCGAATATTCAATCGAATTTATGGGAAAACGTAAATTTAGGGGAAAATCCCATATCTGAATTGATTTTATGACAGAGGCTGCGAGCCGGTGGAAATTAGAACACGGGCCGCAATTGGCCCGCGGGCCGGACTTTGGACATGCCTATGTTAGTATATAGGTCAATGTGGCTTCCTGTCAAAATATTGATCAGTGCGGTTTCAGTCGATTATTGGCCAATGTCGTTTAAGTTAGTATGTTGAATAGTGTGGCTTTAGGACGGTATATTAGCCATTTTGGCTTCATGTCAGTATACTTAACAGTGTATTTTCACATCAGTACATTAACCATTTTGACTTCATATCTGCATACTGAAAAGTATGTCTTCATGTCAATACATTAACTATTTTGACTTCATATCAGTATACTGAACAGTGTGTCTTCATGTCAATACATTAACAATTTTGACTTCATATCAGTATACTGAACAGTGTGTCTTCATGTCAATACATTAACAATTTTGACTTCATATCAGTATACTGAACAGTGTGTCTTCATGTCAATACATTAACAATTTTGACTTCATATCAGTATACTGAACAGTGTGTCTTCATGTCAATACATTAACAATTTTGACTTCATATCAGTATACTGAACAGTGTGTCTTCATGTCAATACATTAACAATTTTGACTTCATATCAGTATACTGAACAGTGTGTCTTCATGTTAGCAGATGTACTTTGAACAGTTGGCTTCAGGTAAGTATATCGGTCAGTATGGTTTCCACTCATTATTTTGGTCAGTGTGGCTTCAGATCAGTACACTGATCAATGTCTATTCAGTCATTATATTGGTCAGTATGGCTTCATGTGAATATACTGAATAATGTTTGTATATTGGTCAGTTTAGCTTTCGGTGAGTATATTCAACAACTGACTGTCAGTGTGACGTGGGATCAGTATGTTGGTCAGTCAGTAAATTTTCAACTAATTCAATCACTTGAATATACAAGTAACGGTTTCATTTTCCTTGTCACTCACTTCAATCTATAAGTAATGATTTCGTTTTCCCTGTCAGTCATTTGAATATAATGTTTCCATGTCAGCCAATTCTTACGCGATTTGAGAAACGAGTTGTGAAAACATGACATACTTGCTGTGTTTTTGTTTCACTTTTAAAGGATAAGTGAAATAAAAAAAAAAAAATTCCCTAAAAACTACACAAGTATTCTGCTTCACTGTTTGAAAGTTTCAAAATACTATTTTTACATATTTATCACACGAATCGCCAAATATACTGTGTTTGCTGTTTGATTGTAAAGAGGACGTGATCCGATTAAACGTATACCACACCCGGCTCAACAGAAAGGTAAACAACTCATGTTGAACGCAATGTTCAAGTCCACTTGACGGGGGTCTATAAACTCGCTGTCCGCCCGTCAAGATTTGTGACAATGCCCTGTCTGACCGGCACATACTTAAATTAAGTCCATATTGAAATGTTTACATGCTAGCACTTTAGAAAGATTTACCCACCCCCACCACCCCTTTCTCTCTGTGAGTGTGTGTCTGTCACAGTTTAGACTCAAAATTCGTACAAGTACGCGTGAGTTTAGACAGTGTTCATGTAGGACTGTAAGTAAGTCTCGTGAGTATTAATTTTCTTCTCCTTTAAGCACTTTTATATATTTGTTTGAATAAAATTTGGAGTTATTTGTATTGTTTGTCGTGAGTTTTATTCCAAACTGTAAGGTAAATCCGAAGTAATTTGTGACTGCACATTTGCATAATACACACATAAACAACATGCATATACACACATACACAACACACACACGTACACATCTTTGTTTGAACACATGCTTGGTCTCAACTGATCTAAAGCATAAGGAGGAGCTGTCTATATAACTGAATTGTACGGTGCAATATTTATGTATTATTAATGCAGTTAGTAATCATAATACTCGAGTTCCTTAGTTAAATTATAGAGCTGCTTAATTTACATGTACTTAGACAAGAAATAAATAGTTATTTAAACCGACCAGGCAATTACTATTTTTTTTAAACTTAAGAACGCGTGAGGAATAAACGAGTTGTAATTTATTTCAAATTATATGTTTGTTTGCAAAAGTACATGCATGTAGCAACACATTAAAAAATATCAGTAGACTACACCTTCATTTAATATTTAATAAGTGAGCTCCTAACAACTGAAATTACAGGGCTGAAAATTTTACAACCAATCGTCGACTCGCAAGTGAAACACAATGGCGTCCTCGCATTTCTCTCTTACGCCCTGACAAGTCAGGGAGACTACTGTGAAAATACTGACACTTCATGCACTGCACCTGTTAACCTGCCAATAAAAGAACAGCCTCAGGTGTTAATGTAGTGTGAAAACCCCGAGGGTGTCTATCAACGGGAGATTGTCGACCTCACACTGTTAATACCAGAGTGCAAATCCGAGGGGTTTGGCGTTCTGCGGTCCTGATTTTCTTTCCTAGTACTTTTTCCTTTCTTAAGGGAAATCTTTGTCAATTCTAGAGTTCGATATACTTAGTTGTGTTATATTTATCCCCCAGAATGTGTTCTTCGTTGACTTACAACATTAACACCGACGACAACAAAACACAGCGCAACACTATATATAATTCTCTCGACACAAAAGAGGAATGCTGGGTAAGCATGGTTGCACTAAGAAAACAGTAGCGACGAACAGAAATGTCGAGTGTGATGATAACAGAATTATTGAACCAAGTGGGAAAATAGATTACGGACAAGGGTGGGTGGGTGGGATCACAAATTTTTATGAAGGGATTCAACAGGAAAAATGTCACAAAAAGTTACAGGGGGGGCAAAAAAGTAAAGAAAATGTAACATATTTTGCTATAAAAGAAGTCACAAGGAAAATGTCACATGGAAAAATATCAAAGAAAAGAGTCAACAATTTTGCTATGACGAAATGTCACAAGATGAAAAATGTCCTGGAGGTGGGGGAGTTACAGGAAACAAATCACTATTTATGGTATGAAAAAGTAACAGGAAACCAGTCACCAGTCATTTTAAGTCACGGGATAGGGGGTGGGGTGAGGGCTATGTAAAAGAAACAAATAATTGATTTTGCTAGGGAAAAGTCACGATGGGGGTGGGTGAGTGGGTGGGTGGAGGGAAATTACAAGGGGAAAAATCACCGTTTTAGCAAGAGAAAATTCGGGGGGTGGGAGTGGAGTTACAGGAGAAAAGTCACTGATTTTACCAAAAATTACTCCCAGAAAGAACTGTTGCCACTTGACAAGTAAGAATGTGTACTTGAGCATTAACTTGATTAAGTGACTCCTGAACTTTTAACTGAATACTTGTGCCACACGTCAGTATATTATTATTATTATTTCATATATACTTATAATACAATGGAACCATCTAAGTTTATTTTGTGCACCTCTTCAACCAAATCTAGATCTTGTTGTAAATTTACTTTTATGTGCAGTGACAACAATTATTTTGTACACCTCTTCAACCAAATCTAGATTTTGCTGTAAATTTACTTTTAAGTGCAGTGACAAAAATTATTTTCTACTATTAAGTGCAATGTTCTAGAAAAGTGTATGCATGTAAAAACTAATTTGTTTGGAGTTTCTTAAATACAATAGTGTTCGATATTTTATTTTATTTTTTATCATTGTGACAGATTAAATTTGCCTATCCATATTTCTAGACTTTCTAGACAATTTACAATTTATATAACAATTGTCGAACTGACCCGACCTTGGGCATTCCTTATGATGGTATTTTTTGTAAGTGTCAAAGTGGAAGAGAAAAAGCATATCCGGCAAGTGAGAGAGACGAGTGGTGACTGCTGAGAATTATTAATAACATAAAATTAAGATTCTCATTACTTGTAATTAATTATTATGAACGATTAATTAATAATAATTATAACCATTAACTAGGTGGCGTTAGTATCACAATCATGCTATTAATTAAGGTTTCCTGATAATTATTAATTTTATTATTACAAAGAATATTTACATTTAGGATAACAACAATTACCTTGCAGCTACTGACTTCATTTGTTATGAGTTTCTTTTAAAAAAAAACAAAAAACAAATACGGTGACAATGACTAACTTTGAAGCACGTAAATAATCCATTTCATTGAATTTTAACAAGAATCAACCAATAAAAACTGTTGTTGGGAATATGCGGCAGCGTTTATGATTCCCTCTGCAGCCACGAATGCACACTGATAACCCACTTCCCCTTTACAAAAAAAAATAAATAGGGGTGGTGGTGAGCATACGGCCATGCTTGTTCACAAAACCGGTGACTTGAAAGTGAGCTAACAACACCTAAATGAAAAAAATTTGGTGTGCCGTGCTAAACAGGGACCAATAAACTCCCCTGAATTAGATGAGGGCTGGTAAGGAATACGGATGGATGAGTGGTCGGGTCATAGCCTAAGGGGCGATGACACGTCCCTGCCTTGTTCTTGATTTGTCTCCCTTGGATTTTGTTTTTTCGGCTTGTTTCGATTTCTTCTTTTCTTCCGAGTTTCTTAGGAAGAAACGATGAACTTTCTTTTTTATTATTTTGGTGTTGATTATTTTTAAAAAGTCATCTTTGTTTTTGCCTTGTGTTTCTGATTTCTCCGCGTTTAATTTTGCTCGTTCAAAGTTAGGGAATTCAGAGTGGAATAGCAAGCTGCTTGCCGACGCGGCTTCTGCTCCGGCCCCTGTGGTCACCACGAGAAAGGCAGAGCGAATACTCCGTGCGAGCAGAACTGCAACCAACCAAGGTCACAGGTCTTTATTACTCAAGTTGTGTCTTGTCAACAGCAGCAATTATAGAAATAATGTATTTGCCATTCTGGATCTCTGGTTTCTTCTCCTTTTGTAACTATAAAATTCCTTGCTGTGGAATCCACGGAACTTGACTGGCTTTTGATTGGACTACTAGGCATGACATGCTTTTTTAGTCTTCATTGCAGATTTTGTGGGTTTGTTTACCGACTCATTGCTCATAACAGCTTGAACTCAGTTTCACATTTTCTTAAATCAACAAATCTGCTTGTAAATTCAGCACACAACTTGCCAACACTTTCAACACATTTGGAACAATCCAAATCTGACATTTCTGCTTTTCTGACAGCTAGACTGGGAATATGAAACAGTGCTGTTCTACTTAGCTGAGTCTGAAAAAATTGTAGTTTCTTTTCAAAGGAACAAATGTCTTCAAACATCTTGTTCACCAATTTACTTTTGCCTTCCAGTTTAATATTTAAATCTGAAAGATGTTGTGTGGCGTCAGTTAGGAAAGCAATGTCATTTAACACCAGTCATCATCACTTAAATAAGTACTATCTTGCTGCTTATTTATCATGAATGATTCAATCTCCTTTCTTAGATTCTAAAATCTTTTCAAAGTTGCTGCTCTACTGAGCCAACGCATTGCAGAGAAGTACACAACATCAGGATAATCAGAGTCAAGTTCTTCTAAAAAGGCCTTCAATTGCCGATGATTCAGTCCTCGAGCATTAATGTAGTTCACGAGCACGAATGTAGTTCACGAGCACTAATGTAGTTCACGAGCACGAATGTAGTTCACACATTAAACAACACCTTTCATAACATCTGTAAATCCAAGTATTTTTGTGCAAACAAGCTTTCCTGGCGTATGATGAAGTGATTCACCAAACTCCATGTGAACCGATGGTATCCAAAAATTTCCTGGTGAATCCATAGGTACTACCTGTCATGGAGGGTGCTCCATCAGTTGTCAGGCCCTACAGTTTAGAAGGGTCAAGTTGAAACTTCTCCCTCAACTTCAAGACTTGTTCACTAATGTCTTGTCCAGTGGTTGTTAGAGACTTTCTGGCCATATCCAAAAATTATTCAGTGATTTCAAAATTGTCAGTAACTCCTCGTACAAATAAAACCAATTGTGCAGTGTCACGTATATCTGTGCTTTTATCAAGAGCCAAACTATACACTGCACATCTATTTATCCTCTCTTTTAAAGTCTCTTCAATATTTTCTGCAAGTTGATTTAGCCTGCGTGACACAGTAAAACGAGACAGACTGGTTTGCTGCAATAAATGTTTCTTTTCAGGACATGCAAAATCAGTAAATATACCCTAGCAACTTTTCATGAATTCTCCATCACTTAAGGTTTTCCCATTTTCTGCGATTGATCCACAGAGTTTGAAGCTAAGCTTTGTTACAAGTTCAGAATTTTTCTTATATAAATATTCCTTGTTGCTTCTTAACTGACTTGGTCATCTGTTCTAGTTTGTCAACTCGAGCTTGACCTACCAATGTGTCGTATACTGTTGAATGTTTCGTTGTATAATGATGTTTAATGTTTCGTTGTATAGTGACGTTTAATGTTGTATTCCTTCATTACGGCTGTTGTAGTTTGGCAGATTACACTAATGTTGAATGTTACGTTGTAAAATGACGTTTAATGTTGTATTCCTTCATTACGGCTCTTGTAGTTTGGCAGATTACACATATAGCACCTTGGTTGTGATGAACAACAAAGTTTGTTGTTCCAGTCATTGTTGAATATTCTTTCCTCATCATCAATTTTCCGTTCTTTTTTTTAGCAGCAAACATCTTTAACTGCATAAAATATGAAAAAATATTAAAACAGTTTGAATTATAAAAAAAGGCAAAAGGGAAGGGCTCAAAGAGTGCAATTAGCTGACACTGTGCTAGGGTATAATTAGCAAATTTGCCATTTTGACTCGGAAATTAAATTTAAGCATTCAGAGCAAATTTATTTTAAAATTTGTCAGCACACTCCTTCGTAGTAGTATTTGGTTAATTACACTGTATATCTGTTGTTGGGTTGACTAATTTCATGACTGTTCTCGGTTAAACAGGTGAGTATTTAATTTATATGGTTTTGTTCAGTGTTTATTTGGCATGAACATGATGAATGTCCAAAATACAACAAAATAACTGATAAATCGGTGTTAACTCTGAGGCTGATGGAGGTTTAAATACATTGATAAGCTTTGTTGAATATAAACAACACAGCTATGATCAAATAACCATTGGTATACGTAAGTACTTTTAATGCACACAGCATTGGGTTACCATTTTTAAAATTACTAAAAAATACGGCTCTAAAACAAGTATGTTTTGTCTTAGATCTACTATCAAGATACGGTTCTAAAACAATTATGTTTTGTCTTAGATCTACTATCAAAATACGCTCTAAAACAAGTATGTTTTTAACTTAGATCTACTATATAAATACGGCTCTAAAACAAGTATGTTTTGACTTAGATCTATAGATTGATATAATAAAATGTCTACACGTTCTTCATCGTACTTTAATGTCTAATGCTATGTCCACTTAGTTTTTAACCTATATATAATTTGAAATGTGCAGAATCCATAAAAGGTAATGACTTGGTATGATTACGTACAGTGTAATCACCAAGGGTGGCCAAACTTTTTGCAAAGTGGGCCAGATTTGGTGAGGTTGGGGCTGAAGAGGACTAGATTTTTGTGAGGTGAAAAGGTTTTGGGGCCGAACATTCAGCATGAATTTATGGGGGAAAGTAAATTTGTCTGATTTGATTTTATGAGGTCTCTGCAGGCCAGTGGAAATTTGAACACGGGCCGCAATTGGCCCATAGGCCGGACTTTGGACAACCCTGATGTACACAGTCTGACTGCACGATATACTGCGAAGGAAAGGCCAGCCATATTTAATAAGCAGTCTGTGCAGATACTTATTTCCGATCAAAATAAGTTCCTGTCCAGTAAATCAAATGACCAAAGGCACAAGCAAAGCGTGGTCCAGTCATGACTTAGCTGTTGAAATACAAACTAAAAGCCCACACTTCATTTTATTGTGATAGCTATTTCCCTTGGTATACAAGGCATATAAGTAACTGAAAAAATACATCGCGTTGTTTTTTCGCTCACACTCACCCCAGAAGCCGCAAGAGACCTTTCATCTTCACGATGTTCTCGGTCGTGGTCTGCTTCTCGGGGATCCTCGCAGCTTCGCAGTGCGTCTGGTGGAGGGCAGGAGGGCTGGCGGAAGGGGGTGAAACATGTAGCCCACCCTCAACCGCTTTCCGTCGGTTGGGGGGGGGGGGGGCTCCGAAGCCGCTGGAAAAAATCTAGCTACCTCAAAAATGATACACTCTCGCCAATCGCTGTTTTTAAAACAAACAAGAAAAAACCTGCGATGCCACAATTTATTTAGTTTTAGTATACTTTATCGAAGTTTGCTTCCTATCATAAAGTCAACTGAAGGTTTATTTTTTAAAAATCAATATTTCTCGGTTGCTGTGATCTAGGGGAAGCTATTCCAGTTTTTCTGTAACCGAGCACGCAACATGGCCGCGGCTTGAACGAGTGTGCAGAATTTCGTTAAAACTAACGGTAGAAGAAAAAGACACCCAATTTCCCTGCAAACATGACGACAATACGACAATTTACATGTGATGATCTTTTTCGATTTAATAGCGTGTAAGTATTAAAATAAAAGAATATATTTAATAAATTGGAATAATATTAATAATAAAATACTTGTGCAAATAGCGTTGGTATGTGTACTAGCACTGTAGCAGAAAAACTTGTGTTACCTAGGTGAAAATAATTGATTTTAAATAAATAACACTAATCATTTAATTGTTTAGTATTTCCAGAGTAAGCTGGCATAAATAGACCTACTACATCAGCTAAGCTTCCATGCATCAGTCATTCACTGATTCAGTGAATCTGATTTATAATCACTGGTCCTTATAGTTATACTCATTACTAGGCCTACATGCCCATTAACTGGATTGGCAGCTAAAGTTGGACCCATTAAAAAATGTCAAATATGAAAGTGATATCTTCTTCCCAACTATACTCATAAATTGTGTTATTTTACCCATACATACAGGCAATATGATCTTACAAAAGTTACATGCCTTTTTGCACTACTACAGTCATGGTCTAGATCTGTAGCTGGTATCCCACTGGTTTAAAGTAAAATAAATTTGTAATGATATATTTACTGAATACATTTACAGAGCTGAGAAAATATATTGAATAGTCAGCAAAGATATAATCGAAATGATATATTTACTAAATACATTTACATGGCTATGCTAAGAATAAATCGAATAGTCAGCAAAAGGACATAATCTAATGTAATAATTAAAAAAAGATATATTAATTGATACATATAAATGGTTGTTCTAAGAAAATAGTCAGCAAAAATACATTGTCTAAAGATAGGTAACTACATAGATATATTTATTGAATAAATTTACATGGTTGTGCTGAGAGAATACCCTAAGACAAAAAGATATGAAAGGTAGGTAATTTAACAGAGGTATATTTATAGAATAAATTTAGAAGACAGTCATGAGAGAATACTGTAAGAAAAAACATGATAGTCTAAGATAGGTAGGTAAATTACAAAGATATATTTAATTATAGAATACATTTACTGTCCTGAGAGAATAAACTAAGACAAAAGACATGATAATCTAAGACAGATAACTAATTACAGAGATATATTTATAGAATACATGTACAAGACTGTCCTGAGAGAATACTCTAAGAAAAAAGACATGATAATCTAAGATAAGCAAATCTCAATCACAATATCTGTTGTGGAATTAAAGAAGACAGTCTGAGAATTTGATTTGAAGGTTTAATTGTCAAATTTGCATGTTTATTTCTGATGAAAGGACAATTTCCATTTAAATTTTGGTTGACAGATAATTTATTTGAATAAATATTCCTAATAGATGCCCTAAATTATTAGTGGACATTGCTTCTTTATAACTTTGGAAATATTTACAGATTTCTCAGACAATTAAAACACATTATTCCTTAGGTATAGCAATATTTGAATAAAATAAAGTGTTACAACTAAGCTTTCATTTATTCACTGTAAAGATGTTGATGAACTAAGCTTTTATTATTATTTAATTATTTACTGCCCAGTTAGTAATGATGCTGTATTCGTAACCAGAATTATTTCCTGTGACCATGTCATCACATTTGCTGGAATACAGTTTTTGACAATATCCTGTACCAATAGCTTTTGTACACTGTCAGTGTATGCCAGGCTAAAGAAAACTAACAAAAATACCCAAACAAACCCAGAGTAGAAAATATTTAAGTAAATTTCTTCTATTGGTTAATTACCTTGTGGTGCACTATTAAGTTGGTTGGGTTAGAGTTGTTCTTTTATGATAAATGATGGATAAGATTACATTAAAAACTCCAAAAGTAAGATGCATAATATACTAGTAGTAGTTTAAATTCTTTGGCATATTGATCAGTATTAATTCTTAAGTAATACTTTTCAAGATATTATAATCTTCTTTTTGAAACATAAACTGTGACAAAAACTTATAGAGTCAAAAAGCATTAATTTTAAGTTTTAAAAAGATATGTAGACTTTGAAATTTTACAAGAGTATTGTAATTATAGTTTATATTCACATTTAATAATATTAAATATGTCTTGCATTTTTTCTCAGGAATCTTGATCCACTCACTGAAACTGTATCCTTTTATGTGTATTGTAATTAAAAATAAGTATACAGTTTAAAATTATAAAATTCCTGTATAATTGCATTTATAGCTGCTCACCATACTCACCATACCATACTCACCATTATAAATGCTGAAATGCAAAATTCAGATAGATAGTTTTATTACATTTGAATTATGATTTTGACATTCAAATTGTGTTTCCCAAGATTGTAAGAATAAATTTATATAAATAGATAATACTAATTTGTTGCAGATGTATAAAGTTTTTAAAGCTGATACATACAGTTGTGATTTATAATAATGCAAATCTTTTTTAAATTTAAATTACAATTAAAAAAAACAAAAAACATATAGAGTAACTGATACTGTGAATGTGATAGATTAACAGAATGGGGTGGTGGCGTACAAGATTATTAAGACAGAAAAGTGGGTAGAAAAGTGCTTTTTAAATTTTAAGAAAAATGTTTAGTGTGTGTGCATGTGTGACCCATAATTACATTCCACTCAATACCTAAAAACACTTGTATAATTACAGCTCTTGTTTAAGCCTAGACTTATATTGTTCTTGTTTGTCTAGACTTATACAGTTCTTGTTTGAATCTAGACCTGCACAGTTCTCGTTTGAGTCTAGACTTGTACAGTTTTTGTTTGAGTCTAGACTTGTACAGTTCTTGTTTGAGTCTAGACTTGTACAGTTCTTGTTTGAGTCTAGACTTGTACAGTTCTTGTTTGAGTCTAGACCTGTACAGTTCTTGTTTGAGTCTAGACTTATACAGTTCTTGTTTGAGTCTAGACTTGTACAGTTCTTGTTTGAGTCTAGACTTGTACAGTTCTTGTTTGAGTCTAGATGTGTACAGTTCTTGTTTGAGTCTAGACTTGTACAGTTCTTGTTTGCATCTAGACTTTGTACAGTTGGAGTCTAGAAATGACAGTTCTTGTTTGAGTCTAGACTTGTTCAGGTCTTGTTTAAGCCTAGACTTGTTTAGGTTTTGTTTAAGCCAAGTCTTGTTCAATACTTGTTCAAGTAGTTTTGAAAGCAGCAAGCTGGATGAAATATTCCTGCACATAACGGCACACCTTGTATGATACACACCTCATCATCAATAGGTTAGCAGGAAATCTTGTGATCTTTCTCAGTACAAGAAAAATTTGTGTTACTAAATAATATTTTAAAAAGGAATTAGAGTGTTTTTGATTGTAAATTAATATATGAAAATGAATGTTTAGTATAGTGAACCCTAAAAAGGACGGGCAGCTTCACACAGGTTGCTTGTAAATTCTTGACAGAAAACTATTAAATTAATTTGAAAATCAAAAGGGTGTATATCTGCCACTTCCCATTTATCCACATTTAGATATGTTATAAAAGTTACTGTATGCAAAATCTTATGAAAATCTTATTTGATTATTTTATGTTATTTGTTTAATCTGTTTGATTATATTAATATGTGCATTTATAATCCACAAATGAATGATCTTTTTTAATTTTTAATTTTCTTTGTATAATTATATTTTGTTTGAATATAACATGAGAAGGCCTTGACATAGTTTAGTATGGACTTCCTTTCTACATGCAGTACTTGGCACATTGGCCAGAGTACTTCCAGCTAGCAGAATCCCCAAGTGGTGAAATTATGGGTTATAGTAAGTATTTGTAAGAGTTTCTTTCTGATTCTTATAATTTTTCAATTGTATTTCATTAACAGTAATTAACACCTTTCTATTAAAAGAGGGCATTCCAACTCCATAATTATTTGGCATATCACAAAATCTGCAAACTGATTTGCAACAGTGTTTAAAGTAAAATAAAATTAATTAAGTTACTACCAAGCTTCAGGCTACTGATGTTTTCCATTCTTAACCCTTTAAGGGGCAGACGTTTTTCCTTTTTCTAACTCTGAAGGGGCAAGATTTTTCAGGGTTTCAGTGAGATTTAGGGTTACGTTAGTAAAAACATCATATCTTAGGTATTAGTGCATTTATTTCAATGAAATAAAATGCAAAATGAAAGGAAATGAAAGCAGATTTATTAATATCCTTAATTGAAGTATACTTTCAGGTGTTAAATTTGAATCCCTGCATGAAATTATATATTTACACAAAAAAAATATTGTCCAGTTATTGTCCGCTACAAACACCATGTACACACACTTTGTTGATGCCGGGAACACTAATCTATCTTCAGACACTCAATACATTTCTTTTTTCGGCAGATTATAAATTCCTATCAAAATCATAAGCCCAAAATAAGCCTTAATTTCAGTGGCATTAGTTTCCTTCCAACCTGGATCGCCATTTTGTTTTTCCACGATTTTCGGACGTGCGTACTTGTTCATTTATTCTGATATCTTGTCAAACGTTTCTACTTTGAAAAACTAGCCAGCTGAGTACTATCATTAATTCCAGTCACATTCGGCCCCATTTCTGTTATAAATTCCGATATATTCAGTGCTAAAGTACTACTATTCCAACCATGTGCGTCTCCAGATACCCCTCCCCGCTACTTCTCTTCGATATCCTCAGAATCTGCTGAACTCTCCTCCAAAATTTGAAAGATGCAACATGTGCACGCTACTGACATTAATGTCACTTCTAATCCTATCATCCGATTCAAAATAAACTTCTCTTACCTCATTATCCGATAAATCGAATCCATTAAACTCCTCATTATCGCTCGACGATTCTAAGAAATCCATTTGAAACACCAAACGCGAAAAACAAAGAAAACTTTATGAAAAAATGAATGCTGCCACATGAAAACACTTAAAAATGGCGCGGAAATCGTTGTACAAACGTCATGCTTCCTGTAGACACCGGAAGTCTCACGATTTCTCGAATGATATGAGAAGAAAAGAGCACTGGTTGCTACGGACGCTTTTGGACGTTTTGCCCTTTCGGTAGTAAAAACGTTTTGGGCCGCTCTGCCCCTTAAAGGGTTAAGGATGCTCATAATCCGATATTGTACATAATTCAGAATTTGTAAGTAAATTATCTGTTTTGGTTGCCCATTGGTGAGCAATAGAATGCATTGAAATTTAAATTAAAAATGATGCACAATTCCAGTTTTTCAGTGATGTCAAGTTGTATGTCTGTGGGTTCATCCATATCAGAACTAATTTACCTCATGGATGTTATTAAGTTAAAATTATAATGACTCGATCTTATCACCAGAATGCTGTAACTCAATATCCTCTTATCTTGTCTGTATTTAATTTGAAGAATATCTCACTCTGGATTGAAAGTAGATATACTTGAAACTTTTGGGTGTAAATTACAACTGAATCATTACAGTTTAGTCATACATTTAATTGATGGCTTTTACTATCTTGAAATTATGTAAACTCTTCACATGTATTATGGCAATGGTTCTCAAAATGGCACCTGCAACAAGGTATGAAAAATAGGTCAAATGTAGGCTGTTCCATCCAACCTCATGTCACTCATTTCAGGTTCTGTAAAATCATTCAAAGCAGAACTGATCTTGTGGAAGTCATATATGAAGACAAAGTCTCTTGTACATTTTCCAAGAAAATGGTATGTGACAGCACTACATTTAAAGACCCCATTTGTAGTCTGAAAAGATATTTCAACAGTTCATCACTGAGTCTGTGATTTCCTACTTGGGAATCCTTTTACTGCCAACTAGAGATAAAATAAATGACTACATTGACTGCAAGTCTCATTCAAGCAACAAGAGGTCCAAGCATGCTTAATAAATCTTAATTTCAATTCCATTTATCAATGTGAACTGTTTTTAATGATGATCATAATAAAGTAAAACACAGATCTTGACTTAAAGATGGGCTTCTTGAAGATTGCATATAAATGGGAATATCAATATCATTTTACCCACTCAGCTGCTAAAAACTGGCTAATAAAATCCATTGCTATAAATCATACTGATTTAATACAATAAAAGCACGCCATTTAATACTACCTTTTCTCTTTCAGTTCTGGTGAGCGGATACCCGTAACAATAAAAATTGTAGTTAACATTTTAAATATTTGTATGTTTACTTGTTGAAATCCAGATACAAGTAAAAGTAGAATGAATATTTTTAATTAACCATAACTGGCTTCTATGTTAAAGTAAGAATAATAAATATATTTGGGCCACTATTTCAACAATTTTGCACTTTTAAAAATAAATAAGATGAAAACTGACTGGTAATGTTATTTATTTTGTAAAAGCTACTTAGTTCACTTTCCAGAGAGATTAAAAAAAAAAAGCAAATTCACATTATAATAGAATAAAGAATAATCCGCTCAAATGGTCGAGATACATGTATTCCATATTACTAAATATGATGATTTGCGTCTTATTTAATGTCCAATACAAAAGTAATTTTTCTTGAAAAATTGATGACACATGCCAAACTCTTGTGAAAATTTGAATCTGCTCTTGGCCACAAAAAGGTTGGGAACCACTGTATTATGAATTTACTTCAGTTCTATGCAGATAATACATTTATAAAATTATAGTGCCCTTCTTTGTTTTTTCTTTCTTCCTTTTACATGTAAAGGAAATAGATGGATGAAAGGTTGTAATTTTTTTTATAATTTATTTATTTTCTCAATCTGTTTACAGTAAAATGTAAAAAATGTGCACAACCAGACCTCAATATTTTATATGTTGGTGTCTCGATATATCATCACTTATTTTCAGTTATGGGGAAAGCAGAGGGAAACAATGAAAACTGGCATGGCCATGTGACGGCTCTGAGTGTTGCCAATGAATACCGCCGTCTTGGTCTGGCTGCTACATTGATGAAAAACCTTGAAGAAATATCAGAAAGGTTTTGGAATTTATTGATTTATTTTTGATTGTTGTTGTACTAGGGATTTATTTCAGAGTTTGAATGATACCTTTAAAGTGAAAGAAAACAAAAGTTTTGTTTTGTTTTAATTTACTTAGAAATAGATCTTAATATTATTTTACTTACTTTTGAACAAATTCTGAAATTTGCACCATCTCAATTTTTGTGCTTTTGTGGGGGAAGTGTGTGTGTGTGTGTGTGTGTGTGCGTGCATTGGGGGGTGTTTGTGCAAATCACCTTGTAAGCTTTTGAGTATTTAATATTTTTGTAATTAATTTTCCTTTTGAAATAATTATTATTTTTATTTATTTTGAAGTGAGATTTTTTATTGTTTAATAAAATAAATCCATTTTATTTGTTATTTATGAATTGTGAAGTTTATTAATTAATGTGCTTGTTTTGTGAAAATGTAAAATTAAGAAAAAATATTTTTTAATTAATGCTTTTTCTTTTAGGAAGCAGTGTTATTTTGTGGATCTTTTTGTGCGCGTGTCAAACCAAGTAGCAGTAACTATGTACGAGAAGCTTGGCTACAGTGTGTACAGACGTGTGTTGGAGTATTACTCAGGGGATGTGGATGAGGATGCATTTGGTATGTTATTTGAATGCATGAAGTGCAACAAAGATCATTGTATACATATGACTTGTACTAAGGTCTGTTTAGTAGGTAGCTTATAATAGGATTTGTAGCATGCATTGTCTTTCATAGTAATGTACAATGAGAGTGGCAATATGTATTTTGTTTCAGAGTAATGTACAGTGCGAATGGCAATATGTATTGTTTCACAGTAATATTTAGTGAGACTGGTAATATGGTTTCACAGTAAAGTATAGAGGGAGTGGCAGTATGTATTTTGTTTCACAGTAATGTACATCAAGAGTGGCAGTATGTATTGTTTCATAGTAATGTACAGTGAGAGTGGCAATATGTATTGTTTCATGGTAAAGTGCAGTGAGAGTGGCAGTATGTATTGTTCCATGGTAATGTACAGTGAGAATGGCAATATGTATTGTTTCATGGTAGTGTACAGTGAGAGTGTCAATATGGATTGTTTCATGGTAATGTACAGTGAGAGTGGCAATATGGATTGTTTCATGGTAATGTACAGTGAGAGTGGCAATATGGATTGTTTCATGATGTATTGTTTCATGGTAATGTACAGTGAGAGTGGCAATATGGATTGTTTCATGGTAATGTACAGTGAGAGTGTCAATATGGATTGTTTCATGGTAATGTACAGTGAGAGTGGCAATATGGATTGTTTCATGGTAATGTACAGTGAGAGTGGCAATATGGATTGTTTCATGGTAATGTACAGTGAGAGTGGCAATATGGATTGTTTCATGGTAATGTACAGTGAGAGTGGCAATATGGATTGTTTCACAGTAATGTTCTTTGTGACTGGCAATATGTATTGTTTTCTCAGTAATTTGCAGTGTGACTGGCAGCATGTATGCAGTATCAAAGTAATATACAGCAAGATTGGAATCTTGAATTATGATAGTTTACATTAACATACAATGAAATTGGTAGTGTTTATTGTGTTTCACAGTAATGTTCACTGATATCAGAACTTGTTTCAGTATGTTACAGAGAGGGTGGTAACATACATCATTGTGGCCCTCTCATTAGTAATAGTAGGAATGGCAGTATTTTGTGTTCTATCAATCACAGATAGACTGAGCATTATCTGTGCTTCACAGTAAACGACAAGTTTGAATATTTGCTTAAACTTTCTGTTGTTCTATTTTTGTTGTTGTACATTATACATTTTCATTCCAGTCCAGTCACCCGTATTGCATCATTCTGTGTTTATATTTTAAAAAAAGAATCCTGATTGTAAGTAACTTGTTCAGCGCGAGACAGATAAACTAATGATTGGAAAAATTTCAAGATTACTCCCAACACCTGTTCCACAGAATTATTTTAAAATTTTGTTGACTGTAATATTAACATTAACAAGTACATGTCTAGAATGTATAGTATAATTTAAAAAAAAAATTTTAAACCTGTTTCCCTTTTGTTTTTTTCATAGTTAATTGTACTCTAGGGAGTGCTTAAAGAGATTATTTAACCAAGTCTAGAGGTCAGAATGTTTAAGACATAGGCTGCATTTTATAATACAGACGTTAGCAAAATTGAACAAAAAAAAAGAAAGAAAGAAAGAATTTTTTTCTTTCCTTCTGCAGCAAAAGACATTGGGTGTGGGTATTTTTTCCCCTGTTGATTCCCCCCCCCCCCCCACTCAATTTTCTTCAACAAAAAAAACCCCTACACCCTACAAATAATTTTTAAAAAACCAAACCCAGTTTGTGTTTGATTTTGCAAAAAGTTTTGAATTTTTTGTGTAGTTTAATTGTAAGATGATTGTACTTTGTAAGTGTAATAGCAGGGTAGGAAGTTTGGAAAGAAGGATCATAATTACAGTTTACTGCTAATTATAAAGCAGGGACTGCATAACATGAAGGATTGCCTACTTTACCTGGCTGCAATATAACTGAGCCAAAGGTGATCCACAAACTCATGACTGAACTTTCTTGATTTACTGCTGCTTCTCATGAAATAGCTGCAGTTCTTGTTTCTGCAGTAAGTCTAGAACTAGTCATATTCTCTTTAGGTTTGTAAATCTGGTCGTGATACATTTGGTGTGAACAAAAAATAGGAAACTTGCATTACAAAAAATTAGATCATGCTTTCCTCTGTAACTTCAGTAAAACTTAGAGAGACCAAAAATGAATCATGCTCACTAAAAAAGCACAAAAGGCCCAAGAACATCAAAGAATATAATCTTTTCCAAAGAATGGACTGTTTAGATGTTTTCAAATGGCTTATAACTATCTAGATAAACTGGTGGTGATAAAAAGGCATGATTCTGAAAACAACTGTCATGCCAACTGCTAGTCACTCTTAAAGGTTCCATTATTAAAATCTTTCCAGCCTGACCTTGAAAATAATACTAGAATGGAAAGCATCAACATTATTTGGATACAGAAGAAGTGCATCATTTGCAAAAGCACTAAATTAACAGTGAGAACTCAGAATGCATTCAACTTGATTCATTTTAGATGTCGTCCCTACTTCACAAACTAAATTATAGTTTTTTGTAGTTGTTTTTTTATTAGTACCTTCATAACATTTACTAGATTTGATCAGTTGAGATTTCTTTACTAAGAGATTTGATCAGTTGAGATTTCTTTACTAAGAGATTTGATCATTTGAGATTTCCTACCAAGAGACCAAGCCAAATGCAATGTCTTTACCAAGAGATTTGATCATTTCAGATTTCCTACCAAGAGACCAAGCCAAATGCAATGTCTTTACCAAGAGATTTGATCATTTGAGATTTTCTTACCAAGAGACTTGATCAGTTGATATTTTTTTACCAAGAGACTAAGCCAAGTGTGATTTCTTTACCAAGAGGCTTGATCAGTTGAGATTACTTTTCAAGACATCTATCTTTAATTGTTCTTTTAGAATGTCTATTTGTTTCAAATCACAAATGATGTTATTTATAGGACAGTTGAAATTTCTTTACTATTAAAAACAGCTATTTTAATTGCCCTTATAGACAAGGTTCCTTATGAATGAAATCCCAAATCACATACTATGCTAATTATGGGCCACTTTAGACCTCTTTGTTGTTAAAGGCAGCCATCTTTCATTGTCCTTTAAGAAAGGCAATTTACAACCACATACATTGTTATTTATAGGCTAGTTGAGATTTCTTCTGAATAAAAATGGACAACTTAATTGGCCCTATAGACAAAACTACCTTTTGATTGTTGTCTTAAACCACAAATGTTGATTCATTTGTCTGCAATGAATAGTTTGGTGCCATATTGTCCTCATATCTGGAACTTCTTATGCATGTTTCACATCCTGATTTCTTTTGTTTATAGTTTTGTCATGTATAGTTATCTTGTACAATTTATAGTTCCACTATTACAGGCACTTGCAGATTTGCTTTACTTGAAGTAGAAGGGCTGATTTTGGCAATAATTGTTGTGAACACCTTTATCCACTCTTGTTATTCATTGAGTTCTTAAAATTTTATTAAATACATTTAGTCAGTTAATTACCCTGCCTGTACTTAACTAGTTTTTCATCTCTGCTGCACTAAGACTGAGAAATGTGCATTATTTTCATCAGTTACCATATGTGGACTTGCTAAATAAACAATGTTGTTTGAATCCAGGGAAGTATGTATTTGGAAATCAATTGTGAGTAGTTATAACAGATCCTTCACTTGTTAACAACATTGTTCTGCTCTATTCATAGTAATTTTTTATTGTATAAATGATTTTCATAAGATTTAAGTAGACTTAAAATTAAAATTGCTAACATATTTAATGTTATATTTTAAAATATATTTCATTATATATGGGAAGTTATCAATAATAAATTAAGTGTAAAATTATACAAGGTAGACAACTCCTTAGAGACTGTTTATTGACAAAGGGAAAGTACTATTGGCTCAAAGACTAGAGTGCATTAATGTTGACAGCAACTGCAAAGTTATAATTTTTCTTGTTTTCATTATTTAAAGTAAAGTATTTTTTTAAAAACTGTTCAAGCTGCATTTGATTTTGAATACTATTTAAAGAAAGAAATGGTTTGTAATTAAAAATCATTATTAGTAATCATAATAATAATATTAAAAATGAAAAAGCTCTTAATTTAAGAAAGGTTTTTAACACTTTACAATAATTACACATAAATATTCAAGATCTTTATAGAGACTAAATAATCATAAGAAAACCAAAGAATGAATTAACATGCAGTGACATTATACAAACTGTATTGACAGAAGGAAAACATAAATAAAACACTCAGTATGGATATGGACTTTCCAGTTTGCAGATTATCTCTGCATGATTCTTACTTTAATTTAATGAGTATTTGATTTATATATAATACACGTTCCTGTGTGACTCATTTCCTCACTTGCAAGGAGTGTGGAAAATGGCATAACTACTGCCCATGCAGCCCCAACAGTGCTTAGGGTCTTTCAACAGAAGGAGCCCAATATTTGTTCTTTCAAAATAAATTTTTCTTGGACATTTGAAAAATATAAAAATGATTAAGTTTTCATGGGGTGCATGCACATTCATTTGTGAAATGGAGAGAGAGAGAATGTGCATGCATGTGGAAAATGGTGGTGGTGTGTTTGTAGATTTTAGTGGGGCTCAGTATTTAAAGTCACTACTACATGTTAAGTAATGTTCTTAGTCCCTGCCAGGCAATAGGAGCATGCACTTGGTTATTTCTTAGCATGGTAATTTCTTATGTATAATTTTAGTTCTCCAAGATTCTCAAAAACAAACAAAAAAATAGAGATTTTCTGACTAACTAATGTTATGAATATACAGTAAAAACTGCTATAATTAAAATAAGATTTTATAGTCTTTACACATACAAACATATTTGTAAGACACCATAAAATATGAAATTTGGTATCTGTTTTTGAAATATCTATGCATCCTCTTCCCTCCATTAGCCTGGATAATCAAGTGTATACTCCACCTCTCTTTTTCAATCCAGACTGGTTTAGAGCAGATACCCCACTTCTCTTCTTCATTCCACAATGGTTTAAAGCATATGCTCCTCCTCTTCATTCCAGACTCTTTAGGGCAGATACTCCACTTTTCTTCTTTATATCCAGATGGTTTAGAGCAGATTGTGATGAGGATACAAGCACTGACAAATCTCTTAGAATGGAAGTAACAATATCAAAAATTGTCAGTAATGAATTTCATTAAACTTCAAATGTCTTATTATGTATACACATAAATAATAAATAATTGAGCATATACCTGAACTGGCAATAATCATGTATAAATACAGAATAATTTTTTTAATTTATAGCAATTGAAGAAATATACATATATAAATATAGTCACTCAGAGTCATATAAATTTAATTTGAAAGGTCTGAATCTCATGACTTATTTTTTTTAATTGAAAAAATAGTTTGGTATAAGAAGTCTAAATAAATACTTTCTTTACATAAATGACAGTAATGTATTTTGAACAGACTAAGAACAGGACAAACTATTAATGTTTTTTTGATTTATATGATTTTATTAATATACATTTCACAGATTTATAAAGATGTTTATGAATATTCAGATAACTTTCAACATAGGTTAAAGATGTTTATGAAATATTCATATATTTTATAACTTAATTTAAAAGAATCTCTCCCAAATCTAATTTCTTGGACTGGTGCAAATTCTAGTTTTGGAAATTTTACTTCTGGGGCATATTTGCAGAAAATAACTACCCCCACCCACCCACACACACACACAACACACACACACCACACAAGCATGCACAAGCATGTGCACAAAGAACAAATTTAGCAAAGAAATATTAAAAAAACAGCCTTTCTATTTAGCAGTTATTTTCACTCTTTGACTCTTTGTATCAACAAGGCAAAGCTGTTGGCCTTTTTGTTTAGCAAACATTTCCATTATTTTACTCTTATATCAACACTGCATATCAGATATGGCTTTTCTTTTAAGCAACTGTTTTCACTATTTATTTTTTGTGCATTTTTTGCCTGAAAGTTATCCCTGTACCCTGAACCTTCTTATTAAGTATCATGGAACATGTTTTTTTTTAATTTTTTTAATTTTTTTTATTGGATTACTTTAAATTTGGGTTTCAGTGAGTTGCATGATAATTCTGAGTCTATAACAAATATAATTATATAGAATCACTGCTCATTTACTCTCCCCCCCCCTCCCCCGTCTTTGTACTCTTCTCTGCCACCTCACCTCCAAACTACTATCACACAAAAAGTTGATGAAAAATATAACATTGTTTATTTCTACCACCACCTTCACCTGTTTAAAAGTAAGGATTTTTAACTCCACTTGGGCGAAGTGTGGAAAATGAAATCTTTTCAAATTCCCAGTAAGAGGCTGAATTTCTTTTCTTAAATTAATAATGTTTTCTCATTTGAAGAGAATATTTTGGCAACATGCAGAAATTTATTCTTACTGATCATAGCATCTCCCTCATTTATAATTTTATTAATGCTAATCGCTCCATCACGACCTGTACTTTGCAAACATTGATTTATTGTTTCTTCATGTTTGTCCCAAACAATTCACTTCTGACACTTATAACTCCATCACAACTTGTACTTTGCAAGCATTGAGTTGTCATTTTTTATGATTGTCCCAAACAACTCATCTCAGGCTCCAATCACCACTATGCATGATGGAATCAATGTTCTTTGTATTATCAGCTATTGCTTTGGCACACATAGTCATGTATTGTGTCATATATTACTTTGACATATGGTTATCATCTGGGGTTTTTTGTTGCCACACCCACTCATTCATTGTGTCATCAATAATTTGTTTTGACACAGCCACTCATCATTTATTGCCTTGACACATTCATTCATTGGGTATCATCTGATACTTTTACACACTATCTCAATTATTGGTCATTGTCTATGACTTTGACACACACATATTAACTGTTGTCATTGTCTATTTCTTTGACACACCCACTCATTAATAAGTCATTATTTATTGTTTTGACACAGGAATTCATCTATTACTTTGATACACCATTTCATGCATTGGTCTTCATCTGTTGAAAACCATTTATTCACTGTCATCATCTGTTGCTTTGACATCCATTCTGTCATTGCTGTCATCATTGTTTTGACATACCTACTCATTCATTCTTTCATAATAATTCATTCAAGCATTCATCTTTTCCTATTCATAATATTGGTAACATTACTGGAGATTTATTAGAGGGCTTTATTTCTGAATGGACTTAGTGCTTCTTCAGATAATGAGTTTCTTAAGTGGAACAAAATGCTGTCATAGATATGATAGCCACAAAGCTACTCATCACCAGAACTGTGCTACTAGATGACAAACATTCTGCTCCATACTGAACTAAGCTGTCATTTGACCCATCTATGTTCTGGGAAGACAAAACTGTAGCTGCTCGTCTGGAAACCTCCATCCAGGGTAATCATATGATACAGTAATAGAATTACAGAGAATAGACTCCTCAGTATGCTAGCTGTCCTCATTTAGGGCTCACAAACTGTTTCTGTGTATCGACAGCATGAGATACAGTAGTATCTCTATAGATTAAATGAACCACATGCTTTTTGTGTCAGTTTTACATCGTTTGTGAATTTAATTTGCTAATATGGCAAGTGTTCCAGTCATATATGTTGTTAATTATTAAAATCAAAGATTCATTTATCAAATTCCTAATTCCATCTTTAACTGTTAACACCTTATAAGACATGATTGATTGTGACTAGAGCAGGCCAGCTACATATCTGTCCAGAATTTGTCCATTCACATTATATATAATCTCTATAGATTAAATGAACCACATGCTTTTTGTGTCAGTTTTACATCGTTTGTGAATTTAATTTGCTAATATGGCAAGTGTTCCAGTCATATATGTTGTTAATTATTAAAATCAAAGATTCATTTATCAAATTCCTAATTCCATCTTTAACTGTTAACACCTTACAAGACATGATTGATTGTGACTAGAGCAGGCCAGCTACATATCTGTCCAGAATTTGTCCATTCACATTATTATGTCTGGCTATGACTAAAGCTGCAGGGTGTGAGAAGTGTGACACAGAGAGTTAATAGTCATTTTGTATTTGCCCACCAAAATGTCATAGCTTAAATTGTATAATGTATATGTATACACACATGCAAACACACACATATTTGTTATATTATGTATTACACACATACTTTGTGTGTGTATGCATGTCAGTGATAAATATTTTTATTGAAAATGGAATTAGTGAAGTTGGTATATAACTTATTTAAGAAAATTAAAATTAAAATGTCTTCTGTGGCTGTGTTTTGTGTTAGAAAACTAGCACAAACTGCTGTGACCAGAACAGGAGAGAATGTGTCAGTACTTTGTGCATCAGTCTCAAAACATGAGAATGTGTCATTACTTTGTGCATCAGTCTCAAAACATGAGAGAATGTGTCAATACTTAGTGTATCAGTCACAAAACGAGACAGTATGTCAAAGCTTAGTGCATTGGCCTCAAAAGTTCATAATTTCTTCTGTAGCATGTCAGTAATAAAAAAAAAAATCTACGTTTTTTTAGATGTGTGTCTGTGATTTTTACTGTTCACTCATTCCTGCACCTGTCCATTCATGAATTATTTTTGTATTCTTTTTATTTTAAAATAACCTTTTGACATTCATTCTTTATCAGACGGTTCCCCTGGGACTTCTCATTTGTTGCCGTTGAAACATTTTTATTTGAATGGTTGTCTTTGATGCAGTCCTTTCATTCTTTGTTCTTATTGGGTTATTGTTTCATGTGGCCAAAGTCCAGACACTTTATTCCATTCCAGTATTTAGTTTGCTAAACATCTGCTGGTTGGTTTCTCTTGATATGCGACAGTAAAATTCTTTTAAAAAAATGTTTAACGACAAACTTGTCACATGCTTCACCTTTCTTTGTTCTTAGAGAGCGCATGGACGATTACAAAAAAGTAATAAAAATAAGTAACCTTTATTTGTTCTTAGAGAGCAGTCACATCATGGACGATTACAAAAAAGTAATAAAAATAAATAACTCTGCCGCACACGGATGGAGAGTTATTCTTTCTTATTTGAATAAAATCCTTGAGTAGTGTATAAGCGAATATACGATCATAAATATGCCTTTTGATTGTCAGACTGCTAAAACTAGGGGTGAGTGGGGGTGGACTAACTAAAAGTTCATTTAAGAAGAAAACGCATATGGATTTGTGAGGGTATTTTGCTATGTTGTGGATGAGTATACGTGTATGTGTGTGTGTGTGTGTGTGTGTGCGCGCGCGCATTTAATTGTATGTTTTACAGTGTTCATACCGGTTGTTGTACATTGTGTTTCTGCCACTCATGTGTATTTAATTGTGTCCCTGCCGCTTGTGTGTATTGCTGTAAGACCTTGTCGGTTGATTTGTTTATTGCAGTGTGTCCCTCCCGCATGTTGTTTATTACCGTTTGTCCCTGCCGGTTGTTGTGTTTATTGCAGTTTGTCCCTCCCGCATGTTTATTACCGTTTGTCCCTGCTGGTTGTTGTGTTTATTGCAGTGTATTCATGCCAGTTGTGTTTATTGCAGTGTGTTCCTGCCAGTTGGTGTGTTTATTGCAGTGTGTTCCTGCAAGTTGTTGTGTTTATTGCAGTGTGTTCCTGTCAGTTGTTGTCTTTATTGTAGTGTGTTCTTTCCAGTTGTTGTGTTTATTGCAGTGTGTCCCTCCCGCATGTTGTTTATTACCGTTTGTCCCTGCCGGTTGTTGTGTTTATTGCAGTGTATTTCTGCCAGTTGTTGTGTTTATTGTAGTGTGTTCCTGCCGGTTGTTGTGTTTATTGCAGTGTGTTCCTGCTGCTTGTTTGTAGTTTTTATTGCAGTGTTTTCCTACCGGTTCTTATCTTTATTGCAGTGTGTCCCTGCCGCTTGTTGTATATTGCCGCGTGTCCCTGCCGGTTCTTGTGTTTATTGCAGTTTGTCTCTGACGCTTGTTATTTGTATGACTGTGCTTCTGCCGGTTGTGCTTATTGCAATGTGTCCGTCGGTAGTAGAGAAGAGTTAATTCACCTAAGTGAAAAATATTTATTTATTTTTATTAAGGGGACTCTTTGTGTTGTCAGGTTACTGCTAATAAATATTTATTTTTAACACGGGGACTCTTTGTTTCGACAGGTTACTACTAATAAATATTTATTTTCAACACGGGGACTCTTTGTATTGCTAGCTTACTGCTAATAAATATTTATTTTTAACAGCCATATAACATATGATTGTGAATATTAACTTGTATCTGATTTTAATTCTCCAGTTTGCAACGATTTAATTTTGTTTAATCTGTTGTCGTAAGATAGTTTTGCTTTCGGTTGCTTATTTACTGTTGTCGTGACTTTCGTTGTTTGTTTATTAAGTTGTGATTTTTGTTGTTTATTAAGTCGTCGCGACTTTCTTTGTTTATTAAGTTGTCATGACTTTTGATTGTTTATTAAGTTGTGGCTTCGATTGTTTATTAGTTGTCGTGATTTTCTTTTGTTTATTAAGTCGTCGTGACTTCCGATTGCCAATTGCACATCAGTGTTATAATCCTGCGTTAACGTATCGGCCAATAAGAAGCTGAGAAGGGAAGTTAGGTGACGTCACCGAGAAAGTCCTAGCAACTCGCTATATGCAAAGGGAGATTTTTTGCAAATGTGAACATCGCTTCTGGATACAGAAATGGCGGGCATGCTTTTATTTTTGCTTTTATAGGCAATGTTTTGTTTTAATACTCTGGGGCCTTAATTTATTTGACTCGGCAGTGTAGCAGTCACGTGTGTGTGTGTGTGTTTTGCCGATAAGGATGTTAAACTGTTCTCTTCCACTTTTGGTGTAACAGGACAGAGAGACGTTAGCATGCCTTATTGATTGATACTTTTAACTATAAGTAAGAAAAGAGATACTCATACCCGAGTGACACCTTTTAACCGTGAGCAAGAGAAAGAGAGCATGACACTTGACACATCTTTTAACCATGAGCAAGAACAGGGTGCCTGACACCATTAGTCGTGAGCAAGAACAGGATACCTGACAGCTTTTACCAGTGAACAAGAACAGGATACCTGTCAGCTTTTTAGCAATGAGCAAGGACAGAATACATGACAGATTTAAACAAGAACAGGATACCTGACACTTTTTACCAGTGAACAAGAACAGAATATCTGACACCTTTTAGCCATGAGCAAGAGCAGGATACCTGACACCTTTTAGCTGTGAACAAGAACATGACACATGACATCTTTAAACCGTGAGCGAGAGAGCATGATATCGGACACCTTTCATCACCTGAGCAAGAAGAGGTGTCAAGTGACCAGAGTGATTTGTGTCGTGTGTGTGTGTGTGTGTGAGAGAGAGAGAGAGAGAGAGAGGAGAGAGAGAGGTGGAGTTAGGTTTAATCCGTCTTGATAATTTAATGACTGTTGTTAAGTGCTCACTGTATTCTGAACGATTGTAGTCCCTAGAATGGCCTAGATGCTGTAGTCTCAACGAAAAGAAAATGTCAGCGCGCGCGCGCGCATACATTTGGAGAGGTTGGAGGTGAGAGAGAGGTGGGGCGGGGAAGTTACTGGTTACTGGTTACATCAGTCTTAATGCTCTCAAGACCTCATTGGAATTTTGGTGCAACCCTGCCATTCTTTCGCATTCAGACCTCAATGAATAAAATGGGGAGCGGTGCCCTGAACTTGTAGCACAATGATCTGCGCTAATAGCTCACACCTTGTGGCTGTAAACTGCTTTGAGTATGTGATGGAGGAATGGTGTTTGGTAAGGCATAGTTTGTGTATGTTTTGTGTGTGTTTTATTACGAGAGAGAGAGAGAGAGAGAGAGGGAGGCCTTTATATCCTGTGTGTTGCGAAACAGTTACATGTGGTTCCGGGATAAAATGCTTGCTGATCTACTGGGGTGGGGGTGGTGGCGGCAACGCCGAGTTCTTTCGGTCAAGATTTGACACCTCATGCTTACAACAGACAGTCTGACATTGCAGCGTCTTTGTTGGAAAGTCTCGCCTGGAACGCTTTTAGTTTTCAGACAGCTGTCATTGTATTACTAGTGGCAGATGATTGAAAGTCATGTGGGGATAGTGGTTTAATGACTAAGACATGTGGATCTTATAGTTATGAACGCATGGGGTTTTCAGGTTAAAAACCCTTAGGACTTTTTCTTTATTTTTTAATGCCCTTAATCGTTTTGGTAGACTTTGTCCTAGTTCACTATTAGACACTATTCTAGTCCTTGAATAAGTCTTGTCAGGTCTATTATTAGGCCCCGTCGTAGTCCTTAGATAGGCCTTGTCTGAGTCCATTATTACGCCCTACCCTAGTCCTTTTGTAGGCCTTGTCTGAGTCCAATATTAGGCTCTGTCCTAGTCCTTGGATCGATTTTATCTGTGTCCATTGTTAGACTTTGCCCTATACGCTCTATTATGCCTTTTAAAAAACCATTTGTGTTTAATAGTCCACTAGTTGGCCTTGCCTTATTTCTTTTGTAAGCTTTGCCATAGACCATTGGTAGATATTGCTAATCCATTAGTTGATTTCGTCCTTAGTCCATACTGGTAGACATTGTTTTAGTCCATTGGAAGAGCTCATGAAATTTATTAGTATGTATTGTCCAAGTCCTTTTATTATACATTAGTTATTAGTAGGCCTTGTTATAGTCTGTCGGTTGACCCTTTATTCTTGTCCACCATTAGGCCTTGTCCTAATAAGTCATTTGACCATGTATCCTTGTCCATTGACCATGTAGACCTTGTCCTAATCAGTCAGTTCACCTGTATCCTTGTTCATCGGTAAGATCTTGTCCTAATCAGTCAGTTCACCTGTATCCTTGTTCATCGGTAAGACCTTGTCCTAATCAGTCAGTTCACCTGTATCCTTGTTCATCGGTAAGACCTTGTCCTAATTCCATTCCTTGTTCCATTTATCTAATACTCTTACTTTGTGTAGTTTTGTTCAAATTGATAAGCATTCCGTTGATCTAATACTCTTAGTTTAGGCCTATACTGAAAAAGAAAAGAGTGAATTGCGCATATTTAAAACAGCGAATAAAATTAAGAAAAGCTGTGACGTCATAACTTGGTCAAATGAGAACAGCTAGCGTTTACTGGACTAAAACGGTTGGGACTAAAGTGTGCGATGTTTTCTTTAAAAAAAAAGAAAGAAGTAAACATTAAAAATTAATTGCTTTATTGGTTAATGTAAAATCAGATGGATGAAAATTACTACACGACCTCCCCCCCCCCCCAAAAAAAAAAAAGAAAAGGAAAGGCTACATCTGAAAATTATGCGTCGATTCAACTTGCAAGATTTGAACCACCATATTTATGTGCATTAAATGTATTGTGGCTCGTTTATGTTAAGTGCGACCGTGTTGTTTTACAGGGGTTAATGCGCTTGTCTTACATTTTTTGTTTATGGATTGTCCTAAATTGGTTAATGCGTTCTACATTTATTTATGGATTGTCTTGTCTTGGTTGGAATGCTGTCTATAGCTTGTTATTGTATTGTCCTTCATTTGTTTATCGGTTGCCCATATCTCTAAAATAGTTCACCTTCATAGTACGCATAGTATAACCCACTCATCTTTCATAGTAATAGTAACCATTTGCAGACAATATACTGCCTAAGTATTTCATCATTGATTGTTAGCATATGATTGAAATAAAAAAGAAAGAAAAAAACCCCACGCACTGTTGTAGCAGCCCTCCCCCGTGTGTGTGTGTGTTGTGTGTGTGTGTGTGTGTGTGTGTGTGTGTGTGTGTGTGTGTGTGTGTGTGTGTGTGTGTGTGTGTGTGGTTTCTTGTTTTGCCAAGTTTAGCAGTAAGTTTTGCCTAGCACTCAGACATCGAGTATGTAAGATTTGTAAGTTTTGATGTAGCAGTGCATCCAAATATTGGGCTTTAATAACCTTCTCGTTTGATTTCCCCCACTGTTTTTCATTCCAGACATGAGAAAGGCACTTTCACGAGACAAGGAGAAGAGATCGGTTGTCCCGATGTTGCACCCAGTCAGACCGGATGAGCTGGACTGACCACGGCTCGCTCAAGTGCAGAGGCCTGATCTTTTGGCCTTGAACTTTGTCCTAGTTGTCGTTGTTGTATGTCTCTTGGCGCTAATGCTGTTAGAACATGTATATGTCAGCCATCGATGTTTATCATCAGAGACTAAACAGATTATGGTTCGAGAGGGGCTCTAACTTTTACATGCATGTTGTGACTGTGATGTACATATATGTTGTGGCTGAGTTGTAGGCTGTGACTTTACATACATGTAGTAACTAAGTTGTAGACCTCTGCTGTGACTTGTACAAATATATAGTAACTGAGTAGGCTGTGACTTTACATACATGTAATAACTAAGTTGTAGACCTATGCTGTGACTTGTACAAATATATAGTAACTGAGTAGGCTGTGACTTTACATACATGTAGTAACTAAGTTGTAGACCTCTGCTGTGATTGCATATATAGAGTGAATAAAATGTAGGTTATTACTGATATCTGGTTCTGGTAGTCAAACGTAGGCTTATGTTCGTAATTCCCTTGATAACGAAATTTTACTATGCTTAAGGAAGATTGAAAGAAGAGTTGATAGTCATGTTGTAAGAAGAATATTATAACTGCTTTTGTTTTTTTAAAAAAAAAAGTCCCTTAAATAAATAATGTTTCTTTATTATTTTGTTATTCACTAAATCTCTAAACTGATTTACCTTTAGTCTCTTTAAACTGCAGTTTAAAATTCAGTAATCCTTCCTACTTTACCCCCCATTCTCGCTCCCTTTTCACTAGTATTTATCTCCCTTCTCAGTAGCATTAATATAGCTTTTTTCTCTTGAGCATTATTATAGCTCCCTTCTCACTAGCTTTCATATAGCTCCCTTCTCAGTAGCATTAATATAGCTCTTTTCTCACGAGTATTAATATAGCTCCCTTCTGACTAGCTTTCATATAGCTCCCTTCTGACTAGCTTTCATATAGCTCTCTGCTAACTAGTTTTCATATAGCTCTCTTCTCCTCAGCACTTATATAGTTCTCTTCTCACTACCATTTATACAGTATCCTTTTCACTACCATTTATATAGCTCCCTTCTGTCATTTTGTCTCTTTGACTTTTTCTTCTAATTAACATTAACATGGCTCCCTTCTCAGTCATTCTTCCCTTGACTCTCTCTCTTCTCATTAACATTCATATATTTCCCTTCTCTGTCATTCTGTCTCTCATCTCTCTGTTCATTTTTCTGAGAGTATTTTTGACATTGGAAACAGCCCAAATTGATCAATGTATGTTGTTGTTAAGGTTTGTTTTTTTCCTGAGATACTAGCATTTTTGTTGGTTTGGAACGCCAGATCTGAAGGTTAAGTACTAGCTGGCCACTTCTTGACCTACAATCACTGTTGTTAGAGGAGGGACAAAAACAGAACCCAGACGGCGTCACGTGACAAGCGAATCTGTTTGTTGTGGGTGCCTGCTGAAAGTTTCGTTGTTTTTGTAAACAGTCACTGCTTTTGCTCGCTCCGTTCTGTAGACTGTAAGCCCCTTAAGCCGGTGCTTTCGGCTGGCTGCGTTCAGTAGACCGTCAGTCCCTTTGTACTTGAGCGACCACTGACCTTTGTGTCTTGGCTTTTCCTCACGCGTTGGAAGTAAAGTTTGTACGCAGTATCCTTTGGACTTTTTTTGTTTTCGTTTGTTGTAAACGTTTGTTTCGTGGAGACTGTTGCCATGCATTTGCCTCCCTTAGAGACTCTAGCCGTCGACTAGTGGAAGCGGTCGGCTGGAAGCTATCAGAACTTGAATCATCCCTCTCGCAGCTCGTGGTGGTTGAAATCTTTCCGATGAGTAGAAGTGGAGTCCAAACGCTCCGTGCTGCATAAACAGAGCCGTGCGGCAGTCCGCACACACAACATCCACGTTGGACATGAAACACTTCTGGAGGACTGGAAGGACACATCTGTCGAAAGTCAACAAGTCTGGAATTCATGCACTGCTGCAGCTAGTGGGAATGAGCTTGCACTTTAGTCAGAGTGCATTTGCACTTTGCGGAAGGTACAGGTTGTACCTATTCTTTTGGGATTTACAGACGTGCTTATGTCGGATGTCTTTGGTTGTAAAAAGAAATATTAAAATATATTGAATCATGAGGCCGAGGGGGGAGGGAGGGAAGAAATCAACGAGGATTTTAACGATGTGGATTTTACTTATAATTTTATATCTCTGGCTTTGGGGTATTCCATGTGATGGCTTTGAAATGCCGTAATGTAACAGTAAGTAGTTCATTCGCTTAGTTTTCATATGCTACCTGGAAACAAAAAATCTCTTTTAAAAACATGTTTTTAAAAAAAGGATAACCGTTTTCAAGAAAGGCTATTACCTACATCCAATAAAACTTTAAAAAGGAAAGTAGAAGAAAAGAAGTATAAATGTTTTTAAGAAATGTGGTCTGTCTAAAAGCCAAAAGTCTTCCTTTAAAAAAAAAAACCATATATATTTTGTAAACAAAACCGTTTTATGTCTAAACCACAATGAATACACAAATCTACTATCAAGGGCAGAAGCCATTAAATACTACCCCCTTCACAATCATTAATTGATTAACCTAAGAATATAATAGAGTCACATTACGTTAAAGGCATTAAATCGAACCACATAATTATAGATTATTACAACTATATTGCAAGAACAACACACGCAACCACTGACATACTCTGAATATAAAACTACTGATGATCGATTTTGCTGGTGATAACTCGATCGCCAGACGTCCTTAATTTGGTTTCACTAAATTTCAAGGCTCGATGTAGACCATGGACATTTGACTTTAAAACCCATTTTTAGTTATGAAGCTAATGTCCCTAGACAGAAGGGAAAATATTATTAGAGGGCGAGTCGGCTGCTTAACTCCCCTTACGTGGCTAAGATCTGCGCTTACCGCCCCTTGAGTGCTATTTGCGCACCACGCAAAAACTGCGCGCTCAAAGTGTGGAAAGCCAATCACAGATCTGGGAGAAAAGATGTTTTGTTTTTCAGGGCTGGGAGAATCACTCTTCTCGCATCCATTAAATGGATGGTCCTTGAGGGTACCAAGGGCTCGCAGCATTGTAGAAAGAGTGTGAGTTACTGCTGGAGTTAGCAGACGTTATCCGTCACGCATGGCGTTCGACGCGCCCAAGAGGACATATTTATTCTTCCCGTATACACCCAAAGCAACTGCTACTCTTTAAACATTGTGGTGGCTACATCGGACTTGATAAGTTTGCCAACAACGAGGTTTTTAACGAGATGAAATGACAGCGTTAACCACACTCTATATCGTGTCCAGCGTTAACCCCACTTTGAACTATGCTTGACATCGCCTTCCATGATGTTTTTGACACGTTGAACTAAGCCTTACATCGCCTTCCACAATGTATTATGTTTTATACTTTGAATTAAGTTTTACATCTCCTTCCATACTATCTTTGACACTTTGAACTAAGCTTTACATCGCCTTCCATACTATCTTTGACACTTTGAACTAAGCTTTACATCGCCTTCCATACTATCTTTGACACGTTGAACTAAGCTGTACATCGCCTTCCATACTATCTTTGACACGTTGAACTAAGCTTTACATCGCCTTCCATACTATCTTTGACACTTTGAACTAAGCTTTACATCGCCTTCCATACTATCTTTGACACGTTGAACTAAGCTTTACATCGCCTTCCATACTATCTTTGACACTTTGAACTAAGCTTTACATCGCCTTCCATACTATCTTTGACACGTTGAACTAAGATTCCCATCGCCTTCCATAATGTATTATCTTTGAACTAAGCTTTACTTCGCCTTCCATAATGCATGACTCTGTTTACATAATGACATTGCACCTTGCCTTTCCAAAACGGAATATTTCACTGGACAATACAGCCAGCAGACTCATTCAGATTAGATCAGTTTATATCACCTATAATGATGAAATGCATTGAACATAAAATTAGGTATCTAGTGAATAAACACGGGAATTGATACATTCATATAACTCTTGACCAAATTAGAATACTTGCAACAACAAAGAACCATCTGAGGTCATTCAACGACACTATATACAAAGTTCATTTGTATCGTTTTGGTTAAAATAAACTCTCTCAGCTGACAGACGGTTTCGACTTTTCTCTCCAGTCTAGATCGCGGTGTGAAGTGTAAGCTAAAATTAGTCTTGCTTGTTCCTTAAATATCCTTCCGAGCAATATAGAGCAGGGCCTGAAATTTAGCTAACATAAACCTCATCCTCGTCCATGAAAATCTCCAACTGTAGGTAAATGAAATCAGCTGTAAAAGCTGAGGTTTCTCTTTCAGACGTAGAGCAGAATTGAAATGTAGTTATACAATCAGCATTATGGGTTTGGGTTTCTCTTTCAGATGTAGAGCAGAATTGAAATGTAGTTATACAATCAGCATTATGGGATTGGGTTTCGCTTTCAGACGTAGAGCAGAATTGAAATGTAGTTTACAATCAGCATTATGGGTTTGGGTTTCTCTTTCAGATGTAGAGCAGAATTGAAATGTAATTACAATCAGCATTAGGGGTTGGGTTTCTTTTAAAAGTAGAGCACTCGTGAAATGAAATCAGTATTACACTTTTAGCTTATAAACAGCTTACATTCTCAACTCTCAGAGGGATACAGTGTATGGGCTGAAGTGTAACAAAGGAGAATCACGTGCTAATACATGTTCAGGAGCCTTTATGCCAGATATTGAATTTGGTGATACGAAGAACTTAAGCCGTCAGAAACCCTTTACGTTAGGTACATAACACTGGAAGATATCGGGATGCTATCTCTTCGACTGGATAGAAAACTGGCAGACTAACGAAAGCTGCTTGAAATATCTTAATATCATACAAACACTACAAACTAAACTTGCAGACTAACAAAAGCTGCTTGAAATATCTTAATATCATACAAACACTACAAACTAAACTTGCAGACTAACGAAAGCTGCTTGAAATATCTTAATATCACACAAACACTACAAACTAAACTTGCAGACTAACGAAAGCTGCTTGAAATATCTCAATATCACACAAACACTACAAACTAAACTTGCAGACTAACAAAAGCTGCTTTTGAAATATCTTAATATCATACAAACACTACAAACTAAACTTGCAGACTAACGAAAGCTGCTTGAAATATCTTAATATCACACAAACACTACAAACTAAACTTGCAGACTAACGAAAGCTGCTTGAAATATAATATCACACAAACACTACAAAACTAAACTTGCGCAACTAAAATTACAGAGGCCGTTCATTAAGCCAAGAAATGTCAGGGTTAGATTGACCCGCGCATTAATTTTGTCTACGCAAAACAGAAAAAAATGTAATATTAAGGATGCCATTAAATGGTAGTTAAGGTAGCATTAAAGTGGTCTCCCAGCGAATCTAGAAGCGTACCTGTGTGTATTTTGTTTTAATTGGCACTTCCGCTGACACTTCTAAAGCAGGAGAGACAGTTGTTGGCAAGTATATCTCTGGGAAAGCACAAGCTTTCAACAGTATCATCCCATCCAGCAGTCTAAGGTTCAGAGTGTGTGATGGAAAGTAGAAGCAAATTAAAGCTAAAATAAGTATTTTTTGGGAGGACAGATATTCTATGAGCTTGTATCAGTTAAAACGAGAGACAAAATAAATGCCAGGATGACATAACTGCAGGGGGTGGGTAGGAGAAACAACCAACACCCACACCAACACCAAACTGTTAATCGAGAACGAGTCCAGTTATTCTGACCACGCAAGGTTGAGTAAGTATCCCTGATATAAACTTGAGTTACCATCTCGGTATTCTGGGAAACTTGATTCCAATTAGTCAAACCGTTCGTATTTTCTTTATATCTTACTTCCCTTCGATAGATCACTTTCAGAGGATCTAAAGCACTTTTCACAATGACATCTAAACGTTAGGCAAATATCGACTGAAGTGTAGAAATATTTATCTTCTTGGCAGTGCGTGATTATTTAAGTGAAAACGCGTCTGTCGCACTGAACTTTGTGCAAGGATAATGATATAAAAACTTTTCTTTCTTTCTTTCTTTCTTTCTTTCTTTCTTTCTTTCTTTCTTTCTTTCTTTCTTTCTTTCTTTCTTTCTTTCTTTCTTTCTTTCTTCCCCTTCCCTTCCCTTCCTTCCTTCCTTCCTTAAACCTTTCTTTCTTATCAGAGACTTGTAGACAAATGTACAGTTGTCTGCCAAATCAAGAGTAGTTTCTTCAGCAAAACATTCACAACTAATATTAGAATTTATGAAGGAATTTATTAATAAATATAAACAAAATAAAAAGAAGAAGAAAACAGAAAGGAGGGACCAAGAACTAATCCTCGAACTCCAGACTGAAATTGATCAACAAGGGATAATGTACCTGTTACGTTTCCAGTATTTATTTAAAGACCCTACTTAGAATAATTAAAAGACTTTAAATATAATTAATTCTTCCTCTCATATTCTACGCAGACTGGTTGCTCAATTTATTATCTGACTAATTAAAAGTGCGTCTTGTAGTTCAGACGACAAATTTACAGACTAATAAACTGCGAACTTTTAGCTAGATTTGAAAACAGTTAAATCCCTCTAAATTAATATGCACTCGTCATCAATCTTTCCGCTCATCCGCCCCCATTCAAATCTAAGAATTAATCTAATTGGTCTATTGTGCATAGAAATCAACTACTAAGAGGTATTAACAAAGAAAATAAGATTTAATAAAGTTTAACAAATTAACAATAAATCGAATGCAACGCGAATAGTCTTCACTCTGTCTTTACGCGCCTATGCCTGATTTTTGTCAATCTAAATTGCCAGAAAAGTGTTCCTTTGAGATCTGTACACTTGATCTTGCACTTAGCTCTATTCTTGTATCCTTGGTCTCAACACTCAGTCATGCTGATTCGTTCCCTCAGTCCCCCTTTAACGACACACGTGGTGCATAAGGAATGATGTCCCTTTGTTAGTGGCTAGGAACTGGAATTTTTGCAGCATGGCCCTCAGAGTGGATTTCGACACGCTTACACCAATAAGCTAATGCAGGTGAGGCATGGGTGAACATGAACCATGAGCCGACCTGTGGATGCAACGTGTTTGGATATAATTCTCAACCTAACAGGTCCTACCTAGGCATGGCTCAATTAAATGCGCTGAACAAAGAGTTTCGACCTCGCGTCGCTTACAATTAAATTTTAGAAAAAATATAATCGTCTCACATGTGTTCCATTTAACAGTCATGACGTATGAAGCAATAAAATAGATACAACGTTAAATTAATGTTCATACAAGGGGTAATTCAAGCCGACAGAGCGCTTCACAATTTACAATTAAAATTACACGCAATAATTGAATTACATGAAGAATTCATATCGAGCGCAGCATTCTGGCTCTTAGTGAATTAAAACAATATAAATTAAAGTACAGAAATGGAAAAATGGTTACAATAAATTTATATTCCGTAACATATAGGTTTTCAGCTATTTCTCTGAACCATGCTCAAGTGTATATGGAAATCATATAATACATAGCACAAATACATACTTAAACAATACATAGGCAAATACTATTAAATAAAATGATACCTTTGAGAGAAGTCGAAGGGTACCTTGATTCTCTATGGCGCCGGCTGCCTCTCACGACCCGAGTAAGCTGATGGAATTAGCTAAAATGTGCTCGAAGTGAGGGAGCGGAAGCGTGTGGGTACATATATAGAAAGGTATATTGCGTATCACGTGACTGTTCGCAAAGCATGTGGTTGGTTCGAGAACTGGACAATGGTCCTAAAGTTACATAACATCTTGACCTGTTCTAGAAGCACCTAGAAAAAGGAAGCTTTGAACAAAGGGCCAAGGGTTTCAAATATTCGAATTTGAAGTAAACAAGGCAAGTGGGTCACGAAGTCGGACAATTTTATCAGACTGTGACACCCCCTTGCTTTTGAGGCGTTTATCTTGCCAAAGATAAAATGCCTCCTACAAATTATGTATGATAAAATGTAGAAGTCCACAATGAAGAAAAATTTACACAAAAAAAATTTCGACATTCCTAGAAATAAAGTGTGCAACTATATTTCATATTTACAGGAAGGAATCCGTAGGGTTCAGTTAATTGATTAAACAACATTCTATCAGTACCGGCACTTGATGGCATCAAGCACGACTCATGTAATCTGCGCCAACATTCAAAGACCCTTTGATGTAATGAATATTTGCGTCATACTGTGTCAGAAACAAAGACCAACGCATTAAACGTCTGTTCGTAAATTGCGCCTGTCCGAGAAAGGCCAACGGCTGGTGGTCGCACTCAATGACAAAGGTTTTTCCGTACAAATAGTTTTCGAACTTTTTTATAGCCCAAACTATTGCAAGACATTCCTTTTCACTGGTGGAATATTTCTGTTCAGTAGTTGTGAGTTTACGGCTTGCATATGCAACTGGGTGTTTGGTGTCATTGTGTTCTTGTAATAACACTGCTCCTAATCCTGTGTTGCTAGCATCAGTCCTTAACAAGAATGGTTTTGTCAGATCTGGCAGTTTAACAACTAAATCTGAAGTCAGTCTAGATTTCAGTGTGTCAAAAGCGTTTTGGCATGCATCAGTCCACACTACTTTTGTAGGCATATTCTTACGTGTCAAGTCAGTCAGAGGACATGCAATGGCACTAAAATCTGGTACGAATTTTCTGTAGTAGTTAGCAAGACCAAGAAAACTTCTAACTTGTGTTTTTGTTAGCGGTTGTGAAGTGTCCTTAAGTTGTGCTATCTTAGCTTCACTTGGCGACATAGTTCCATGACTCAACTTGTGTCCCAAGAAGTCTAAGGAGAATTGTGCTATTTCACACTTCGTAGGGCGGGCAGTGAGGTTGGCTTGCTTTAATCTGGCTAGCACATCTCGTAAGAGTGTTAAGTGCTCCTCCCATGTCTGGGTGCCTAGAATTAAATCATCCATGAAGTTCTCAACTCCACGTCCGTACAGTGGTTCTAACAATGACCGCATCATTTTAGAAAAAATGCTTGGAGCGTTTGAAACTCCGAAAGGCATAACTTTCCATGTGTAGTTTCCTACTGGTGTAGTGAAAGCTAGTATGTGTCGATCAGTGTCCTTGACCTTGATTTGCCAAAAACCGCGTGACAAATCTATTTTGGTATAGTAATGAGCGTTAGCTAGCTTAGTGAAGATGAGATCCGGATCAGGAAGAGGTTCGGCGCAAAACTCTGTCACTTGATTGAGTTTGCGGTAGTCTACGCAAAAACGGAACGAGTTATCACGTTTTTTAATCAACACGATGGGTGATCCGTAGGCACTGTCAGTCTTCTCTATGACCCCTAGATCTAGCATAGTCTTAATCTCACGTCTAACGTCATCTATCTTAGCGTGTGGCAACGGATACGGCTTCAAACGTATCGGTTTGTTGTCAGTCAGCTTCAGTGAAAATTCTATTAAGTCTGTCAACCCTGGTTTGTCTGTCAGAGTAGATGAGAACTCATTAAGCAATTCATTCACTTCTTTTTTCTGTCTTTCTGTCAAGGCTTCATTTACCCTAACGTCTTTGACAGTTTCGTCCGTCTGTAGAGGACAGTTTGGTAAAGTACCAGTGACGCAATCAGTATCCCCCTCGTCTTCTGTAACTATCGTCGCTACGACAAAATCAGCTTGAGTGGTTTGATCCTCACGGCTTATGTACTTTTTGAGTAGGTTAACATGAAAGATTTTCTCTCTCTTTCCTGTCTGCACCTTATAGTTCAGTCCCCCTAGCTTGGCGGTAACTACAAAGGGCCCCTTCCATTTCATCTGAAGTTTGTTATGTGCTTCAGGAAGCAACAGTAACACTTTGTCATTAACTTCAAATTCTCTAGGTTTGGTGTGCTTATTGTAATATTCTGCCTGTCTAGACTGAGCTATCGTCAAGTTTTCCCGTGCTATCTTGCCTATAGTTTCAAGACGGTTTCTTAAGTCAGTGACGTATGTATAAGTTGTCTTAACTTCGTCATCTGTCTTTTCATCAGTCCAAAGTGCCTTCAAAATCATCATCGGTCCGCGTACAGTACGTCCGTAAAGTAGCTCAAATGGTGAAAACCCGGTGGAAGATTGTGGCACCTCCCTATATGCAAATAGTAGGGCAGGGATGTATCTGTCCCAGTCTTTCGGTTTATCTGTGGCGAGCTTTTTAAGTGCTGTTTTTAATGTCCCATTGTATTTTTCAATCAGACCATTTGCCTGGGGGTGGTATGGTGTGCAAGTAAGATGTTTGATGGAAAGTAAACGATTTACTTCCTTCATTACGTTGCCTATGAATTGACTCCCCTGATCCGTCAAAATTTCAGTAGGAATTCCAACACGACTCCAAAGACCGAAAAGGGCTTCGGCGACAGTTTCAGTATCAATATTTTTCAATGGTACTGCGTCGGCGAATCTTGTTGCGTAATCAATAGTGGTCAGCACGTATCGATTACCTCTCGTTGATGTGGGTATTATAGGCCCAATCAAATCCAATGCTACGCGCTTGTAGGGTTCACTGATCAGTTCAGGCTCTCCTAACGGTGCGGGTCTGATTGAATTTTTAGACTGTGTTCTCTGGCATGTGTCGCAACTTAACACGAATCTACGGATATCGGCAGTGATGTCCGGCCAATAAAACTCACTTGTAATACGACTAGTTGTTTTTTGTACACCCATGTGTGCACCAAAAAGACTCTCATGACCTAATCGTAATACGTCATTTCGTTTGGTTTGTGGAACGACTAATTGTTTCCGAAATTCGTCTCCCACTTTCGAATAGCGGTACAATAAACCCTTTTTCAGAATAATGCACGCTTTCTTATTCGAATCGTCAGTGTTGACGTCACTAACAAGTACAGCTTGTCTGCGTAACTTGTCTAGTGTTTCGTCCTCAGCTTGTAATATTTTAATCTCGCTAACTGTTGCTTTATCTACGGCTGGTGCGGCAGACATCGGTGCAGTTACAGATTTGTCTTTACTACTCGCTGCTCTGGTTACAGCGTTAACCAGTGGTGGTTCAGTTGAAGTTTGTTTTTTGCACGGCAAAACATACTTGCAACCAAGGATCACGTCATGCGGTGAGTTTTCCATAACTGCCGCTTTGACTGTTCCTTCTACAAAGTCTGAAACAATCGAGACTTCAGCTACTGGTAAAATGTCTTGTTCGCCGTTTGCAAAGGTGACAGAGATTGTCTCCCCTGTGTAGTCGGTACGGTTAACTAATGATGCATTTACAATAGCGTCTAGCTCACACCCTGTATCAAGCAAAGCGATTGTATCGTGACCGTTTGCCTGTACTGGTGTTCGATTCGACTTTTCTGTTTTAGGTGTATGACTTTCTACTGCGTAAACTTTAGCTGTTTTCTTTTCAGGACATGTTCGTGAAAAATGGCCACTATCACCACAAGTGTAACAAGCAAGATTCTTTTTATCTTTCTGTTTGTCGGACTTGTTTTTAGTGTCGGGTTTAGATGTTTTATCATCACGCTCATTAGGTGCCTTCCCGTCATTTTTCTTATCCTTTCGAGTCTGCGGTTCGTTCGGTCGAGACTTGTTGTTCGCGTGTGCGTTCGAGAATTGAGAATGTGCGTCATCAAAGCGATCGGCGGCGTTGCCTATCTCCTCTAGCGTAGATTTTTCCCTTATTGCTAAGTGAATCAGTAGATCTGATTTGTATGACCCGAGAATGTGGTCTTTTATCATTTCATCCCTAAGACCTGCGTACGTCTGTGGAGTTTCGGCTAGATCTATCCATCTTTGGAACAAGTCAGTTACACGTCGTATGTACTGTGCGTGCGTCTCTGAACTGGCTTTAGTGGCCTGTTTAAACTTACGTCGGTATGTATCTGCTGTGAGTTTGTAACGTTTCAATAATGCGGCCTTGACTGTGTCGTAATTATCTGACTCAGAATCGCTAAGCTTATTGAACTCGTTTTTCGCACTGCCCTGCAATAACCCCGATAAATTTATCGCCCAATGTTCCGCTGGAATGTTCGTTGCTCTGGCTAACTTTTCAAACGTTTTTAAATACGCGTCTATTTGATCTTTGTTCTCATCAAATGGGACCATATTTATCTTTGGAATGATATTTTCAATTCTACTGTGATTATTTCCATCGCTAGAACGCGAATCACCACTGCTTCTGCGATCACGGTTTGGATTGGTAACTTCTAGTTTCTTTACTTCCCATTCTAACCGTTTTATTTCCGCGTCTGCGGCGATGCGTTTGGCTTCTGTATCCGCTGCGATGCGTTTTGCTTCTGTGTCCGCTGCGATGCGTTTAGCCTCGGTTTCAGCTAGTCTTTCAGCCTCTAACTTCTTAGCTTCGCGGGCAGCTAACCGTTCTTCCCTTTCTATCTCTTGTCTCTCTTTTTCCGCTTTTTCCGCTTTCTCTAGCTCAGTTTTAATGTAGCTAGTCAGTTCGTCACCCTGGTATCCTATCATGATACCGGTTTCTTTCAGGTCTTCGATAACCTGTTTGCGATCCATTTTACTGTCTTAGCGCGCTGGCTACAATAAGAATGTATCTCGTGAATTGTGTGTTTTAACCGTCGGCGATAACTCCGCTTATCCCGAAAATAACTTTTAGGCTACAACCTTACAAAAATTATTTAATTTACTCAGAACACCTTCCGAAATAAATTGCGCGTTAACTCTTACACGTTTCACCTGCTTGTCACAGTGTCCGCTGTTCCAAGACTTCCGTAATGTCACGGCTCCTACCATACAACATTACACATTATATCTAGCACCCTAAATATAATAGTCCGAAGTCTGTTACTACCGATAACTCTCCTAGCTGGCGGTATAACCTTCGACTCCTCACAATGAAGTACTCAGTAACACAATACTAAATAAATCATTCAATAGCTAACATGACATATTTAACTACGCTTAAATATATCAACATTAACTAACATGCACGCTACTCTGCAAAAGAATACATGCACATGTCACAACAAAAGCAAAGAAAATCAGTAATACAAAAATCAAAAGAACAATTGGCAATTTCTTTTCGTTCGTTCGTTTCTAGGTTTATGATACGCCCTATGTATAAAAATGTTACAAGTTACAATTTAATACATATCAATCCCGCGACGACCCACACTTGTTACGTTTCCAGTATTTATTTAAAGACCCTACTTAGAATAATTAAAAGACTTTAAATATAATTAATTCTTCCTCTCATATTCTACGCAGACTGGTTGCTCAATTTATTATCTGACTAATTAAAAGTGCGTCTTGTAGTTCAGACGACAAATTTACAGACTAATAAACTGCGAACTTTTAGCTAGATTTGAAAACAGTTAAATCCCTCTAAATTAATATGCACTCGTCATCAATCTTTCCGCTCATCCGCCCCCATTCAAATCTAAGAATTAATCTAATTGGTCTATTGTGCATAGAAATCAACTACTAAGAGGTATTAACAAAGAAAATAAGATTTAATAAAGTTTAACAAATTAACAATAAATCGAATGCAACGCGAATAGTCTTCACTCTGTCTTTACGCGCCTATGCCTGATTTTTGTCAATCTAAATTGCCAGAAAAGTGTTCCTTTGAGATCTGTACACTTGATCTTGCACTTAGCTCTATTCTTGTATCCTTGGTCTCAACACTCAGTCATGCTGATTCGTTCCCTCAGTCCCCCTTTAACGACACACGTGGTGCATAAGGAATGATGTCCCTTTGTTAGTGGCTAGGAACTGGAATTTTTGCAGCATGGCCCTCAGAGTGGATTTCGACACGCTTACACCAATAAGCTAATGCAGGTGAGGCATGGGTGAACATGAACCATGAGCCGACCTGTGGATGCAACGTGTTTGGATATAATTCTCAACCTAACAGGTCCTACCTAGGCATGGCTCAATTAAATGCGCTGAACAAAGAGTTTCGACCTCGCGTCGCTTACAATTAAATTTTAGAAAAAATATAATCGTCTCACATGTGTTCCATTTAACAGTCATGACGTATGAAGCAATAAAATAGATACAACGTTAAATTAATGTTCATACAAGGGGTAATTCAAGCCGACAGAGCGCTTCACAATTTACAATTAAAATTACACGCAATAATTGAATTACATGAAGAATTCATATCGAGCGCAGCATTCTGGCTCTTAGTGAATTAAAACAATATAAATTAAAGTACAGAAATGGAAAAATGGTTACAATAAATTTATATTCCGTAACATATAGGTTTTCAGCTATTTCTCTGAACCATGCTCAAGTGTATATGGAAATCATATAATACATAGCACAAATACATACTTAAACAATACATAGGCAAATACTATTAAATAAAATGATACCTTTGAGAGAAGTCGAAGGGTACCTTGATTCTCTATGGCGCCGGCTGCCTCTCACGACCCGAGTAAGCTGATGGAATTAGCTAAAATGTGCTCGAAGTGAGGGAGCGGAAGCGTGTGGGTACATATATAGAAAGGTATATTGCGTATCACGTGACTGTTCGCAAAGCATGTGGTTGGTTCGAGAACTGGACAATGGTCCTAAAGTTACATAACATCTTGACCTGTTCTAGAAGCACCTAGAAAAAGGAAGCTTTGAACAAAGGGCCAAGGGTTTCAAATATTCGAATTTGAAGTAAACAAGGCAAGTGGGTCACGAAGTCGGACAATTTTATCAGACTGTGACAGTACCATTAGGAGGAACTATCTGCTGCAAGATCTTTGTGTGTGATTCAAGAATAATATGGAACCTTATCTTAATTGGTAAGCCTAAAATTTGCAGAATAAAAGTATGCAATCAAACAGTTTCAAATGAATTCTGGAAGACAAGAAATGGTGTGCCCTTGTCATTTGTCCTGCAAAAAATCAAGCGTTTGTAAGATGCATGGCTCTGACAGAGCAATTCAAAATTATGTTAGAATATTTTTATTTTTAGCATATTTTACCAGTGGCTATGATAGTGCACACACACACACACACACACATATATATATCAGTTTCTACATGTTTAAATATTCCACTCCTACTCACTTTGGAATAGGAATTACTAAGGCTTTTAAAAGTACTTTTGGAAATTTAGAGCAATACAAATGAGAAAATGTAGATGGGAGTACAGTAGCAAAAGACCCTTGATTTGAAGCCATACACTGCATAAAAGAACAAAATTACAAGAAAGAAAACATGGTTTGTCATTGTTTCTGGTTAATTTAAAAGCAAAAGCACTAAATTTTGTTTCAGAGCAAAAGAGTACAGCAAGTTGTGATTGTGTTCGAAATGAAAGAGTACAGCGAATTGTGATTGTTTGAAAGTAAAAGAGTACAGCATATTGTGATTGTTTGAAAATGAAAGAGTACAGCATATTGTGATCGTGTGAAAGGGTACAACACGTGAGTGTATTTGAAAGTGAAATAGTACAGCATATTGTGATTGTTTGAAAGTGAAAGAGTTGTAAGTGAAAGTACAGCATGTTGTGATTGTGTGAAAGTTTGGTAGGGTAGTTTCTAGTAGAAAAGCACAATAGTGTCTTGTAGAAAAGCTTGACTACTTTAAGAAGTATAAGACTTGAGTGAGTCTTGCAGTCACCCGAGATGCAGACCCCCCCCCCCCTTTAATCTAACTGACACCCAAGAGTGGGGTTACTATTAAATACTAGGAGAATATAATTTATGTAATTTACAAGTCCTATAATTATTTATTCTGTCTGTCAGAAGTACGTAGTATCTCTGCACTAGAACCATTCGAGGCAGAAGTAGTGGTCGGGGATGGGGGCCCAAGTGCACACACTAAGCCCCTCATAACTACGACTACTATGATGTGAAACGAGAGGAAGGTGCAACTTGAGGTACGGGTGTTTTTTGGGGGACAAGACTGGGCTGGCGCTAATATTTTACGGTAGTTGCTCAGATCAAATGGTTTGTCATCGACTTGTTTCTGTTTAAGTGAGGAAATGCTTGAAAGATTTAAAACTTCACAGTTAAACAAGAAACAAAAATAAACACCACCTCTCGAGTGATGCTTTATGTTTTGTCGCTTTTGTTAAAGCTGGAGTCAACGCGAGTGTCACGCTGTTTGTGGTGAAAATTAACGAACGACCTCGAGACTGTTTTGAACTCACTACGAACTCCAGCGCCACTGAACGCAGTAATAAAGCATGACTTACTGCAGCAAATATTCATACATGGTGTAATTATCTGCTCTTGAAACCGTTCCCCCCCCCCCCCCAATTTGTTACAGCAACAAGATTTTTCGCTCTCGTAACCCCACCCCCACTTCACAAGTGCTTTAATATATAAGGCAAATGTGTGGTATTCTTATACGTATTTACGCTAGTTTTACAGTTGACTGTGGCAATATCCGAGTTGTCTTCGAAATGTCACAGTTGCTTTAAAGTAATTGTTGGGTGTGATAAAGTCACAAACGGTTGAGATAATGATCACAGATGGTTGCGGTCATGGTACAGATATAATTGAAGTTGGCCACATTTAGATGAACTCTTCTCATCACTGTTGGCTGTGATAATGTTGCAGATGTTTGAAATAATGCCACGGTGACCTGAAATAGTGTCATTACAGAACTGATTGATGGAGTTTCATCATGGTTGCGGCAATGTTACAGCTAGTTAACTTTTTTGTTTGTGTTACATATGTTAGTGATAAAGTCACAGCGAGTAACGTTAACGTTATGCGTAAATTGTTCAATTAAATATATATATATAAATATTGGCATTAGTTTTTGTAAGCTTTACCTGATTCATAGACAAGTTTCTATTTCCCTATGAACCTAAAAGCTGCCGAAATGACCCATCTTCCCCTTCCTCTTTCCTATACCTACAAAATTTCTTTTATACAATGGCACCCCCAGGGAGGGGAGAGCACTCCGCCACGACGCTGCCAGTGCTCATCGTTATTTATTTCCCGAGGTTTTGTTCTGTCTGCATTCCTTCGAGGACATAGCCATTGGGGTGTATGAAATTATCGCCCTTTGCATAGGGGGCGTTCGTGAAACGTGTATAGGCTAGCATTACAAAGAGGTGGATATTAGCCCCGAGGGGCGTTGTTGACAAGAACCAAGATACTACAGTTTCAGATGACGTATTTAGCCAGTTATTTAGAGTCCAAGCTATCTGGGGATCTTTAGCGAGCAGACGACAGACCTAAAATGTCTGACTCTCTTTGTAACTTAAAAATAAAATAATCGACGACGACAGTTTTTCTGAGAAGCGTGAAGAATTGCAGGTAAGTTTGCCCGAGTAACCCGGCTGATGTTGCCTCAGTAGAAAGAGCTGAGTAAACGTGTCATAATTATACATTGCGTCTGCATATAATGACGTTTGGGTGTCATAATTATACCTCGTGTCTGAACATCATGACGTTTCTATTGTCACGAAATCAAACGAAAATGTTTTCCCCAAAATGCAAACCATGCAGACTAAATTTTATTTTTTTCAAATTTCAGCACATGAATAACTGGTATGTGTAAGTGTGGGGGGTGCGGGGAGGAGAAGAAGGTGAACGGAGAAGAGATCTGAATAGGGTAACAAAACCGACTTTTCCCTTCACTTAAATTCAACCCTACCACGTAACAGCTTGCATCTGCTCTCAAGCGTCGTCAGAATTCGAACCTTTATGCGATAAGCTGGCCACGTCTTGAAAAGTATGACCCGAAGGTGTTAGGAAATCACCGCATACTATCTCCCACTCCAGAGAAAGTCTGCAATAGACAAGCACCTTATTATCGACGTCAGTAATTATGTACCTGAGTTTTTCTTTCTGCGCCCAGCCAACGATCCGCCTAGGAAAAGGCGGGTATTGCCAACAACAATAACGAGTGCAGTAAACGTGGATCCCCTTACTCTTAAATACAGGAATTCGTGAATTGTGGTGTGTCTCATAACCGTTTATTAGAACTTACACTACGAACAAGTAATTAAAGGTAAATTAAACCTAGTGAAACGGTTAATTTAAGTAGCCCTTATACCTTTGAAGAGCACTTAATTTCAAGGGAGGCCTGAGTTGAGATACTTGATGACAACGGACAGGTTGCTATCACGAATGGAGTGGAAAATTGAAACATTTCACAAGTCTGCTTCACGTAGATCCTGCTATTGAAACACTTTTGATGTAAGCCAGATTTCACAAGTCTGCTTCACATAGATCCTGCTATTGAAACACTTTTGATGCAAACCAGATTTCACAAGTCTGCTTCACGTAGACCCTGCTATTGAAACACTTTTGACGCAAACCAGATTTCACAAGTCTGCTTCACGTAGACCCTGTTATTGAAACACTTTTGATGGAAACCAGATTTCACAAGTCTGTTTCACGGAGACCCTGTTATTGAAACACTTTTGATGGAAACCAGGTTCCACAAGTAACATGTTGTTTCACATCTCACCCCTGTTACTAAAACACTTTTGATGCGAATCAGATTTCACAGGGCTGTTTCACATAGACCCTCTTATTGAAAGAATTTTGATTCAAACTAGTTTTCACATGGATGTTTCACGTAGGCCCTATTATACAAACACTTGATGCAAACCAGATTCCACAGGTCTAGCCCTATTATTCAAACAGTTTTGATGCCAACTAAATTTCACACGGCTGTAATCACGTAGACCCTATTATTAAAACACTTTTAATTCGAACCAGATTTCACATGGCTGTATCACGTAGACCCTGATACTGAAAAGACGTGTGCAATGCTTGGTCAGAGGTTAGGAGTTATATTTACTTCATGTACTAGATAACTAGGAGTGGCATGCACCCCTTTGTTACTGGCTATATTATAATTTATTAATTAATTCATAGCGAATCACAAGCGATTGAGAATCTTAATTTATAGTTATTAATAATTCTCCCACAAGATCAATATGTCTCTCACTTGGCAGATCATAAGTTGTAAAACTTTACTATTTAACTGGAGTTCAAAGGGCACCAGATACTAAAGATTTGATAGTAACAACCTGCAAGCTAGTCTAGATGAGCATAGTGCATTGTAAGTATGCTTAATGTGATTGTAAAGTATTTAACAACCTGCAAACGTTTATGGATGTGCACAAAGCATTGTAACAAAACAGTGCTTTCTGAGTAATATAATCTCAGTATATTATAGGTATGTATAGTGCTTTGTGAGTAATATAACCTCAGGATAGTATATAGTGTGTATATAGTGTTTTTGAGTACTATAACCTCAGGATAGCATAGTGTGTATATAGTGTTTTGTGAGTAATATAATCCCAGGTTAGTATAGGTGTGTAAAGTACTTTGTGAGTAATATAACCCCAGAATAGTATATGTGTATGAAACAAATGACTTAAGTCATAGTTAATTATTATATTTTTATTAATTAATTAATCTTTCAATTTAATTGTCTCTCTAATTTTTTAGATTTCTTTTTGACCTGTTTTCTAAGATAGGTTACAAAAGACCTGTTAAAGTGCTAATTGTTTGGATAAACCAGCCTCACCATATCTATATGACTACGTAATCTATGTAGCATGATTGCTTGATGTAAATTCTATACATCCTCAGTCATGCATAAGTAGATACCAGTTGCCTACAGCCATTTTCTTGGCCATCTCTTCACCTCTGCAAACTGAAGTTTTGCCTCATGACTAATTGAAGCATGAAAAGTGCTGACCAACATTGTACATAAGAAATTTCAAGAGCTGTGAAAACTGATCACTGTCTCTTCTAGTGGGCAGGTGTCCCCACTCAAGAAATGAAAATCAATGAGAGCATGATTCAGGGCCCTTACCTGGGCCAGACGAGCAAAACCATCTTTTTTATCCAGGTAGACAATGCAAGCAAATCTTTGCATACAAATTCAGGAACAGTCACTGTCTAAAAAAAAAAACAGTCCTAATTTTGAGGCTTGAATCAGTAAACTAAAAGGCACAAATGCTTGTGCTTAGAAGCATTCATTCTTCCAGTCTGCATTCTTCATTAAATTCTTCAGTCAAAGTCTTTCTTGTTACTTCATGTCTTGCTGCTTTACAGCTCATGATGGAATGCTATTGTCTGGCTGTCTACATGTCAGTGCCATGTAGGTGCAGGTTAAAACGTCACAATACTGACATTTTGTCATGGCATATGATACACACTGCCAACATGCAACCCTGCCATTGCAAATAAACATTGAATCAGATGACCAGCTTCTAAATTTATGCCTCCTAAGAATATCTCTATGATATAACTTTCCACTTTCTGACTCTTAGTAGTACCTGCACAAATTAGTGTTTTGTAAAGAATTAGATTACATGTTAAAAGTAATGTTAGTGCACTTTTAAAAGCTAAGACATTTGGAACCAGCAAAACTGACTATAATCAAGTGATAAACATTCTTAAAGGACCAGAAACCATCACCTAATAGTGGTCTATTTATATACCAGATTTCAGTAACGGATTTTTTAAATATAATAACTAACGGTACTTTGTATTTAGCCTTTGCCTTTGTGACTACTGTTTATTTATGCATCCATTTTTCTTGTTTAACTTTGATAGTGTTGAATAAATTTTATTATTTGTTACACTTCCACTTCTGTATTTAAACAAAGTAGGAGGTATGTGCATGCTTAGGGGGTGGGGGCTTAATTTTTAATTATTCTTAACAAGTCAACAACATATCTTGGGAAGTGTCCCCCTGGGCTGAAATAGTGTGTGGGCCAAAATTCCTTATACGATCAAGAGGCATTTGAGCTTATAAGTTGGGATAGCAATTTTGAACTGGTAACACTCAGAGACACTCTCTGTCTGCAATCACAAAGACCCGTATGGGTGGAATTAAGCAGCTTAGGGCTTGTGTAGGATTATCTATTAAACCAACCATCACAGTGTGTATAGTACTTTGTGAGTATTTTAACTGCAGGTTAATTAATATATGTATGCATTGAGCTTTATAATCAATAACCCCAGGCTAGTACAGGAGTGCATAATGCTTTGTGAATAATAACCCCAGACTAGTATAGGAGTACATAATACTCTGTGAATAATAATCCCAGGCTAGTACAAGGGTGCATAGTGCCTTGTGAGTAATAACCCCTGGCTAGTACAGGAGTGTGTGGTGCTTTGTAATAACACCAAACTAGTACAGGAGTGCATAGTGCTTTGTGAGTAATAACCCCAGGCTAGTACGGGAGTGCAGAGTGCTTTGTGAGTAATAACCCCAGGCTAATATATGAGTGCATAGTGCTTTGTGAGTAATAACCCCAGGCTAGTACAGGAGTGCATAGTGCTTTGTGAGTAATAACCCCAGGCTAATATATGATTGCATAGTGCTTTGTAAGTAATAACCCCAGGCTAATATATGAGTGCATAGTGCTTTGTGAGTAATAACCCCAGGCTAGTACAGGAGTGCATAGTGCTTTGTGAGTAATAACCCCAGGCTAGTACAGGAGTGCATAGTGCTTTGTGAGTAATAACCCCAGGCTAGTACAGGAGTGCATAGTGCTCTGAGCAGTGCCTGTAAATGCGCCTAATACACAACTGACGTTTTGTCTGAAGAGAGAGATTAATGCTTCGTATACAGACTATAAACGCTATCTCCACCCGCCTTGCAGACCAGCGGTTGGGACTACTTTAGCGACGTCCCAGTGTGCAGATAAGATATCTACGATTGAAGCTACTTTGAAACAAAATCTAAACAACTCTAACCTTAACTACATTCCTAACCGTAACCATATCTCTAAACCAATTGTCGTTTGGTATGTTTATATGCTTTTATAGAGTTCCCCTCAAATGATATAAACAGTGTCGTGACCTATAAACCTCTTCGTACCATTCATGGATGCTCATTATATCCACACAATGATACACATGCACGCACAGACATAGATAGATAAATAGATGGATGGAAAGATATAACTATGCCTACATTTCAGACTTATTTATGAATAATGAAAAAGTAAGCTGATGCTACAGACCTCAACGTTGTACTACAGACTACACAACAGGGAGTTCTTTTAACTTTCCATTCTTATGTTTTCTCTTAAAGTAACCACTTATCTTCTGCCAGTAACCGGCACCTTTCTTTTAAAGTAAACACTTATCTTCTGCCAATAACCTTTACCTTTGGGAGAAAATGCACTTTGTGTTTATGAATGATGACATAAACAGCTGTAATTGAAAAACCAGGTGTGGTATAGAAATTATGTTAGCAGTACAGAACTTGGCAATTGACCTACTTACAAACAAGACAAGCAGTAAAATCTGATGTCAAAGTCATTTAGATTCATTATCATTGTATCACTTATACCGTCTGTTTATTGTTAAAGTTATTTAGATTTAGCCTGAGTAACTTGTCATTTTTTTTCACTGGTAAAGTCTGCAGCATTATCAGCCATGAACAGCACTTCACGGGCAACCTTTTGGAGTGCACAGGTCTGCCGCTATCTGCACGATTTCACCACAAACAGACGAGAAATAGCAGGAGCCCCTAGTTTCACTTGAGTTGGGTTCGAAACCAGTGTATTTGCTGCCCGAGTGTCTGGACGCCATACTGTGTGCACATACTGATGTTATTAAATGCTGATGTCAGTCTTATCTGGTGTGTCGCCATCAGTCCTAGCAACTGGTTACTGTAATGCCTCTTCCCACCCACCCATCCACCAGAAAGACCATGGAAACTATCGCCCAGTTTCTAGGCTCTCGAGTGTTCCATCTTCAAAGTTTTAACAGAAAGTTGTGACAAAAAATTAAAACTGTCTCCCGAAGTATAATCTTAGCTAAGGGTGTTGCATTCTGTCTATGGAAAGTTACCGTGTGTGTGTGTCTGTATCATTTTGTGTGTTTGTATGCGTGTGCGTGCGTGAAGAGGCATATCATTGATTGTGGTTCACATTAGGCCGCAGTGTTTTATTGTACCTTCGAATTATTGTACCTTTGAATAACGTTTCTCATTCAATTAAAATTAACTGTCGTTGTTTGATACCAGTACACAGTCTCTCATCAGTGTAAGTTAAACCAAAGCTAGCATTAGGAGCAATCCCGCAAGGCGAACCAATGGAAGGCAAACTTGAGTATACGTTTTCTTTTTTCTTTTCTTTTTTAAAAGCTGTTTTTTAGACCTAGCTTCTTTAGGCAACAGGCTAAAATGTAAGTAATTCTTTAGTGTTTCGACAAACTAAATTATAATCAATTCTTTAATATTTAAAGACCCTTGCTTTCTTTAGGTGACAAACTAAAACTTAGGTAATTCTTTAGAGATTTAGAAAATAACTCGAGTTTTCTTTAAGCAACAATACCACTGTTCGACGTAGATGAGTCTAAAAAAAAAACCAACGACATTCAATCTAAAGCAGGTCAAATGCAACAATTTACACGCATGAGATGTAAATTAACCATAAGAAGTATATTTCGCTTTATTATTAAATCATGTCTAAGTAACGAGAATATAGTAGATCCATACAATGATAACGTTAAATGCATTTTATTACTATAGTAGGTCCATACAATGATAACTTAAATGCATTTTATTACTATAGTAGATCCATACAATGATGATGTTAAATGCATTTTATTACTATAGTAGGTCCACAGAATGATAACTTAAATGCATTTTATTACTATAGTCGGTCCACAAAATGATGACGAAGTACAACTTTTATTTCTGTTTTAGGTTTATGTGATGTATTTGTAGATGAACGTAATTATAAATGTTGGTTTCGTGTGCTTCATTCATTTCGACTTATACCCTCAGCCTAGGCACGAAAAAGGACGTGATTGGTTGACCACTCACCAGAGATAGGTAGACAGGTATAGTCATGCCTAGACAGATGTAGTAAGTTGATAAATTAAACAGAAGAGTGTGATGAATTTACTTAATTTAATTCCTAGCGAAAGGGCAGACTAAAACTACTGGCTGCGATGTTATAACAAAGTCAAAGCAATGTCACAGTAGGCACAAAAGACCTGCAAAATGTATAGAATTAATGCTACAACTGCAGTTATAACGTAATGAGTTCACGCTATGAAACTAGCTCACGGTGGTGAGTCAATAATTTCACACTCCCTAGTTTTAATTTGCAGTATTTTATCTCCTTTAGGGAGAATAATTTTGCTTTCTCCAATGAGAAGGATTTCTAAACCCGTTGCAGTTAGATAAGAGTACGTCTATCCAGACAAAATTGTTGACCGAGGATAAGTGACTGACAGCTAGATCTATGATAGGGTAGAACAATAATAACAAGAATAATAAGAGCCTAAGTCTGGAATGCAGCAGGTAGATTTCATCAGAAGTGGGTTGAACAGCAGAAGAGTGTTGCAAGAGAAAGATTTCCAAAAACGAAAACCAGTTTGCAGTGTATTACATTCACTGCTATGTAATTTTAATGCTGTTGTCAGTTGGTAGACTTTACAATCAGTAGAAGGCTAAGATGATGTCACTGGATATAGCAGGCTTTCATACTGTCATATATATATATATATATATCACAACACTGGACTGATGTAATAAAATTATCAGGCACACGTTACCTGTATGTATCCTAAAACGTGAGCTAAGCCAACATACGCGAAAACTTGCAAGGCTGTTGCTACCTTCCGGTTTGTTTCGAAGCTTTCAGTTCACGTTTTTACTCATTCCGCGTTTCGAATTCTTTGTTTTAATGAGTTATAAAAGTAATGGTCATAATTGTGCAGCGCATGTATGCATAAAAACTATTTTTGAGTGATATTAATATATTTGTCGTGTGTTGTTTATAAAAGTTAACAGTATAGTTGAATTTTTAATGATAATATTTTTAAACGTATATTAAATAGATGAACAAATATTTTTCTATTTAATATTGCCTAATATTATAATAATTTAAATAAGAAAAGAGTCACAATAGTGTTCGGAGTACTAGTGAACACGCAATGAAAGAGCAGAGAGAAAAGAGTTACATGTACAATAGTCTTCAGAGTACCAATGAACACATTGATGGTATTTAGATTTTTATGAGGGTTCACTACTACAACAAGAATAGTCCAGAATAATAAATTAATGTTATATCGCCACAAAGACTTTGGAAATGCTAATTTGGTACTGGATAAAAGGAGTGATATTAAACTTCCATTTGTAGTTTTAAAAAAAAACAACAAAACAACAAACAAACTGAAGGGAGCTCCTTTCAACGCGAGCCAAGAAGATACGTCACCAGTAAGGATTTAGGATTAAACTTAAGGATTCTTACTTCTTGGGAACGTGTAATCACTTGGTGTCACATATCGGAACCATGCACCAGCTGAACGTGTATGAACGGAAACGACCAAGTGCTCAAAAACATTTGGTGAAAATCTAAATGTCACACACGTGCACAACTAGCGGCTTAAAAAGCGTGCACTGTACCTCAGACACTAAGTTGTTTTTTTTCAAGCAAACTTCTGAATGCATATTATATTTAAAACTTACGCTATCCTAACTTCATTATCGCCAGATCAAAACAGCAAACTTCTGAATGCATATTATATTTAAAACTTACGCTATCCTAACTTCATTATCGCCAGATCAAAACAGCAAACTTCTGAATGCACATTATATTTAAAACTTACGTTATCCTTACTTCATTATCGCCAGATCAAAACAGCATGCTACTAGAAGAAATATTTAACGAAAGTAAAAGTATGTGTTCATGTTGAAAGAAAGAATTACACCGCCTCCAGCGCTCTGCATTCTTGCAAATAAATATTATTTTTCGAATCTATGATATAATCTTGACACAACATTTAGGAGGAAAGCAAACATTATTAAAAAAAAATCAACTAGAGGCAAAATGTACACGATGAAAGAAAAACTCCATGTTATAATCAGTTTTCACCAGATTCGGTCTGGAATGTAAATAACGGCTTCGATCTAAAATAGGACGTGACGAGAGTAATGTCCCCTTAGCTCAGCAATTTCCAGCATCGCTGCCATCTTAGCACTTTGATCGTCTCTGGTGTCTTTGATTCCAAAGGAGAATTCTGGTGAGGACAGCACCTGTAGATGTTCCACACAGTGTCGATATAGAATGTCAACAAAAGTCTTCATTGCTGAGAAGTCTGGCATATGGTGGATCCAGACGAAACCAACCTCAAAGCCCCACTCCTCCGTCCCCTCTAATACTTCTACTTCGATCTTCTGCTCCAGCACACCCAACTGATTATTGCCTGGTCGCTGGCGGAATTAAAAGAGAGTTTGAATGGATGTGTTAAACTGTCCGATTCACGATGCGATAAGAAAGTCATTTCGTGAGGGCTTGCCGACCTTCGATCAACTCCCTTGTCTGTTTCTCTGATGGCTCGCGACTGATTATGTAGGTAATTTAAAAGTCCATTACCGACTCCGAAGTCCTTAACTGTATATTTAACATAGTATTATTTAGTAATGAACTAAAAACAAACGAATATCGGTAGCTCTCTGTCTGTCCGTTTGTCTGTCTCTGTCTGTCTGTCTCTCTCTCTCTCTCTCTCTATATATATATATATATAAAGTACAGAAAGACAGTGTAGTTGTGCTTGAAAAAGTTAAGACAGTACTTCACCATACTTGTGCTGTTGTTCGTGGTATCAGAATCCTTGCAGAGAATTTGCTACCTCTCAGATGCAGCAGACACCAACATAAACGTATACCGACCGTAGAATTGCTCTCTGAATACAAGATATTTACTACGTCACTGTAAGGGTGACTGAAGCACTCAAAAGGGCTATTAGGCACACTAAAAAGCACGATTACTAAGGGACAGAATGCGATTGGGAGTTTGTGATTGGGAGTGAATGTGATTGAGGATGAATGTCATTGGGAACTATACTTGATGGGAACGTTAGAGAAGTCACGACACGCTCGATTTGCGTCTTGTGATGGGAACATTCTTGCATCGTGTAGTATTGGGATCTGACTGGGCTATATCTGTATGCAATTAAAGGATTAGAAAATTCTTAATTTGAAGTGAAATTTGAAACGTCAGACATTTGAAAAAAAATGTGAACATTTGAAGTACTTCCATTATTATTATTGTAATATAAAAAATAGTTCTCTGATAAAATTATATGCTAACTCTGTAAGCGTTAAGAACTGTTACAATCCATGGATGGATGCGCATTTCACATGAAACATGTTTATTCCATTTATCATGATTTCTAACGTACTGATTTCACTCGCAAACATTTGCTTCTAGGAAATATATTTTCTCTGAATTATTTTGTATGTCTCCTTTCATAATTGCCTTAGTCCTGGCAGTATTTAACTTTGTCATTCACAGTTTCTTTAATCTATGCAGGATTTGATTTAATGTTTCATAAATCTTTTCATCCAGGCACTAATTAAATTTACAGTTCATAATTACTTCAATCCAAGATGGTTTTAACCTTATCGTTTATAGTTTACTTTAACGTCATCTTTCATAATTGCCTAAGTCCAAGTAGTTTTTGTTTATCTTTCATAATTGCATTAAGTCCAAGTTGTTTTTGTTTATCTTTCATAATTGCATTAAGTCCAAGTAGTTTTTGTTTATCTTTCCTAATTGCATTAAGTCCAAGTTGTTTTTGTTTGCATTTCATAATTTCAAGCAGAATTATGTCTTTTATTCTTTAAGTATTTTTAATTAGAACAGTATAATACTTTATCTTTCAGTTTCCTTAAAATTAGTATTCTAGTTATTTTTCATAATTTCCTTAAAATTCTTCTGCATCTTTCAAAATTACCTTAAAATAGCATTTAACTTTATCTTTCAAATTATCTTTGAATTCTATCATACATTATTTGGGGCAGTTTAATGTTTTTCTTGTTTGTTCTGTCTGTTTTTTAATACAAGCAGATTTAATTTGTTTTGCTATTTTTAATCTAGGATGAGTTTCTTCTGTAACCTAATGCAAGCAAAAAAATGTTTTTTCTGTTACACTTAATCTATAGTGGTTTTCTTTTTGTATTTTAATCAAAGCGGATTTGATGTCGTACTTTTATCCTTCATCTAAAGTGGTGTCGTGGTTTTCTTTCTGTATGTCTCGGGGAGGTGGGTGGCTGAGAAGCCTATGCTTACATGATTTCTTGAGGTCATAGGTTCAAGACAACTCGGCAGACTGGATGTTTTGCTATCAACACGCCCTCACCTTTGCCCGGGTTGTGGAGTTAAGCGATAAGTAATTTAAAGACTCAGACATTTGAAGTTATACAAATCAACATAGTTATTTTATGTCTTTATCTTAATCCAAAGCAATTCCATATTTCCTTAACACACAGTCCAAGCTGACGTGACGTTTGTCTATCGCACGTTATATAATGCACTTAATAACACGGGCTTTCTATCTACATCTTATTTCAAGTAATTCCATGGAATGGAAACGAAAGATAGTCTGGGCTTCCTATCTACATCTTATTTCAAGTAATTCCATGGAATGGAAACGAAAGTTAGTCTGGGTTTCCTATCTACATCGTATTTCAAGCAATTCCATGGAATGGAAACGAAAGTTCGTCTGGAGACACAATTGAGTTGGATATGATTCACAGCAGAGATGTCTTCAAAAAATATATGACAATGCCGTTAATCTGTGAGGGTGATATGGATAGATAGACAAATGGAAATATGGATGAATACACACGCACGCACGCACACACACACACACAACTATATATATATTATACATACAGTTGGACAGGACAGACAAGTAATTAGATCTAGAGATGGAAACACGATAGATACAAAAATAGAAGACACATTCTGAGGTGGCAGGCTGATAAATGGATTTACAGATTGATTGATGATTGAATGGGTAGAATAAAGGATATATATATAGGAATATTACATTTTAGGAATATTATATTTTATTATCACACACTCATAAACCATACCATATTATATTACACCTGTCTTGGAAAGTCTTACATATCTCATTACAAAAGTATGTATTAGACCACGTGTGCATGGCCTTGACACATATAAGTACTTTATAGAAAAGAAAAGAAAAAATGCCCCTCCAATTTTTCTTTCACATACCTCTCTCTCTTTTGTGTAATAAAAATATCCATGATGTAGACTAGTGACGAATATGCTGGATAGTTTATTAAAATGTCGCGTGTGTCTCATCAACTTACTCAGTTCCAAAGTCTTCAACGTATGTTTATCTATTTGTGTGTCTCGCTGACTCGGTTGTACTTGTAATCTCATTTTGTATGCAACTTTTAATTATTGTCCCAAACATGAAGTAGCCGTCAAAACAGTGATTCCGTGGAATAAGCCTTCTTGAATATCCCAAATACCAAATAAAGATGGCAAGCACTGGATTTAGACAGCCTACTCACGATACACTAAAACGCGTAGGGCTTCGGATGAGGGGAATGGAATCAATGGCTTCGTTTTCAGTTATATTTGTGTAAGTGTGATCTGTGTCTGACTTTTAGCAAGTATTATTGAACTAGACATGTTATTGAACCCTGCATTGCAGAGGATGTGGCCAGAATCCTTACCAAATAAAGATTTGCGTGAGACTCTTACAATTCTTTCCGTCTGGCAGTCTGGCGATGTTGGTTCACACAGGAGTGAAACTGACAATAAAGATAATTAAATCAAGAAGTTAAATTAAAAACTGAACCAAACTCAAGAAATTAATACGCAACTAAACATGTGCATTTAAAATCTCTCCTCAAGAGAAATTAATACGCAACTAAACATGTGCATTTAAAATCTCTCCTCAAGAGAAATTAATACGCAACTAAACATGTGCATTTAAAATCTCTCCTCAAGAGAAATTAATACGCAACTAAACATGTGCATTTAAAATCTCTCCTCAAGAGAAAACGATAGGATAGGTGGAGTTAGGAATGTTCGGGGGAGGGGGAAGAGAGAAAGGGGAGAAAGGAGAGAGGGCTGTGTTTGAGAAGGGAGGAAAGGAGAGAGGGAAGGGATAAGGAACAGAATGAAAAACTAGTGGGAGAGATTGGAGAGAGGGATGAGAGGCGGGAGAGAGAAGGGAGAGAATGAACAGAGAGGCGGAGGAGAGAATGGGTTGAGCAAGAGAAACGGAAGACAGACAGAAAAAAGAGCAATAAAAGATTTTTTTCCATTAAGAGCTGCAGTCTCGCTAGCACTAAACAAAAATAATTTGCATTATATATAAATGCTCTGAAATGATATTAATTTAAAATGAACATCCTTACAATGGCAACTCATTACCATTTTAATCAAACCCTTTGCAAACATTAATTCCAACAAAACGTATTTCACAAACCATGAAGTACCTAATAAAAAATTCTTTTGTTTTATTTTATAACTCAATCTGGAGGCCATCAAATGCTATGTTCGTCTCTTGGTATTTTATGTCTTTCCCTCATGGTCGCCAAGATCGCTTCGTGATCGAAAGTGACTGAAAAAAAAACATTGCTTGGTGTTGGTAACTTAGTCTGCAAAAACATCGCTTGGTGTTGGTAACTTAGCAAAAACATCGCTTGATGTTGGTAACTTCCTTTGTAAAAACATCGCTTGATGACGTTAACTTACTCTGCAAAAACGTCGCTTGGTGTCGGTAAATTACTTTGCCAAAACGTTGTCTTAGTTTACAAAAACATCGTTTTGATGTCGGAAACTTACTTTGCAAAAACATCGCTTGATGACGTTAACTTAGTTTGCGAGCATCGCTTGATGTCCATAACTTAGTCTGCGAGAACATCGCTTGGTGATGGTAACCTACATTGCGATAACTGAAAGCATTCGCTTTTGAGGGGTTTCGTTAAATTTCGTTTGTCTTCCCGCGCTTCTACTCGGAAGTAAGCAATTGTTTGCTGTCTTAGGAGTCAGGAACCTTACTACGAGTTCCTTCCCTTTAACATTGAATTCGAATTGGGCTTAACACCCACCCACCCCTAGAAACTCTTTTGTGGTTGTGCACAGAAACATTGTGAAGTAATGGTAACGAGCACGATCCGAACAATACAAATTTATAACGACAACACGATCACATTCACCGAGAATTACAATAATGGGTTTGAAATCTCTGAGAATTAAACCTCCATTCTAGTGTAGGAATGGATTACATAACTACAGATATAGAAGAAACGTCATAGCTTTTAGCATATGCAGACATTTGCATGGATGGCTTTGTTATTAATGTATCATGGCAACGGGCTAAATGCAGTGGAGAATGGTGTCTGCACCCACTCAAGATTAGACTGGTCATAGGAATAAATGGTGTCTGCACCCACTCAAGATTAGACTGGACATAAGATATATATGGTTTGAACCCCGACTCAAGATTAGGCTGGATAAGCATAATTAATATAAAACTTCATAGCAACTAATTAAAACCGACGTTTCAAAGCTAGGTCCATATACTAAGTAAAATGCCCTAAGACTCTAATCTGTTATTACAAGGTTCAAATTCTTTAAAATACTCGAACTAAATTTACACTAGGAAACAAGAACTAAATTTACACTAGGAAACAAGAACTATACAACGGTTGTAATCATCAAGCTGCTATCCCAAATGATAAAACATGTGAACAAGGAACCAGATAGAGTGAAAGAGAAAGAGAGTCAATGACAGCGATTGAGAGAGAGAGAGAGAGTCATAATGACAGCAATTGAGAGAGACAGAAAGAGAAGCAAATAGAGTTATATTGACATCGATTGAGAAAGAGAGAGAGAGAGAGAATCATAATGACAGCGATTGAGAAACAGAGAGAGAGAAAGAGAGTCATAATGACAGAGACTGAGGGAATCATAATGACAGCGACTGAGAGAGAGTCATAACGTCAGCGATTGAAAGAGAGAGAGTCATAATGACAGCAACTGAGAGAGAGTCATAACGTCAGCGATTGAGAGAGAGAGAGAGAGTCATAATGTCAGTGATTGAAGGGAGAGAGAGTCACAACAACAGCGAACGAGTCATAACGACAGCGATTGAGAGAGAGAGAGAGAGTCATAATGTCAGTGATTGAAGGGAGAGAGAGTCATAACAACAGCGAACAAGAGAGAGCCATGACAGCGATTGAGAGAGTCATAGTAGCACTGATTGATTGAGAGAAAGAGAATCATAGTGACACTGACTGGAAGACAGAGTCATAATGTCAGCGATTGAGAGAGTGAGAGTCATAACGACAGCGAATGGGAGAAAGAGAGATTTCAAAACTCCACTCTGTAGAACACGAAAGCATAATAACACTATATAAAAGAAAGAAGAGATTGATACAGACTTCGCTCAACAATAATCGTGTTTCTCTGGTCTAGTATTCTCAGCTACTAACATACTTGTAGTGAAAGATTTTGGAAACTAACACTTGTCTCAAGGCGTGCGCTCTAAGAAACCATGCCAACGTTCTGTTTTGGTCTGGCACGCAGGGTTCTTTCAATGCCATCTGCCGAATGCATTCAGTGACAGACTCTGGAAGCAGACAGTTGTCTTAGGGCGCGTGGTCTGAGAACGACACCTACTCCGTAAGATAAAGTCAGCAAACTGATTACTTTAATTCGACGGCTGGCATTGTTCTTGGACTCGGCAGACATTCCTATTAAGTGCGAACGACGATATATTGCGATGCTGCTAACGAATGCGCAGTTTTCTTCACATTCTCAGTTTATTTTTCTCTTCACATTCTCAGAGGCCGAGTGAGATGAGAGCTCAGTCCGATACTGCAGGGTTGGAACATGGTTAAAAAGCTGTGGCAGCAGAAGATAGCTGTTTTGCGTATATCTTTCTGTTTCATCATCATCATCCCCTACCTTTCCAAAGGCTGTCCATCAGATGTCTCCATCACTGAGTGTGTTTCTCCGCAAACAGTTTCCTTTATATTATTTCGAAAATAGCTAGGTTTTCAATGCATTATACACGAATGTAGCCAGTAAAATAAAAATAGCTAGGTTTTCAATGCATTATACACGAATGTAGCCAGTAAAATAAAAATAGCTAGGTTTTCAATGCATTATACACGAATGTAGCCAGTAAAATAAAAATAGCTAGGTTTTCAATGCATTATACACGTATGTAGCCAGTAAAATAAAAATAGCTAGGTTTTCAATGCATTATACACGTATGTAGCCAGTAAAATAAAAATAAAAAATCTTAATACCGAATGATGTAATCGTTTTTTAAAAAAACACCAAAACGTATATGAAATCTAGGTCAACAGTGAATACTATATAATTTTCTTTTTCAACAAAATGGCCGCACCCCTGAGAAAATATTGCGAATGGTACAATTATTGAATTGTTACAAAAGTTGGCTGTTACAGTCATAAATTCATGACCAATAACTAGGGTGGCATTGTGTCACAGACACCAAGCACGTTAAATATCCGATTTGGACACAAACACACTAAATATCCCATTTGGACACAAACACACTAAATATCCCATTTGGACACAAACACACTAAATATCCCATTTGGACACCATGCACACTAAATATCCTATTTGGACACCAAGCACGCTAAATATCCCATTTGGACACCAAGCACACTAAATATCCCATTTGGACACAAGCACACTAGAGATCCAATTTGGACACAAGCACACTAGAGATCCAATTTGGACACAAGCACACTAGAGATCCAATTTGGACAGTTGAAATGTCGGAAATATAAAGGCCGTTGCCCGTTGTCCGGACAATAATTGATAGCCAAAATTCCATTAAGAATCCACTTCCACATTCACTCCCCCCTCCCACTCTCATAGCACCATTATCTCCCCTTGTCTAAAATATAATTCTTTCCCTTAGCGTTTTCGTGCCTTCGTGAAATCAGTGAATATGGATAGGTAACCCAAATCAAACAATGCCTCATTACCTGCACATTCGTGTTGCAGCGGGGGAAAGCCTAGGGAGATAGGGGTAGACGTCGTTTACAGTTTTGAATCGTCTCAAATACTTCTTAGTAATGCACATAACTTTCGTACATACGGTCCGCTAAGGTCAAAGTCAGACGCTAGTCTTGACGAGAGAGCTCTGTGCTGTTGCAAAGTGTTTCTTTGTTGTAACTAGTTGCTTGCACTTCATCGTTGCTCGCCTTCAGTCTGCATGTTCCTCGCTGCGAGGCACGCGTGCAACATGTGTGGCAAAACGAGATTTGCGCGAGGTTTTAGGGTACCTCTGTCAAAACAAGTTTGGCTGGCATTGGCTTTCATCCTTCTAGTGAATCTAGTCCGTGTGAATCTTTAGTCTCTACCATCCTTTCTTTCCAAAATCCAGAACTTAACGCACGCGCGTGCCCACACAAATACACGCACAACACACATATTCATAGTACTCATATTTTTCACGATATATTGGCAGTGTGGTTCTTAGTACACCTGCCATAATTCACTGAGCACACGACGTAATTCACTTAGTACATCAGACGTAATTCACTTAGTACACCTGACGCAAGCCACGTTCTCAAAATGCAGTCTATCACGTACACCACAATACAATTAAAAAAATATTTGGCCAGTTAAGGTTAGGCGGTAAGTAAGGTTACTTTATGCAGCTTAATTAATGGACGTTTGTGGTCACTAAGGACTAGCGTGGTAAATGCTAGTTGGTCAGTAACGGTTGCTAGGTGCAATGGAGGCTAGTGATCAGTAGAGAAGAGTGTGGTCAATTGAGTGATGAGTGGAGACCAAATGGTTCAATAGAGATTAACTACATGAGTCATGGAGACCAGTAAGCAGTGATCAGTGGGTACATCAATGAGTATTGGTGGAGACCAATGGATACTAACGGAATCAATGAGTAGTGGTGGAGACCTATGGATACTAACGGACATCATTTGGTAGCAGTGAGACCATGGGTAGAAGCGGAGAGTAATGGGTAGTGGAAAAAAATGGGTATTGGTGTAAACAATTAGTAGTGGTGAAGACTAGAGAGCGGACCCAGATGAAACTAGCTAGTTACTTGTGGAAGCTAACTGGGTCGAAATAATTTGAACCAGAATGGTCAGTGGTTGTTAACTGAGAGAGGGATAGGCAGCGAAAGATTAATGTTTGTAAAATGTTTCTACTAGGAAGTTCCCTGCTTAGTTATGTGCCACATAACTTTTTCCTTTTTTGTTAACGGGAGGTAAATTAGCCACATGGCACACCAGTCGACAGGAATTTATTTAAGTTCTAAAAGAAAAAAAACAGGTGTAAGAATAACTTCATAGAAATATTGCTCCTAGAAAAGAAAGGCTGACTGGAGAGAGTAGAATTTGGGAAGTTTTGCCTGTTTGGTTAATGGAACCTAGAGTAATCTCAATTATTCTATCATTGCAGACACGCATCTTGGATCAGTGGAGGTTATTTATTCTAATTAGGCCACAAAGGTGACTTGAGTCATTGGAGGCTAGTAGTCAGATAGACAGGTAAATAGATAGACAGACATGCAAAGAGAGGGAAAAAAACTTTTGAATTGATTGGTTAAATAGATGGAAAAATAGACAAAACAGTTTTAAAGATAGACAGATAACACTAAATTTATTTGCCTTTATATTTTGTAAAGTTTTAAATATGGAATTGGATGGATGGAGGGATAATTATGTGGAATCATTTAGTTGGGTGGATGTGGAAATCTGAATATACAGGTACATAGAAGACAATGAGAGAGACAAAGTCCACTAAGTTTATATCTGTTTGTCTTTTCTTTTAAAAGAAAATTTATAAGTAGAATCGAACCCAGCACATGGATAGTGACAAAAGATAGAAAGTCAACTTTTTCCCTGCTCTCAGATTTACGTTGACAGCAGGCTGTTGGCAAACGTTTATCTGCTAACCGTGACACACAAAAGCAGTAATATATTTTCACACCTTCTCTTAAGAAGGTCTTAAGTTGACTGACATAACACCGACAAACATTGTGATATATTTGCGCAAACATTTTTCAACATTTGCTGCAAGCCTGTCAAAATATAGCTTTCCTTTGTAGCCGACGGTCTGATGACGACTGGTCAGGTTGCTTTCACGTGTTAAATGCACGGGCCTTCTCGCTTATTTTATTTTTTAAGAGGCAGTGCAGTCTACGTCGCAACACAAACCGGCCCAGGATAAAACGATAGTGAGTACTTAATCATTTGAGCTTTTCGCGATACATTTTGAAGTAAAAATCTTTTTTCGTGGTACATCTGACATAAACATGTTTGCTACAGTGATCACTATGTGAGGAGCTGATGACATCACTCTTTCTCTCTTTTTCACACACGCACACACACATAGAGGCAATGAATTTTTTTAAAAAGTGTGTTACGTCTTAAATATTCCCTACTTTAAGGCTTGTTATTTTTGCAGGAATTTTATTATTTATTTATATGTGAATGATGCCTCCACTCCTCTTGGATATATTTATTATTTTTATTTCTGCAGTTTGTTCAGACGACTGACGACGTTAGTCACTTGACGTTTATCCAACAGTCGTGGTTTGAATAAATTAACTTTCCTTATGTCATCTGGGCATAGTGAGCCTGAAAAATCATATGAGTGTACTTGCACCATGTATTTGAAATCTTATAATTTTACAATTAATTAGATTTTCAAAACTATTGCTTCTCTCTTAGTTACGTTCAGTTCACAGGTCGTTCCCCCTCCCAACCCAATATTTTAGGAGTGCTCTTAGTACTCTGCTTACTTTGCCAGTTGTTTCTAGACAACACAGTGAGTAATGCAATGATTTGCCAGTTGTTTCTAGACCACACAGTGAGTAATGCAATGATTTGCCAGTTGTTTCTAGATAACACAGGTAACAATGCAATGATTATTATATTGCTGAATTGTTTGCGCACTTAGTAATGGAATGATTTGCCAGTTGTTTTTAGCACACTTAGTAATGGAATGATTTGCCAGTTGTTTTTAGCACACTGAGTAATGCATGAGTCTTGCCTAGCCTTGTTGCATTGCAAGAAGCTAATTTTTCGCTAATCAAGAGAGGTCACACCTGAAATAGTACCACTTGTCAATAGTGAAAGGGGTGCATTAAAAATGTGGAAAGTAACTACAGTTATTTATAAATACGTTAGATCAAACACTGAAAACTACACAAACGAGTCATCACCTCAATTAACCAAACACTATTTAAACGATACAAGTCATCACTTCAGCTAAGTAAACACTCTATTGGCCTTACAATTCATCACCTCAGCTAACTAAAATCTATATAAACGATACAAGTCATCACCTCAATTACGTATACTCTATGACTATATAAACAATATAATTCATCACCTCAATTAAATAAGCACTATATAAATGATACTAGTTATCACCTCAATTAAATAAACACTAAATGGCATGGGGCTTGTAAAAGGTGTTGTAAAGATAAATAAAACTCTAACGTGGCCAACCACACGTCCGCTCACACTTCAGCAGTATCAGGTGTCACGAGTATTTACATTTAAACATTGCAATTACAAACGGCTACGACGAGACCCCCAACCCCACCCTGACGAAGATACGAACACACGACGAGACCCCAATCCCAACCTGACGAAGGTACGAACTCAAAGATAACATGTTAAAGAAAACAAATACTCGTGACCTTGGAGATAAAATAGAAAAACTTTAGAAGGAAAAAGTAATGGTGGAAAGAATTTATAACGAAATTAATCACAAAGATGCGAGTGTGACATTAGTGTTCACTAATAGGCTTAGTGTTCACAATGTCGCTAAAATAGAGTCTGTGTATATATTGTCTCTTTGGACGTGCCAAGCTGCGACCGTTGATCGGCTGACTGGTGGCGGTGGTTCTCACGACCCGGCCAGTCAGGCGTGTGGTGCAGGCTGTAAGCTTTGCATCCATCTGCGGGTTTCGAAGAGCGGTAACCGGCCCTGGCCTATTCTAGTCACTGTTGACGCGCAGGATGGGATTAGCAAAGTAGGATGCCAATGACATAGGTGTGGCAGATAAAATGTCGATACTTTCTCTGCAAAAAGACCTTTCTACCAGTGTTGATTCTAGAAGAGGTTGGCAGGACAGTCTTATTGCGATGGCGTCTGTTTGGACTCTAAACCGTGGGGTCAGTACACCAATAAACAGAATAGTAGTTAAATGACAGGAATACACCAATAAAAATATTACCAGTAAAACGATAGGAGTTAGTATACCAATAAAAATAATGCTAGTTAAATGACAGGGGTCAGTACACCAATAAACATAATACTAGTTAAATGACAGGGGTCAGTACACCAATAAAGAGAATAGTAGTTAAATGACAGGAATACACCAATAAAAATATTACCAGTAAAACGATAGGAGTTAGTATACCAATAAAAATAATGCTAGTTAAACGACAAGGGTCAGTAGGGGGGTCTGTACACCAATAAACATAATACTAGTTAAACGATAGAGGTCAGTGCACCAATAAGCAAACCTAAAACTAGTTAAGCGACAGATGTCAGAATACCAATAAACATAACACTAGTTAATTGATAACGGTTAGCACCCCTTTTTTCTTTTATTAAACCAAAGACAAGTATAGCTATAACAATTGGTGTTCCAACATGAACATGAAAAACGGCAATAGCAATCATTGTCTCGAAATCCACTAAACATACACAGAAAATATAGCAATCATTGTTCCAAAATTACTAAACATACACACTCAGAAAATATAGCAATCATTGTTCCAAAATTAATAAACATACACACTCACAAAATATAGCAATCATTGTTCCAAAATTCACTAAACATAAAAAATATAGCAATTGTTGTTCCATAATTCACCACACACACACACACACACACACACACACACACAGCAATAATCTTTCCAAAACTCACTAAACACAAAACACCCCTATAGTAATAATTGTTCCAACATTCAATAAACACGCACAAAATCTCTAACAATCATTTTGCACATAATACGCATAAAAACTATTTCAATCATTATTCGTGCACTAAAGTTTATTCCTACAATTTATATTTACTAATTTACTTCAAGGTTTAAAAACGGCACGTCACATCAATTATTCATCATTTGAAATATAAGGAGCCTTTGCCGTAATAAATAATAAAAGATTCGAATTCTATAAGTTGTTTAATTTTCTGACACTAAGCGAAAACTAAAAGAAAAACATGGCTGGTTTAAAAATAACTCAAAGACTAATATTAACTAGCTATAGGCGTCTTGTGCGGTCCATAAGTGACTGGCGTCAATGTATTGTGTGTCTGTCGGAGTAATCTTAGTCTAGGTCGAAAATGGGAATGTGTGCGGAAAACCGGTTTATCCCTAAAAAAAACTTGTTTTATGACGGCTCTCAAACTCAGGGAAGTCTGTAAATCTCAAGCCGTTCACACACGTGGCCACCGAAAGTGTTTGGAATTACAATTAGGCGCGCCTCGCCACTAAAACAGATTTCAAGACCAGCGGCTGGGTTGGGGGTGGGGAGGAGTGGGGGAGGGAGCTACACCGATCCGTTCGACCGTGATACAGTCACAGGTGAAAAGAGGTGTTGTGAGGCAGCAGCCGCACTTCCCGGTGATTGCTGTTGGCGTGTCCGCGACAGGGCCTCCTTCACTTTTAGCATGCACCAGCCATTACGTTTAGATGATTTACTTTAGGGTGTCTGAGAGTCGAGTCCTCTTCTCTTCCAGAACTAGTATTGTTGAATGACTTTCTAAAGTGCCAGAGAGAGTTTCGGCATGTTAACTCGCAGCTTGCCTTGTTGATTTATTGTATTCTTCTGTTAATGACAAACCGACCGACAGATTGTGACCAATGGGTTTGGGTGTGCATGAGGCGTGCTTTGGGATGCAATATAAAGCAATAGAATACAGTAGAAAGCAAGTATCTTCCGACTAGAGCTTCTTTGACGTCATCGGTCTTGTATAAGGGCGCATGTTTGTGAGGTCAGCACTCGGACGGAGTTGTTTTTCACTAATAAAAGACATTATGCGTCTAATGTAGAGGTGACTTCAGAATGAAATCTTGTTTGAAGCAATATGACTTCATGTGTCTGTTGCAGAGATGATCGAGAATACATCTTGTTTGAAGTCATAAGTCGTCATGTACCTCACGCAGCGTTGACTTCAGAATGACTCTTCTTTGAAGTCATATAAAGTCATTAATTATGTCAAGAAGACTGTACACTTCTGCTCACTTGTAACCAAAGGACTCGTGTAGCACTATGTACGATTTCAATGTGCAGTCTTTATGAAGCCGGGGTACCTATTTAAATAAATTACATGTCCAACAGTTCAATAAATAAATAATACGAGTGTTTTGCCAGCATTAGCAAGAAAATTCGATGAAAACATTATTTCAAACAACTTCATACTTCCAAATAGAAATTCCAGAACCGGAAACTGTGAGAGCAAGTGCGAAATGAAGGGTGAAGAGCGAAAATCGAGTGGCGACCAGAAAGAAAAATGATTGTGCACAAATATTTATTTTGGGAAGGACACGTTCAATATCATATGTAAGGATGGTTGGAAATTATATATGTTAAAAACAGTATTCTCTAACTTCTCTCTAATATGGTGAATAATGTTATATTAATGACAGAAGCATTTCCATCTAAGCAGGTTTTTTTTCCTTGCAATTCAATCTTAACCCTAGGTCAGCGTAGTCCTTCTGCAGTCTCGCAGGCCCAATGTGCCCCGCGCTCGTACAAAAAAAATACTTCTTTAATTATATGATATAATTATTATTTTTTTTTTTTTATCACGAATGACCCGAGAACTTTAAAATTTTGGTTTATGCTGCCCTCGGGGTAGAATAAGGGATCACCCTGCCCTAGTGATATAACTCTGGCGTTATAAATGGGAATTCCCATTAAAATGGCTATCCAACCCGTTTCATTTAGATAATTATTTTTTGTAAAATAATACTACTTTCAATCGACGTCACCACGGTTACACAACTACAGTGAACATTTCCATATGTTTATTTTAAAAACACTTCTGAAATCTTATTTTATAAACTTCATGTGTCATCTAACTGGAACCATTCATTCACACCCGCATTCTTCATTCACAACTGTGCACCTAGATTTCTGATTGGGAGTTATTCTACTTCAAACAGATACTGCTTGCATTCCCTCCCAGATGCTGTCCATCAATCAGTTACACTTGTAACTATAATTTAACAGTCTTGTCGGAAATCCTCCTTCTGTCAGACTTTTTATTGAAGGAGCGTGAAAAATTAAGTGACTATTAACGCCTCTGTGTTAATCTTCTTATATATTACGAAAGAGTGACTTCCGAGCGTCATAGTGCCCCTTCTGAGTACATTACACAACTGTTCCAAAATCTTTAATGCACTCACAAAGCACACCATGGAGAATCATCCAGAAGTTTGTATGCACTATCAAAGCACACCACAATGAGTGTTCCAGAACTTTCGTGTGCGCTACTCAAGCACACCACAATGAGTGTTCCAGAACTTTCGTGTGCGCTACTCAAGCACACCACAATGAGTGTTCCAGAACTTTCATGTGCGCTACTCAAGCACACCACAATGAGTGTTCCAGAACTTTGGTGTGCGCTACTCAAGCACACCACAAGGAGTGTTCCAGAACTTTGGTGTGCGCTACTCAAGCACACCACAAGGAATGTTAAAAGAATCTTTGTGAATTCTCAAGAAAAAAATTAAACTTCAATTTCTGTCATGTTGGCTCTGGAATGGAATTCACAGGAATCAAATTACAGCAAGACATTTACTGACAAGTTCGACAACAACACTGATACACACACCAACATGATCTGATAAGTAGAGTAGTCACTGCAGTCTGAAAATGGATACAATGTTACAAACATCAAAAGCATCAAAAGGCATGCTCCTTTCTGAAAAAAGTCAAATTAAGGGCAGTGCTAATTTTAGGCAAGTTTCATCTCTAAGCTCCTTTCTCTCTTTAGCATGTTCTCTCTTCAACTTAGAAATCCTGCAACAATATTCATTATCAAAATACACACACAGCATAAGAAATATAGCATCAATCAAAATTCACAAGTATAATGTACAACACAATCAAATTAGTGAACATTGTTTCAAACACATAAGCATTCCCCAATTCAAACCATAGATCAATTGCAAGCATGTACGAAATATTTCTAAGTCCATTTTTTTCTTTCTTTCTTTGTCAGTCAGTTAACTTACAATAAGCTAACAATCGCCTTTATGACTAGACTTGAGCCATGTCAAAATCAAAATGATTAGAATATAGTACCCTCTTCAACAAAACAAGTTTCGGTCTATCCCCATTGGATGAAATTGTTATGAACAAGTATGAGACTATTAGCCAGAAAAAACTACTCATCCAGTTGGAACTGGTTTGGATTGCATCAGCAGGTTCTAGCATATTCTTTACCTGAATTGTTATTTTAACAAAAATATCATCACGTGCAGTACCCGAAGGTCATGTCACGATGACATTTAACAATTTGTTTAATAATTAAGTTTAGAAACAGGGAAATTTACTCTGCAACATTATCATTCACATTTGTCACTCTTTATCATTGTTTATCACTATTTATCACTAGTTGCCAGTCTTTATCATTAATACTCTTTATAACTTTGTATCATTGGATATCACTCTCTATCGCTGGATATCACTCTTTATCACTTGTTATCACTCTTTATTATTGCTGATTGTAGCACTATTTTTCGTTGCGTGCAAGGAAGTCCATTTAGTAAAACCTTTGGTAAATAAAATGTCTAGACATATCGTAATTAAGCTAAGCACATTGTTCATTCATGCGTGCAAAGTCAACGGAGCTCGACTAGTCACCCCGAAGATGTTCAAGGCAACTTTAATTACATTGTGCAATTCTGAAACCCACCTCGGCATTGTTCCGTATCCACAAAGGTCCCGAGGCCAAGCATCAAGAAACAGCCCAACTAGTTGTGAGGAAATGATTTGCCTCCCTTGGCGATTCTCCAGCACAGAGCGAAACATGCTATGCATCAGACATGATCTAGAACATGTCGGTAAAAGCTGCAATTCATTTAAAAAGGAAAAAGAAAAGAAAGAAACCAGTTGTTTCATTCCTATATATCGGGCTTGTGAAACACGTTCAACAAAGTTTTGAGAGAAAGAAAGAGGAAAAAAAAAAAAGGCATTGCTTGACTTTTCTCTTATCTGTTGAAGTAAGAAACACGTGCCTATTAAAACAACCACATAGCAGCTATAAATTTTCTAACAGACCTATTAAGAACAATTTACACAAGCGAGCGAATTGTACTCATCCATGGGAACCGTGCAGTCCGAGCTGTCAAATGCACGTTGGATTAAAACGGCATAATTTTCTCTGTGTGAATGCTGCATAAGCGACGACAAGGAATTTCCGAACTTGTGCTTAGATCATCATCATCATTATCATCCATCATCATCACTAACTATTCTCAAGACTTCTATTATCTAATAGTTAGCTGGCTATGGCTTTGATCTCAGATCCTGTCAGGATTTGGGGTGGTTCAACGGTTTTACGGAGAATGAGCACTTCCAGGACGTGCTGCTTTTAATATTGGGGCAGACTTTGGTTACCCTGGCACGTTGTCCAGGCAGATGTACTGTTTCCTTAGAACTACTCTAGTAATTGTTTTCGTGTTCCAAAGATTCTCCTGTTCTAACTTTTTGTCAACATCAAAAATTGGATACCAGTACATCTTTTATCATCTAATATTATCATTTATTTAAATTACATAAACCTTAAAGAATTGCAGCCTTTAATTTAATCTCTCTCTTCCCAGTGAAATTGGGAATTGTGTTAGAGATAAAAGTATAGACATTATGTTGCTGCTGAAAACTGAGCGCAACAAGATTTAGAAAAACAACAATAGATATTACGTTGCTCACTATAACTTAAGTGTAACAAGATTTAAAAAACAACAATATATATTATGTTCTTACTGAAACTTTAGTGCTACGATATTTAGAAACACATCAATAGACATTATGTTGCTTACTGAAACCTGAGTGCAACAAGATTTAGAAACACAACAATAGGCATTATGTTGCTTACTGAAACTTGAGTTCAACAAGATTTAGGAACACCACAATAGACATTATGTTGCTTACTGAAACCTGAGTGTAACAAGATTTAGAAACACAACAGCATACATTATGTTGCTTACAGAAACTTGAGTGCAAAACGATTTAGAAACACAACAGACATTAAGCTGCTTAGTGAAACTTGAGTGCAACAAGATTTAGAAACATAACAACAGACATTATGTTGCTTACTGAAATTTGAGTGCAACAAAATTTAGAAACACAACAACAGACATTATGTTGCTTACTGAAACCTGGCTTAACATCGCAGGAGAAGGAAAATACACTGATCGAACATCTAGTGGCTTCAAGATGACATAATGTCTTGGTCTATGAGATTTCAACTTCCCCTTTGGTTCCCTATAACTTTTCTTTCAATATATTTACTAAATATCTTTCTGTGCAACGTAGAACAATCTGTCAGCATGCAACCCACGTCGTCTGCTGAATCGAACATTTACAGCACAAAAATCAGTGAAAGCGACAGCTGTGAACAGTTGCTCAGCATAATAGATAATATAATCAGTGGCAAGAAATAAATCTTTACCATTGTCTACCATAATCTATACAGTCTGGTGTATAAATGATATTCATTATGAAATGTTCATAACAGGGTTCCAATTACTAGAGCTCACATTGACAGCATCCAACTACCTGGCATGCTAATTCCTTACAATCACGACACAAAACTTCAACTAACCTTTCACATTTCAGCCGAGGGTTTCCTATGAACAATTCTAAAGCAAAGTGCCTCAAATCCAGTTAAACGTTTTCTTATTCGACCATCAATGCTATTCAACTGTTCTGATGCTTTGTTACTTCTGATGGCCATAAATACTCCTCTTTCATGACATCCACCCACCTCCCTTACTTTCTGAAATAGCTAGTGGGAAGCACCTTTTCTAAATATAGCAACCCTTGACCTAGACCTAAACTCTTTGAAATACTATAGGAAGGCACCTTTTCTAAAACTCGGAACCTTTGAACTAAGTTTCTTGACCTTTCTGAAATAGTTATTTTCTAAAAAAAAAAAAAAAAAAAAAAAAATGGCAACCCTTGACTTGAATGACTTGAAAACTATCTCCAGACTCTATCATTTGTGTTAGTTATTTTGTCTCAGATAACATCTCATCTAAATCACTATAATCTTGTGAGTGATTTTCAGCCAAGCGTGTCTCCCTTTACCACAGAACTGAAAGTGCTTTTCTAAAAGCTGCTAATGAATTGCTCTCTGCTTTGGACAATGGAAGGGGTTCACGTCCTCAAACTGCTTTTTTTTTTGTATTTGAGTAGAAGTGGACACGATCAACTATGACATATTGCCCCATTTTTTTCTAGCATGTTCTGTCACCATGCATGCCGCGTTATCTTAATTAAATCATATATGTCTGAAAGAAGACATAGTGCAATATGAAATGATAAACATTCCAGCCGAAAATTTCTTTGTTAAAGTGTCCCACAGGAGCAAACCTTTTTATTATGTATTCTATTCGAACCCTGTCCAGTATTAAATGTCGCCAGTTTGTGTCCCACCAGTTGTATGTTGATGACACTTAACTGTACAAACAAGTTGCTCGCATGCAATTATTTCCACCCCCACAATATTGAGTTGTTTCTTATATTGATATGAACAATGTTACATCTGAAATAACGTTTGCTACTAATGAATGAGTTTCTAAATCCTTATCTCAACCGGACTCCATGAATTTTAGGGACATTCCCATTAAATATCTTGAAGTGTTGAGAAGTTTGGGTGTACTTTATGATATACAGCTTTAGTGCTTGCAGAACAACACATCCTCAATAATTGTAGAGCAATACATCTTCAATACTCGTAGAGCAACATTAGTATTTGTAGAGCAACACACCTTCAGTATTTGTAGAGCAACACACCTTCAATATTTGTAGAGCAACACACCTTCAGTATTTGTAGAACAACACACCTTCAGTATTTGTAGAGCAACACACCTTCATTTGTAGAGCAGCACACCTTCCGTATTTGTAGAGCAACATATTTGGAGCAGAGGCGAATCAGCACGATTTGCAAGTTTCTCATTGTTGGTGCTACAAGAGCAATTGTGTGTTCGTATCACCGACTTGATTATTGTAACTTTTGTCTCTCTAAAGTCTGAAGGTGCCTTGTGTGTTCATTGGTATTCTATCGAATTGTTTATTGTAACTTTTGTCTCTCTCTGAACTCTGAAGGTGCCTTGTGTGTTCACTGGTATTCTATCGACTTGATTATTGTAACTTTTGTTTCTCTGGCCCCTTGATGTTCACTGGTAGATTATTGTAACTCTTATCTTTCTGGTCTCTGTTTGTGCCTTGAGTGTTCACTAGTATTCTCTCTACTTGATTATTGTAACTGTTGTCTTTCTGGTCTCTTGAGTCTTCACTGGTAGATTATTGTAACTCTTATCTTTCTGGTCTCTGTTTGTGCCTTGAGTGTTCACTAGTATTCTCTCTACTTGATTATTGTAACTGTTGTCTTTCTGGTCTCTTGAGTGTTCAATGGTAGATTATTGTAACTGTTGTCTTTCCGATCATTGAATGTGCCTTGTGAAGGAATATTTAAAGGTCAATAACTCTGCATCTAGGATGATTCGCAGAGCTCCAGGACCTGATTATCTTATTCCACAGTGCTCACTGGCTACCTGTTCACTGGCCATTTTTTTTTACTTTACAGCAGAATAAAATAAAAATATTTATTCTCTTTGTTATGTTTCATTGTGTGCTCTCACGTATCTGTACGCTCCTGCTGGGAAACTTGCGCACATTATTAGATGCATGCATTTTCAATATAATGAAATCAAAATACGTTTTACATTCAAATGATCATTGGGGTTCATACTCCTGCAGTTCACTGCCTGTTGAAGTGAGATACAAAGAGACCATTGGAGACTGTTCTCAAGGCATACAATTTTCATATAATTGATTATATTAATGTTTCTCTTTTATAAATACAGTAATTTATTATATATTGTTATTTTGGCATATGCTTTCATGCTGGTCGTGCTTTACTTCTTGAAGGTGTCGTGTGCAAACTGTTTGCATGTGTCATTATAGCAAAACGCTTTGATAGCTTATAAGATTTATTATTATTATTATTATTATTATTATTATTATTATTATTATTATTATTATTATTGGCTGTTGGTGGAAAACCAAGGTCTTTGAATCTTACCAAGATGTTATGGTTCCAAGACTCCTATCACTACAGGTATCACTTCTGCTTTTAAATTCCACAGTCTCTGATTTTTTTAAATCCTGGATCCTGGTATTTAAAAACATTTTTCTCTGTTTTCTCTCTCTTTTATGTTTATGAAAAGAAAAGAGATAACTTAAGCTGGAATGTGGGGACCATTTCGATACAGAGGGGAAGTTCACTAATTTGAAGAATGTTGAGGGATAATTCCAAAATCTGAGCAAGACCAATTCTTAGGAACAACACCAAATTAGCGTGAGGGTCATTCTAGTTTGGAGCGGGAAAACATTTTTTCAGAGCGGAGGATATAAGCCATTCAAGTGTCCCGTGCGAACGGTAACTGAGAAATGGCAAGTGCTCGAAGACCGAATCACGGCACCACACAGAGTAATCCCGTGCTGATAAAGTATTTGGTCATCAAATCCTTCTGGCATAACTCGACCTCTCAACAATTTACTGTGAACACGTAGTGAACAGGCAAGTAAACAATTTACTATGGACACGTACTGAACAGGCAAATAAACAATTTACTGTAGACGCGTAGTGAACAGGCAAGTAAAAACAAACAAAGAGGAGAGGGTTGCCAACGTCAGCTGTTACGTAAACTGTCACTGAAAAATGTCTTAACTTTCATCCGATATATAATAAGTGATAGTTACATACGGGTACTAGTAATTCAGTGTATACAAACGTGTATTTTTGTGTTGGTGTGTTTGCATTTCTGCGTATATATCGTACTTTGGTATGCACGTGCACGTGTGCGCATGCGCTTGGCATTCCACTCATCCGCTGAGAATGATTTATTGTGCAAAAGTTGAACGTTTAGATAACGCCTCAAGATGGATCTTGCATTCGCTCGCAATATGCCAAAACGTAACAATCCAGATATGTCATCAGAATATATTTTTTAAAACTGTCTATGCACTCAGTTGTAATGCTTCGCGATTCGTTTGATTAAAATAAAATGATCGTTGTCGGCATTGCCTCAGGGGGCGGGGGCGGGGGCGGGGGCGGGGAATGAGACATGGGGAAAAAACACGCATTGGAGCATTCGGGTGTCGATGTAAATAGTACATTTGTGTGTGTGTGTGTGTGTGTGTGTGTGTGTGTGTGTTGACGCCACCACGAGTAACTGTGCGTGCGTGTGAGTATGAAGCAGGTTCGTTGTGAGGTCACTCCATGCTAATCTATATATGTTGTGATTTGATGTCAATTTTTATTCTTGTGAGTGGTTGAGTAGGCAGTGCACTGCTTTGCCGGTGAGCCTCTGATGCTGTTAGGACGGCCCTAGGAAAACCTTCCACATTGAAAGAGTCGATGTCATTCTGAGAGCGTTAAGTTAGAACGCACATTTCACTCCAAGTTATCTAGAAGATAAACGCATTAGTAGTTATTAATGATGTAGATTTTATATCAAGTTACATAGACTATAAACTTACTAGTTGTTAAGTAATGACGTATATTGCACATTAGGTTGCCTAGAAGATCAACGAATTAGTTGTTATTTAATAATGTAGATTTTATACCAAGTTGCATTGAAGCTAACTAACTGGATGTTAAGTAATGACGTATACTGCACTCCAGGTTACCTAGAAGATGAAGTTATTAGTTGTTATGTAATGATGTGATTTAATACCAAGTTGCATTGAAAATAAACTAACTGGATGTTAAGTAATGACGTATATTGCACTCCAGGTTATCTAGAAGATAAACGTATAGTTGTTATGTAGAGTTAGATTTGTCGAAGTTATGTAGATTTCATGCCATGTTACAAAGAAGTACTTGTGGATAATGACGCATATTTTATGTCAGAATAAGTAGAAGATAATCGTACTAGACTGAAATCAATGACATAGATTTCGTCTCAGGTTGCGAGAAGTACCAAACTTGTGTAATGACGCAGATTTTGTCTCGGGTTGCGTAGAAGTATCATACTTGTGTAAAGACGCAGATTTTGTCTCGGGTTGCGTAGAAGTACCATACTTGTGTAATGACGCAGATCTCTTCTCGGGTTGCGTAGAAGTACCATACTTGTGTAATGACGCAGATTTTGTCTCGGGTTGCGTAGAAGTACCAAACTTGTGTAATGACGCAGATTTCAAATCATTTTACCGGGCAGATAAACGTACAAGTCAAAAATTCTGGTAAAATGTGAAAAGAGACTACAGTTTTGAATGATATGGTCAAAGATGAGAAGTTATCTGTCCCTAACATTTGAGATCCTTTGAGTCAAAGATTTTGCCTTAACGAGATGGCATGTCGATTGCCTGGTCTGTCAAAGTTGGCATGGTATTCCTAATTAAGATTTGACCCCGATTCTCTCAGCTACCTCCATGATGATCGTCTTGCCTATGCTTGTGATGATTGTCGCAAACGTTGACGTCCACAAGTATTAGATCGCCTATCCCATTTTCAAGTCTGAAAGCGAAAAATTGACTTCAAGGTCGTTACTTTTTTCTGGAATCGAGTTGTCAGGACTATCACTGCCTCGGTACCCCACTTGACGGTTTTGTTTTTATTTTAAAGTGTCAGAGTCACATTTCAACAAGAGAGAGAATCAGTAGTCACAATTAATAATTTACACTACTGAGCAAATAAAGAAGAAATTAGGACAGGGGATATTTGAGTGTGAAAATTGTAAGATTGTTTTGTGGTGTGTTTTTCGTTCTTCCCTTTTCAGCTCGGATGCCAGGATTGTCACAGTGTCAGTACATTACAGCTCAAGTGATATCACTGACTCGGTACATTACAGCTCAAGTGATGTCATAATTGTCACTGACTCGGTATATTACAGCTCAAGTAATGTCACGACTGTCACTGACTCAGTACATTACAGCTCAAGTGATGTCATTACTGTCACTGACTCGGTACATTACAGCTCAAGTGATGTCACGACTGTCACTGACTCAGTACATTACAGCTCAGGTGATGTCACGACTGCCTCTGACTCAGTACATTACAGCTCAAATTATGTCAAGACTCACTGACTCGGTACATTAGAGCTCACGTGATGTCAAGACTGTCACTGACTTAATACATTACAGCTCTAGTGATGTCATGACTGTCACTGACTTAATACATTACAGCTCTAGTGATGTCATGACTGTCACTGACTTAATACATTACAGCTCTAGTGATGTCATGACTGTCACTGACTTAATACATTACAGCTCTAGTGATGTCATGACTGTCACTGACTCGGTACATTACAGTTCAACAGATGTTAACATTAGTTTGGTTCTTGACGTTGCTTCAGCGCTCTTTGTGTTTGTGTGTGAGTGAGATGACACATTGTTTCTTTGCGAGGACTAGCGATAATCAATTGACGATGAAAAAGATTAACTTCACACCTTTAACGTTTTCCTCATCCACGTCATTACCTCCTGCACGAATCACAAGCACGACAGTGCCTCACTCAATCACACACACAAACAAACACGCGCACGCACACATACATAAAGTACGCATACTGCTTACAAGCATTCTGACTTTTAAACTTACAAACACACCCCTTTACTGCCCTGATATATGCTGACGTTTAAATTTACGTAAAAACATAATTATATGCACACACTTTTACTGCTTTCACACATACTGACATTTAAATTTACATAAAACGTTTATACACATTTCCTGCTTTAACACACACTAGCATTTAAACTTACATAACGTGAAAGTACACAAAGCACAGATATATATGCACTCATAGAAATAGAAAATAAATATATGATATAGATAGCGAGTTAGTTATTATAATTTTGATATAGACACACTGAATTAGGTCATACGAATAGCATTTTTAAACAGCCTTTTGTACACGCTGAATTACTATTACTGAAATGTACGAACAATCACATACACACTGTGTGACAGAGTAAATTTGCCTCTTTCTATTTTTAAATTTACAATGTTATATAAATTGGTAAATTGTCACAGTAATCCGACTTGGAAACTCCTTATGGTGTTATTTTTGAAAGAGAGTTGAAGTAAACAGCTTGAGGTAAGAATATTCTAGATTGTTGACATAATGCAAACTGAGTGTTTTCTATTATCCAATGATCATGATTTACGAGAACGAGACCAGACAATGGACTAAGATTAAAAAATTCACTTGCTGTGAAAAATTCTACTTTCTGATCACTTTGGATAAGAAATAAGACTGTCTTTGAAAGGCAGTTTTTAGCTTGCATGTGTGCAAGTAGCCTTTCCAGTTGCCTATTTTCACATGCTAAATGAACCTACTGGTTTACTGTTGTAAACTGCTACGATACACTAAACCGACCCTGATAAAGGCGGGAATGGGGTGTAAGTGCAAGAAATACTGTACTCTACTGATGTCTGGCAGCGTGATTAACTGCCGAACAATTTCTAGTGTACAGAAATTGTAGGACATCGTTACATTTATTGTGCAATTGACACACATGGAGCAGACGAAATTCGAACTACAAATTGTGACATCATTGCAAAAGCAAGTGAAAATCTGTTAAATCTAGGTCATGTAAAGATTACAATAACCTACCTCTAATAACTCCATTTCTATTCTCTGATAGGACTAACCTGCAATTTGTATTGACTCTATTGTTGAGTTGTAATTTTATATATACTGTGAAACAGAGAAATTATCCGAATGCGAGTTCGTGGAATATTGATGTCAAGAAATCTATTTAATTGTGATTGTCATATGTATGTTTGATTGTTATTTAATAAATTTACTGCTCTGCTTTCCTTATGTTGGAGAAGAAAGTGGGTGGATGGGGGCAGGCTAAATATGGATTAAAGACGGATTTGTCTTCCTTTAGCAAGAAGTTTTCTACCTATGGAAAGATTATACTAATTATATAATGTAAATGTTGCTTATGTTGTGATGGCCGAGTGGTGTCTGTTGGAGGATCATTAATATAATAAATTAAGATTCTCATCACTTGTAATTGGTTATGAAAGATTAATAAATAATAATAATCATTTTCATTAACTAAGTGACATACCCGTCACAAAATGAATTATTATTATTGAAATGTACGAACAATCACATACACACTGAATTACTATTGCTGAAATGGACGAACATTCACATACACACTGAGTTACTATTGCTGAAATGTATGAACAATCACATACACACTGAATTACTATTGCTGAAATGGACGAACATTCACATACACACTGAGTTACTATTGCTGAAATGTATGAACAATCACATGCACACTGAATTACACACAATGAATGCATAAAAGAATTAATGAAAGATCAACTATACGCTCTGACATATAAGGTGAATCAAATACACAGAGAATTAGACACGGAATTGGAAAAACCCAGTTATACACTGCAATATTCACGTGAAATAAATACACCGAAGCGCACACAAAAATTTGAAAACTTTACTGCCAATAAAAAAACAAATGAGTCTACAAAACCATCGGCATAGTACATCCACAGTGTAGTATCTTGACTACAAAGACACAGTGTAGGCGAGTTGGAGATAGGTTATATTACTCCCAAGGATTACCTGTGAGTCAGAAAAGTAAAGCAAAACTTTCACGAAGTTCTGAGATTTTATTGTGATTTTTAATCGTATGTACGTGGGAATGAACTAAAAACTATATGATATATTTAATTGTGATGTCTATGACGCCCTTTTATAGATGATGAAGGAAGTGGCAAGATATATATATAATTTCACTGATAACAATCTTGTGTTAAAAAAAAATATTTTACTACCAGTGCCCCCTAGGTTATATTTGCAGAAATGCTTAACATTTAAATTCATAAAATTAGTAATTCCTTAAGAAATTACAATAATATGCATGACGTCAATGAGAAAATGTCATGAATACTTCAAAACAATGACAAGATGCCACGGGATACTCTTATAACTAGTCGAGGATAAATGACATTACGTCACTAAGACCCATTGAACACTCGACGATAAACGGTTTGACGTCTTTTAGTACCATCTCGCCAATCCAAGACAAGTTACTTTACATCTCTAAGAACCATCAACAGTACCTGAAGTTATCTGATATGACACTGCTTTGAAACACAAGAGGGTTCGAAGTCATCTGGTAAAACAAAACACTTGTACCCCTCTGGTAAAACAAAACACTTGTACCCCTCTGGTAAAACAAAACACTTGTACTCCTCTGGTAAAACAAAACACTTGTACCCCTCTGGTAAAACAAAACACTTGATTGTTATCTGGTAGAACGTCACAAAGAAAAAATTCAAAATTCTTAGTCTTTGGGTAAAAGGTCACTAAAAAAATCAAAAGCACTTTTAATCATTATGGTAAACCGTCACTGAGAAATATTTAAAACACTTGTAGTCATTTGGTAAAACTTCATTAAGAAAAATTAAAAACAAAACAAAACAAGCACTTGTAGTCATCTGATAAAATGTCACTATAAACCATACAACATTGAAAGAAAATGGTATGACGTGACAAAGAACATCTCGACACGTGACAAAATATATTATAATGTCAGTAAAGAAATCTCGACAATCGCAGACAAAGACGAATGATATCAATACAAGCAATCCAAGACATCTGAAGACCGACTGAATGACGTCACGAAGACTTACGCACAACGATTGAAAAATAAAATTAAGTGACGCCATTAAATACCATCAAGAATGTACTCAAACTCAAAGAAAGACGGTAGACTTCAAAAAGAACCCCTTAGAACTCTTCAAAACATAAGGTGCGAAGAACCCGTGAAGACTGATGATGTGACGTCACTGAGAACCATGCAACTATTTGACGACGATGTTTTGATGTCACTAAAGAATCATGCACAACATTCAACGATTAGTGTTTTGACGTCACTAAGAAAAGCATCACGAACGTAAGTTGACAAGCTCCTCACTGCTACTCCTTTGCCGCGTCTCAAATCACACTGGTCGCAGGCCAAGCATGGTTGGAGTTAACAGTGCAAAGTTAAACAAAAACACTCTTTGTTCGCCAGCGTGAGCGCATAAGTCAGCAACATTTCCGATTTCTGCCCCAGCGTAGGAAACATATGCTCTGAATCAATAAACACGATGGGCTGTATATAGATAAGCAAACATGAAAATCTGCACTGAAATCATATTACAACAACGAAACGTGTTTCTTAAGGAGAAGAAAAAATTATCAACAGTTTAAAATACAAGACCGTAGTCAGCAGCTCCCCAGTATGAAAATTCCGGCCAGCTCTACACGCACGAGATATTTTTAAATGATTAAATAATGGTTAAAGTTTGAAGTACGGAATCTTCAGCACTACCAAAGTGTTTCAAGAGTTCCAGTGTATTCTGGAGAATGTCTTCTATGCCAGAATTTGAAGATTAGATAGATGTGGAAACTTCTACAGTTAGAATATTAAAAACAAAATCCATTCACCTAAATTTAATCCATCTTTCACCTTCTGACGTGCTGCAAGATTAATTTAAACAAAAACCTTTTCTCCCTACTCTCACGATTGATCAATGAGTATGTAGTCTTTATGAGTGTAATCGTATGAGTGTAGTCATTATGAGTATGTAATCGTTAGGTTGATCGAAGTGTAGCGTGCATTACAAATACAACAACTGCAATGTAACAGTCAACTACGCACGCTGTTTAAGATTGCGCGGTTTCTTGTTGCAGTGCACCAAACATTTTTCAAGGAAACAATGAGTGGTATGTAAGACTGGAAGAGATTTGTGCGTTTTATGTTGAATGCTTGCTGTTGTATGTTGCATGCTTCATGTTGTGTTTGCTGCTTTGTGTTGCACAAGTCATGCTGCATATTTACTGTTTCAAGGTGCACACTTCATGTTGTATGTTTATTGTTTTATGTTGCATACTTCGTATTGCATGTTTGATGTTTTATGTTGTAACTTCCTGTTGTACGCTATTGTTTTATGTTGCATACTTCATCTATATTGGTTGTTTTGTGTTGTAAACTTCATATTGTAAGTTTACTGTTTCAGGCTGCATACAGCTTTAGTACGCCTCAATGTCCTCAGCAACAATCATCATTTGTATCTTTTCCAAAAACAATTTTAAACAATTTGACAGATTGGACAAATTTAAATCAGTTTACAGTCTAGTCAAAGTACAACCAACATACACAATTGACATATGGTCAGTCAAAATTTAAATACAACTTATTAATGTAGGGACACTGAATACGAAAGAAAACTGTTTATATGGCTACATATGGTTTATATGTACATCAGTGCGTTAATCAGTCTCCTGAGGGATGCTAACAAACTATATATTAAACCGATATATGTAAAACTATATATATATAAGTAAATTATGCACATATTTCACTGAAACATATATTAAAAATCTAACTTAAACAAAAATTAATGCTGTAGTGAGTTAGTTTACTTAAGTATTGAATTAAAAATAAATTATTACTTCACAGTGAGCGATAACTAAATTGAAAATATCTTTACATTTGGAAAGTATAACAGCTGAGGACATTTTGTGAAAGAATTAAGAGAGTGAAAACTGAAAAGGGTAAATCATAACACATCTCACAAAATATTCCAAAATGTCAGCAAAACAAAAAAAGCTGAATATCACGTGTAAAATAAAAATAAATAAATAATATTTTTTCTTCTACTACTAAAGTGCGCAACTGAGAAGTTTTTCAACCACTAACGTTAGCACTAGAGGCCATCCAGTGTTATCCTATGACAGCAAGCTGTGTCGAGTTCAAACCTCACGAGTGTACAGAGCATTTCAAAGAAAAGGACATTCCGTGCTTATTGGACAACGGCTACATTTCGACATATGTCCACTGTCATAGCTACACATGGACAGAGGTAGCTATTTCAGCAAAACATAGCTGTAGGTCATCATATGATCATACGCATTTCCGGACTAGTCCTGTGAACATGGTCAGTTATGTTTAGCTGTCCAGATAATTCTATGATATGTGCAGAGGACAAGGTAAGCAGCGGTGAACTGTCAAGAGTATTTATATGACTTGAACACCCGACTGGGGCGTGTATATGAATTGATCACAAGACTGGGGCGTGTATATGACTTGATCACAAGACTGGGGCGTGTATATGACTTGATCACAAGACTGGGGCGGGTATATGACTTGATCACAAGATTCGAACCTGCTTTAAAGGACTTGGACCGTCATTTCGTTAGTGTTCACCAGCCAGTTCGTTCAAATCGTGCCCAAATCCGTGACAGTTTTTCAGGCCGTGTCCTCTCTCTCTACATCTTTCATCGTGACCACTATGAAGACATTTCTTCTCTACACCTGTTCGTTCACACCATGACCACTACAGTTACAAGTTTTTAGACCATGTCCTCTATCTACAACTATTTATATTGTTCATACAGTGATAACTACATCGACAGTCTGACTATGTGCACATCAATGACAGCTGTTCAAGAGGTTAAACCAGGATCATTTCAATGGCAGCTGTTCACACACAACAGATTCGCCTCGAGGCATTTAGAAACAAACTCGTTCTCAAACATCGCTCTTCATCCGTATTAGTGTGATTGCTGATGCTTAGCCGGGAGTTAAGAGAGACAAAAAATCGTGAGGATTTGAACGTCGGAGGAGGTACAGAAACGAGGACCAGGATACCACAGAAGAGGAACCGATGAATCCTTCCTGCTCAGACGCCTTTGGTTTAAAACGAAACAAACAAACTGTGACAGACAATGAGCTGAAAGTCAAAGTAATTATAATTATAATCCGCACTCAGACTTGTCTTTTCCCAAGCGTTCATCAACCTGTATTATGTCTGCAAAAATGTTTCTTGACCTATGAACCGAAATAATTTTCCAGTTCCGGAGCACCCCGAGCTTAAAACTTCCACGTATAGTGTCCGAAAGCTCTTTGAAAGCGATCTTTAAGCATCTTGTGGCGACGACCGCGAGGTTTTACGCGCGTTTTTCGTCGCTTTCGTCTACTGTCCTTCCTTTTCTTGCGGTTTCGTCTTCGCCTTTTCCCTCCTCCACTGACGGAATCATCCCCAGTCTCCTCTTTTTCCTCCTCCTCCGCGTCCTCATTGTCGCTACTCGCTTCGTTCTTCTTGCGTACCCCACCCCGCCCACCACTTCCTCTGCTGACGTCAGTTTTGACAGCAGAGTTGACGTCACTGGTCTGGCTGGCCGCGCTGCTGCTAGAGTCTTCGGACCTGACATAGGGGCACCCGCCAGCATGCCGCAGCTTGATCTTGACGTTCTGCCGGCAGGCCTCGATCTTCAAGAGGCAGCGCGAGGCGTACGTGCGACCATCGGAGCCGCACACCATGCGCTGTTTCCGTCGTCGGCATATGCTGGCGCTGTCGCAGGGGCGCGTCGCCATGCTGCTCACTCCGGTATCGGCTTTGGACTCGCTCCCCTCGCCCCCGCCTGGTGGTGCCGGACAGGGGCCCTTTTGCCGGACCTTCAGCTTGGCGCCGGAGTTGCAGGCGGTGATGCGCATATGGCAGCGCGACTGGTACGTCCTGCCGTCAGTGCTGCACAGTGGTCGCAGCTTGTGGCGCCGACAGATGTACTCGCTGGGACACGTGCACAACGGAAGCCCCTGCATATTCTCCACGCAAACCTTGAACTTTGGACATTGCACCTGTTCGCAAGCACTGCCTGCCAAAATATAAAATGGAATAAATTAAATAAGTAAAAATAATTAAGCATAGCGCGCTGGAAAGCACGCTGCCAGGAGCTTAACTGGATTTGAACGGAAAGTCTGGCACACTTGATCAGTGTACGTCAGCTTCTGGGAAATAGCTATTAATAGCAGCATGTCCCTCTACAAATTTTTTATTATATGGAATACCTGTGCCTACCCGCCTGTCAAAGACTCTGACTGGAATACCTGTGCCTACCCGCCTGTCAAAGACTCTGACTGGAATACCTGTGCCTACCCGCCTGTCAAAGACTCTGAATGGAGTACCTATAGAGGAAATATTTCTGTGTCCAAAGTGTCCTACTAAAGCCGCGTGGTACCCTGAATCAGTTCTGTCTTAACTATCTGCTGCAAGACGCCTGCATCACTAGCATCACTCCTAGTTTGTTCGTTATTTTAAAATTTTCTACTGACATATAAGATGTCACATTGGTGACGCAAGAAGACAGTTTGTGGATTAAGAAAATGCCTGAATGTTATAATGAGAAGTTTGATACGCGATAGCTTAGTGAGTGGCACAGAAAACTTGGGGTCCCGACGCGGGATCAAACGGTTAAACAAGCGTTTTTCTTGGAGGTGATCACATGACCAAGATGGGTTGTCTGGTCACATTTATTAGTCTGTCGGTGATGGGCTGAACGACAATCACTGTCTGGCTATCCCAGCCTGGTGATATATCACTGACTGGTGACTACCTCAGCCTGTTAACTATCCCAGCCTGGTGATATATCACTGACTGGTGACTACATCAGCCTGTTAACTAGTGCTGCCTGGTGTCTATCTGCCAAAGATTGTCAGTAAATTTTCTATGGACAAAATACACTAAAATCACAACTAGAATCAGCTGAATTGCCTAACTATAGATTCAATGACATGAGACTTTTAATAATCTGTTTTAATGATTAGCAATTTTGACGTGGAAATGAATAAAGTAAATTGCACTATGTTTACTGGCAAAGAAAAAAAACGTATGTGAAGGATCTCTCTTACTTCATACTCTGTGTGTGTGTGTGTGTGTGTGTGTGTGTGTGTGTGTGTGTGAGAGAGAGAGAGAGAGAGAGAGAGAGAGAGCATCTCAGAATACAGACTGTAGCCCCAGAAAAATTCCTGGAATGTTTGCTTTGCAAAGAAATTTCACAAAAAATAGTCAACAATAGCTATTTCTACACCTGTTCCTTGTGTCTTGCCCACCTATTTCTGGCACTCAACAAGGTGCTAGCCAAATCTTTCGTCTATCTCTGCTGGATTTACACCTGTTACTTTATGGGGTGGGTGGGGGGTGGGGTGTTACTTGGCTAAGAATAACATATGTTGATAGGCAGAGTAACAAGTAGACAACTACTGAGCCTCCCAGTAGGCATCAGATGTCATTGCCGAAAAGCAGAAATTACGCATAAATAAAACCGGAAGATATCTCTAAACAGCGTCAGATTAAATATGAAAGATTTAGAGCTGTTAACAGTTAAACTACATATACCTCTAAAACCCTACATGTGCCCCATCCCTCCTTTCGACCCCTCCCCACCACCTTCCTTTCTCCAGGCGGAATAAACATTACCTACCGGTGGCAATTATAAAAATAAAACGAGTGAGTGTATTTACCGATTTTGTGTTTTTCTAAAATTCTAGTTGTGTTACTGGTAAATTCTCCACAAGTCATCTTAATACTGTGTGATTACTAGGCAAAAAAAAAAAACAACCGAAAATTACTTTATTGTCTTTATTTCTTTACGTTTCGATAGAAAGTTTACTTTACAAGTCCGGCTTTAAAGTTTCTATCATTTACATAAAAGCTGATGTTAAAATAAGTCCATTTAATTGTTTTAACTTGAAAAGGGCGAATACTCTTAAAATAAGTCCATTTAATTGTTTTAACTTGAAAAGGGCGAATACTCTTAAAATGTCCATTTAATTGTTTTAACTTGAAAAGGGCGAATACTCTTAAAATAAGTCCATTTAATTGTTTTAACTTGAAAAGGGCGAATACTCTTAAAATAAGTCCATTTAATTGTTTTAACTTGAAAAGGGCGAATACTCTTAAAATAAGTCCATTTAATTGTTTTAACTTGAAAAGGGCGACTACTCTTGGTTGATGTGCCATTATTTTCTTGGTGTGTTGATGGTGACATTATTATGCTGTGACTGATATGTAGCATTACTAATTGCTGTGTGATGAATGTAACTGTCTAGTTGATTTTTCTGTAGAACTTTATTGCCTTGCAGTGTCTGATGTATGCCATAATGCCCGTGTGATTACATTCAAGTCTCATTGTTCATTTTTGTATGATTATACTCGAATATGTAGGCCTATTGTACTCGTCTGTATGATATTCGATCTGTAGGCCTACTGTACTCCTCTGCATTGTATTCGATCTGTAGGCCTACTATTTGTGTTTGTATGATTATATTCGATCTGTAGGCCTATTGTTCCTGTCTGTATGATTATGTTCGACCCCGGGGGTCTACAGTACGTGTCCACAGGCCTTCTGCAGACTCTAAGGCCACGCCTTGAATGAAAAGCCATTCCTATATGTCTCCTCTCTCTCTCTCTCTCTCTCTCTCTCACACACACACACACACACACACACACACACACACACACATGAAGAAAAAGTAACTATGTTCGAGCTTGTGAGGGAAAGAACAGAAAAGAAAAGAAGAAGAAAACAACAACCCAACACACATCGTAACTGATTATTTGCTGTCATGGATAACTAAAAACGATGACTGCGCTCTGCTCTTAGAGCTCTTTCTTTGAATGGCAGAGTGACGCAAACAATTTTCCTTGCTACGTGTGACGTGTCAGTCAGTACGTAGTTCGCTGCCGTACAGCAGCTTCTGCTGGAAAATAACCACTTTATCTTCCCCTCCCCCGTGAAGCACGGCCTCAGTACTAAAAGTAAAAATAACTAATGCACATATCATGTACGGTTCTCAACTAAAAGGAGAAAAATGTTTTATAGGTTTTTTTATCTTGGAATTGCCAAACGGCAGGTTGTCAATACTAAAAGTACAGGAAAGTGACGTGGGCTATTAAATTCATAGCAGAAGATTACTTCCGGGATGAATTACTTTTTTGAAATGTCTAGAAGAATGATTCTTATATATAAAAACACTATAATCTTTTTTTTAAAGGTTAGAACTAATAAAATACTTTAAATTCCATTTTTGACGTTACAAACAAATGAAACATTTTTATGCACTTAAATCAAGTTTCATATTTGCCATGTCTTTTCTTAACTCCCCCCCCACACACACACACACACATTTTGCTTCATTCCCCACTCTTATCAGTTTGTTTTAGTGTTAGTCTCTCTAATAAAATTTTCTCGCAATCTCATTCTATTTTTTTCTAATATTTGCTGTACATCTCACTGTCATACGGAAATATCGTGTGACGGTAAATGTTTGTCTATAATGTGGAAGAGAGAAAACGCTGGGAGTGGTGTCTGCTGGAGAATTATTAATAACATAAATTAAGATTCTCATCACTTGTAATTAGTTATAGATGATTAATTATTTAATTAATTAAAAATATACCATTATTTAGATAGCGTTGGTGTCACAGTATCTAGTGCATTTCTCTCTCAGTCTAGAACCCTTTTCTCTCTTTAGTGTCTCTCTAGTGTCCTATATAGTGCCTTTCTCTCTCTAGTGTCTTTCTCTCTGTCTAGTGTCCTATATAGTGCATTTCTCTCTCTAGTGTCTTTATATATATTAGTGCCTTTCTCTCTCTCTAGTGTCTTTCTCTCTGTCTAGTGTCCTATATAGTGCCTTTCTCTCTCTCTCTAGTGTCTTTCTCTCTGTCTAGTGTCCTATATAGTGCCTTTCTCTCGTTAGTGCCTTTTTCTCTCTCTAATGAATTTTCTCTCTCTCTAGTGAATTTTTTTTCTCTCTCTCTCTCTCTCTCTCTCTCTCTCTCTCTCTCTCTCTCTCTCGTGAATTTCTCTCTCTCTAGTGCCTTTCTCTGCGTCTCTTCGGTCGTCTCCACTCCAGTGTCCCAGTCTTTCTCCTCACTGAATCACACTTGTAAGCTGTAAATAATAATGTATTTTCATATGTGTATAGCACCAAACTACTACAGATGTATTAATTAGTACCACAAATTCCGTTACATCTCGTTGGAATTTGTCATAATAAAAGTGTATTTTTAAAACAGTGACGGTTACTGCACTATATATCCTGGCATGTCCTAATTACTGATATACCAGCACAACGTCTCACTACGGCAAGACATTCCAAGCCGCCTTAAGTAACTTGTGCTTTCATTATTTCTTGTTGCGAGCAATGCAGGGTTTGGGGCATTTATAGCGTTAATCACTCAGATTACAGGTAAACACATGACATTCTAAACGCTATACACTCAGATTAAAGTAGATATTGCATTCTAAAACCTAGAGGTCAGATTACAGGTAGACGTTTGGCATTTTAAACGCCAGTCATTTAGATTACAGGTATATTTTTGACATTCAGACCACAAATCATTCAGACTCCAGGCAGACGTTGACAAAGAATGTCATATAACGGACTTAGAAGGGAACATACATATAAATGTAATCATAGTTTTAAGGATCTATGCAACACACACAAACTTACTGTCGTATGTATATACAAATTAAAAAATCTAAATGCTAACGATTCAGATTTGTACCACACACACACACACACACACACACACACACACACGCACACACACACACCACACACACACACCACACACACACACCACACACACACATACACACACACACATTATCATACATACATTATCGCACACAGAAATACAACATACACACAACACCATGCAAAATCGAAATTTTAAGGCTAACCTTTCAGTTTTGCACCATACGCACAGTTATACAAATACATACATTTACAAACAAACACACATGAAGCATACAAATACATGCATTACAAACACACCTATGATTAAACTTTACAAGCGAGCATCCTCTCACACAGATAACACACAAGCATACACATCAACAAGACCACCTGTTTTCTTTCTTTCTTTCTAACACAACATTTTTCTCGGCATCCAACAGATGACTGAAATATTTATCTTGTTACAATAACCAATGTCTTGTTACAGTCCCCAGTATCTTGTTACAATAACCAATGTCCTGTTACATTAACCATTATGTTGTTACAATAACCAATGCCTTGTTACAATAACCAATATCGTTTTACAGTTACCAATATCTTGTTACAATAACCAATGTCTTGTTACAGTAACCAATATGTTGTTACAATAACCAATATCGTTTTATAGCTACCAATATCTTGTTACAATAACCAATGTCTTGTTACAGTTACCAATATCTTGTTACAATAACCAATGCCTTGTTACAGTAACCAATATCTTGTTACAGTTACCAACATCTTGTTACAATAACCAATGTCTGTGTACAGTCCCCAATATTTTGTTACAATAACCAATGTCCTGTTACAGTAACAGGACATATATTGTTACATTAACCAATGTCGATAGTTTCTTTTGCTTCCCATAGGTCCTGCCCAACTTTGTTCCAACTAACGAAAATCAAGAAATTACTTGGAAATTGGCCCTATTTTTCTCGCTTTTCTTTTTTTATGTTACTTAAAGATAACAACAGCAGCAGAAACAACAACGCAACAGAGGCTACAACAGTACTGAATAGATTTTCTATGACTTTATTGAAATGAATAGTTTAATAATATATGTTTTGTGCTTATTTCATCATTTCAAGTGAAAAATTAAAAGATTTGAAGACGACCTAAAAATGAAAGACATTTGCAAAATCGAGCATTAAGGAATAAACGCAACATTTATCTTTCCGAGTTTTGTTGTTGACAACGTTCTTATTTTGATTCACAGTTCGATTTCATTTTCAATATAATCTTTTCCTGGATTTTTTCCAGCGGGTGTGAAAACAGTTTTTTTAAAAACTGTCTTGATATATTTTCATTTCCCCCCGCCCCCAATTCCCAACTGTCTTCCCCCCCAAAAAATGCACACGACCTTGATTAAATTCACACCTTCTGTCGACTAACCATTGGCCTCGACAATTCGCATCGTAAATGGCAGCAGAAGTGTGGTACCTGCCGGGGCGCGTTGCATGACAGTCTTCAAGGGAGTGAGGTGCCTACGATTTGCATTAAGTCGTGAGACCCATGCGTAGTCACTCCATGGAGCTGTCTGTTGGAACCCTTTGAAACGCGATGGAATCGTTTGTAATATTAATTGTAAATATAATGACAACAGAAAGTATTTTATAAACAAACGTAACGTTTTTGTATGTAATATGAGTTTATTGTTAATACGTCACACTGACTCGAGTAACCAGTACGTTTTTGTATTTATACGTACTCTTGAGTTTATTGTTAATACGTCACACTGACTCGAGTAACCAGTACGTTTTTGTATGTACTCTTGAGTTTATTGTTAATACGTCACACTGACTTGAGTAACCAGTACGTTTGTTCTCCGTAGTACTAAGTACATATTGCGTCGCGTCACGTTCATTGTTTGAGTTACGACACGTTGATTTAATTGTCTGAGTCGTGACATTTAAAAGGAAATTACTGTATTATTTTGAAATACATTTTAATGCAATGCTTCTTTCCTTCATTTTTCAATTTATTTTTCTTATTATTGGGTATGTTATAAATCAGAGAAATCTTTTTATAATGTCAAAGTCTTAATAATAAAATTAATTGTTTTTGATTGCCCACCGACCAGCAGACCTGGGGTTTTCTAAATCTTCTCCCCATCTATCCCATGGTTTTTCGTTTCGTTTCTTCTTCGCTTTATAATGCAGCTGTGACATTTTAAACAATCGCGTTTTTTTTGTGGCTATATGAAAGTGTTATTTTCTTATTTGGGTCGTCTGATATTTTCTTCATTACTATGGTAGGCTATGTTTATAGCCTCGTTTTGAGACCCATCACGTGGTACTGACCTTTATCCTGGAGATGCTTACAATAAATCAATTTAGATTTAGGTTCCTCGTGGCAGTGACACTAATTACTGTTTAATTCCTGTAAAATGCATAGAGCAAAGCATGATGCATTTTTTAAAGTGTACCTTAGACTAAATAAATTAAGTTAGTTTAAGACACTCAGTGTAATACATAATGTATGTTCCATGGTGTAAATTATAATGATTTCTGATCGACGGATGGTCATTTCGAAAGTTTAATGGAATGTTAATTATTGTCATGAAAACACTTTTCAAAGCCCAGAAATGATACAATCGAATTTCAAATGAAATTCTCTTTGTAATTGTTTATTAATATTTTTTAAAATTAAAAATCGTTCATTTCATTTACATATGAAAGCATGAATTACTACCAACACTAATGAAATTCACGCCAAATTCGTGAGGGTTGGGAGGTCTATTATACTGTAAATTCTGAATTTGCGAGTTCTTAAGTAAGCTAGCTAAGATCTGTTCCTAAACTGCATCCAAACAGACCATCCTTGATATCTAAATGAATGGGTGTATGAATATGTCATTGTACAAATGATTATCGCAGGTGACAAGCATCAGTGAAAGAAGTTTCTGATCAGGTGCCTGAATAACTTCAGATTTAATCCTTGCTTTGAAATCTGAAATTTGTCCAGTCAACGGCTACATGCAGGAAAACTAAATAAGTGTTCGCCATTGTTTGACTAAAACCCACTTTATAAAGTGCTAAGCATTCATTTGTTCTGAAGCTGACATGCACACTGGTTCTGTTGTAAGCTGACATGCACACTGACTCTGTTGTAAGCTGACATGCACCCACTGACTCTGTTGTAAGCTGACATGCACACTGGCTCTGCTGGCTCTGTTGGAAGCTGACATGCACACTGACTCTGTTGTAAGCTGACATGCACACTGGCTCTGTTGTAAGCTGACATGCACACTGGCTCTGTTGTAAGCTGACATGCACACTGGCTCTGTTGAAAGCTGACATGCACACTGACTCTGTTGTAAGCTGACATGCACACTGGCTCTGTTGTAAGCTGACATGCACACTGGCTCTATTGAAAGCTGACATGCACACTGGCTCTGTTGGAAGCTGACATGAACACTGGCTCTGTTGGATGAATAGGCATCAATGTTCAACGTCAATGTCCAGCTGGGTTAACCCACCACCTCACGCATTCTTATATCACACTGACGCTTCCAAATATGTTTAGTGCTCAGTCCAATTAAGGCTGGAAATATATTTCTATGAACCTGTTTTAAGCCATGGTCAATTATATATTGCATTATCAAGTTTTTGACAGTCTTGGTCAATTATATATTGCCTTATCAAGTTTTTGACAGTCTCGGTCAATTATATATTGCCTTATCAAGTTTTTGACAGTCTTGGTCAATTATATATTGCCTTATAAAGTTTTTGACAGTCTTGGTCAATTATATATTGCCTTATCAAGTTTTTGACAGTCTTGGTCAATTATATATTGCCTTATCAAGTTTTTGACAGTCTTGGTCAATTATATATTGCCTTATCACGTTTTTGACAGTCTTGGTCAATTATATATTGCCTTATCAAGTTTTTGACAGTCTTGGTCAATTATATATTGCCTTATCAAGTTTTTGACAGTCTTGGTCAATTATATATTGCCTTATCAAGTTTTTTGCGATGATTAGGATTTAATGAAATCCAGTAAATCAAAATTTAAAATAAACTCATGCAGCAACTGATCCCATCAAATGATGGGTTTCTTTCCTTTTAAATCTATATATTTTCCCTATGAGTGGACAAAAGGAAATTGATAAAACATATTTCTCTCGTCTTCTATTTTTTTTAAATTAAAAGAATTTATGTATAAGTTTTAGTATGATGGGGATTTATATGAAACTAAATAGTTTTCAACTCTATAAAATTAACTAACTCATATTTATACTCTCAAACTGCTTGTCGAGAACTCATAAGCAAATTTATACGTAATTATATGTTAAGCACCTACCCCTGTGACACATCCTGGCTGACATACCATATTCATGAAACCTTCCCATAATGCTTCATGTGTGCTTCTCATTTCCCTTCATTAATCATTCTCTGTCTTTCATTAACATTATTTTCTTTTTCCTTCACCTTTACTTGCTTTCTGTATATTATCCTTCATTGTGAGTTAATATGTACATGTGATTATGGCAAAACTATTCTCCTTTACTTCTTTTAAATGTCTCATGCGTGAAACTCACTCAGTAATTCTGTTATTTCAAAAGAAGCTTTATTTATAATGTAACAATTTCACTCGTTAGGGCAATCACTCTTTGAATGCGTTTTGCATTGCAGCAGACGTTGAGCCTAAATTGAAAGCTACAAGAACTAATCCAGAATATCAGGGAGCGACTTTTACTCAAAACATCCCAGAGCGCTGTACCCTCAACCAGACTATCCCAGAATGCACCGTCTTTCCAAGCATTAACGTCTGACAGCGTCATTACTAGTTAAACACCCATACACCCACAAACACACATCCATTATGAAAAGCTTTCTTACAAAAATAGTAACAGGATCATTAAATTTTTTTAAAAATCAACTAAGGGGAAAAAATAACATGCAAATAATAACATTTTATAGCTGTGCGGGCAAATGACTGGGGAAAAAAGAATTAAAGTGATTTATGCAATTTTTTTAAAGTTTATATTTGCTTGTATTTACAGTAGATGGTGGGATTATAACACTTTTAAGTGTGTGTGTGTGTGTGTGTGTGTGTGTATGCTTGTGTTGTGTGTTGTGTGTGTATGTGTGTGTTATGTGTGCGTGTGCGCGCTATGTTGTGCATATGTATGGCGAGCGTGTGATGAAAGTTACCTTTCTTGTCTACTTTCCGCAAAACTGAGAATGTCTATTCAAAACAAAATGATAACTTTCTGAAAGATATGATGTCAGTAAATTCTTTCAGTTGTGTCCATTTCAGATTAAACGAACGTGAGACTAAGACAGTCCCACCGAGAGATGGAGTAATTTAAATCGTGACAGGTCCTATTGAAAATGATAACACTGTGATGGAAATCGTGACAGGTCCTATTGAAAAAGAGAACACTTGGAACTGAATTTGTGACCAGATTCTGAGAGCGAGAAAAAAAACAACATGTTTTCAGTTAGAGTAAGATTGTATACAACGGCCAGAAAACTGATGAGATAGAACTAGACGTTCGCAAAGATAATGCATCACATCCGCCATATTGGTTAAGGGGAGAGAATGCTGTCAAACAAATATGTTTATGGTTATCATCCAAGCCAGACAGAGTGAAATCGATGGCAATGGTAAATATAGGAAAATGAAATGCTAAATAATACTGGTGTCAAAGGCGTATGTGTTTACGGTTAAGCAATGTAAAATTAATGTCAATACCAATTTAGCTGAATATGCTAATAATTTCAATAACAATTTCAATTTAGTAGTTTGATGTGTTAAGTTAGTCATCTAAAAGAATTCTGTACCCATTTGCCAATATTATATATATATCTATGAAAATGATTTGGGGTTAATTAATCAATGCATCCTAAAGTTAATGAATAATTAAATAATAAATACATGTATAGATTAATTAGATAATATAGCCAATAAACAGAAATACAAGTAATAAATGAATAAATAAATAAGTGATTAACTTCTTATTCAATACATCAAACTGTATTATTCTTTCCATCGACTAGTCAGTCATGAAAAAGTAAACAGTTGCGCCATCGATAAAAAAAAAAAAGTCAGTGGACCCACTTCCAAACAATTAATTAAATAAGTGGAACGTTAATTATTCAGTCATTTACTCAGTTACAGAACATCAGTTAAGAAACAAGTCATTCAATAAACATGTTATTCAAACAACCAATGCCAGACCAGTCTTTCCAGAAAATGGTGGAAACTGGCAATGTATTCATATCATTCATTCTTTAAGAGTAGTTTCACATTTCATTAAGTTTTACAGGATTTCTGTCGTGTGGCTTAATTCTTCACCATGCATGCCCGCCCGCAAAGCGCGACCACCTGTTTGCTATAAGCCGTAAGTCTGCCTAATCAGACATAAATCAGGTGTTACAACAGTTTTGCATATGGGAAGAGTAGGCCGACCCACAGTGTTAGAATCCTGAATCCTGCATGATAGCCATCTCAGCAACAGCAGAGAATCTATTTTCTAGCAAATAGATGAAGAAGGGGCCTGTCTCTGAGTGTATTTTTCTTACCTGGTGCCTCTTCGCAGAGGTAAGCACAAGTGAAATTTGTTTATGATCCAGTTTCCCCCTTAGGGGGCGCTAAATGCTTTAATGGACTAGCACAGACTGATTTGTCAGATACCTGCATTTTTCCCGCCGACAACTTCATTCCAAGTGTCGTCAGCAAAACTACCTGTTGTGCTCACCCGATTTAAATTTGGGGTAAAAATATAAAGTATCTCCCCTTTTAGCCAAAAGTTTAGTTTGTAGAATTTGGCAGAGCCTTAGACACTTTTGATAAGGGTATCACTGGTAGGCTTTGTTCCACTTTCCATTTAATTCTGTAGCTCGGTCCAAAACCTGTGTCCGCAATGGCAAGAGGTTACCAAACCCCAACAAGTCGGAGTCAACTTTTGTTTCAGATAAAGCGAATATTGAATAGCATTTCGTGTAATGACTACGTCTACAACAAACAAACAAACAAACACACACACACACATATATATACACACACACAAACAACACACATACCAGAAGAAATAACAGTGAACACACGCATGAAATTATACTATTTGCATTGGTAATTGCTTGAAATATTTTTAAAACTTTCATGGTTGTATCCTTGACCTGCAGGACAGGAGTACTCATCTTTCTACATGAAATTATGTAAATTTGAGTCTCTCTCTCTCACTCACACACACACACACACACACAAGGAAGAACATTATACATGCAGAATAACATCATAAAAGTGATGACGTAATGTAATCTTACATAGAACGGGTGAGTGCATGCATGTGTGTGAGCAGTTGTCATTGTTGTGAGGGAACAGTTACTAAGTGTTGAACAGACGATACAAGTTATTTTTGTTACTGTGACGTAGAGCGCACCATATTGTAAAGTTTTAGTGAACATGGTATTTTTATGATCAAATGATAACAATCAAACTTCGATGTTTCTTTGATAAAAACATAATAGCGAAACAGTGGTAGGTAAAGAAGTATTAGAGAAGTACAAGTAGATCTGGTGAGGTGGTAGTCATAAAAGTAAAGTACAAAACAGCAGTAGACTAGGTGAGGTGGCAGTCATAAAAGTAAAGTACAAAACAGCAATAGCCTTAGTGCAATGGTAAGCCATTGAAGTACTATAAGAAATAGAAGTAGACTGACTATGTGTGGTGGTAGACAAAACAGAAAGTGTACAAGAACTACAAGCGTAGTTATTAACAAACCGATAATGTCTTCATGGTTGGCGCCACTGCAAGGCCAAAAGCCCGTACAAAACGAAAAGATCAGTTACTAGAAGCTATACTGATTTAACTTGAACAACAAAGTCATCTTTTCGGTGCGCGCTCGTGCGCGCGTGTGTGTGTGTGTGTGTGTGTGTGTGTGTGTGTGTGTGTGTGTGTGTGTGTGTGTGTATGTGTGTGTGTGTGTGTGTGTGGTGTGTCTGTGTGTGTGTATGGTGTGGACACGTGTAAATGCTACATGTACTGTCTTTCTATACAGATCAAATGCATCACACTTGCATTGATAATGTTCACTTTCAATAACTCCACAACATAACTACACCTTTTCCTTATAGTTCAACACCTCAATATAGAAGTACTTCTTTAATCTTATTTTTCCTTTCTTTTTCTCCTCTTCCTTCCAAAAACAGTACACAGCATAACTACACCTTTTTCTTGTAGTTCAACAACCTCAGTGCATAAGTAATTCTTTAACCTTATTTTTCCTTTCTTTTTCTCCTCCTCCTTCCAAAAGCAATCCACAGACAACTGGCTGGGAAAAGATCTTCGAATCTATTGTATATGTCAGCTATTTTGTAAGCTAGGTTTGCCATACAAAAGTTGTAGCAGTTCATCAATGCCTCAGTGTCTTAGCGCTGGTGTAGCAGTTTGTCAATGCATCAATATTTTAGCACTCGTGTAGCAGTTTGTCAATGCGTCAATATTTTAGCACTCGTGTAGCAGTTGTCATCAGCGTTTGGTGTGTAATTTCCACAAGACAAAGAGGAAACTTTCTGTATCTATTCTCAAACACTAAAACTATCATAACTATTAACAAAAACTAGTCAAAGTAGATCACAGTAGTATAGCACTATCATTCCATTACTAAGGCAGTAACGCTATAATACTAGTCAATAACACTATACTACAAATCAATAATTTTACATTACTAAGTCACTATCACTCCATTATTAAGTTATTAATGCTATAATACAAGTCATTAACACTATACAACTAACTCTATAACATTGCATTACTAAGTCGATATCACTGCATTATTAGTCAATAACAACACGTCATTCCTAAGACCATTAAACTCACTCTAAATGTGTAATAAAATATATAATCTAAGAAAAATAAAATAAGTGAAGTACTGTCTGTCCTTGCTACAGACGTCAACAAATATGTAAATAAATAAAATTAAAATGTCTGCTCTCGCCGTCTTTGTAGAATGAAAAGGTAAAAATTAAGGCCCTTGAAGTGTATTTTGTCGAGGGTTTTCCGAGAGTTAAGCCTTTACATAAATTTGAGAGACTGGCTGTGGATTTGAAAAGTAATGTGCTTGTCTCTACAAAAACTACTGTCATTTGGGTCTTTGAAAAGGAAACATGGGAAACTCTTATGTCAGACCAGTGGTCCTTCGAAATCTGTTGATAAAAAGTAAGTGGTCGGCCATGATGATTGGCAGCTGATACACTGTCAGCTATTATATTCTTAGTGGCAAATCTTTACTTATAAAGATAGAGTGAGAGAGCCCAAATTTATGGACCCCGGTTTGCTGACTCGGAATCAGACTTCTTTAAGTATAACCAGCATTATATACTGATTAAGAATATAATTATATTACTAATTATAGTAAATATACAATCCATTATTTATGAGCAACACACCAGTTCACTCTGGTTTGAAGATTTAATGACCATTTATGAGCAAAACACCATTCACTCTGGTTGAATGACCTACATACAATTATTCCTATTATACCCAATGACAAGAAATGACCCTAGTTTAGTGACCCCAAAGTAACTACTTATTATAATTATAACTAGCAGACCATTAACCCTTGCTAAATGACTCGCTATGTAGCTAATAATTGTAACATACCGTTGGTTACTCTCTTACTAGTTAATACAGCTGCATTAATTTCACAACAATTTCGGTCCTACGTATGTCAACGTTTGAAACAATGTTGTTGTGGCTCTTTATATACAACCTGACATGACAGTTTTGAGAGTTCAGTTGAGAAATTAAGTCTTTCAAACCAACATAAATCTGCACAACAATGGGCTGTGTTCTTGACAGTTACATTCAGTCCAAAAGAAACACCCATCAGTGCCTATGTGAATACATTCATCCTTGCGCTTGACAATGGTCTCGATTATCCACCTAGAACTCGGTGGCCGGGAATATGGGTCAAAGGCTCACGTCAGAACTCGACCTTCCGGGATGCAAAGGTCACCAAGTACTTGAAGACCCTCAACAGGAACCCAAAATAAGGACACGTTTCGACTCTCCTGACGTTTGCAAGTCACGGGATCGAAACCGGGACTCCAGACAAAAATTCCCACGCTATATAAAAGCAGTATTTTACCTTTCTAGTCAGGTTCTGATAAAAGGGTTTGAGGGTCCGACTGGCGGATATCAGGGCACAAAACTAATAAAAGTTTTTGATGGCCCCATGAACTGTAACTGGCACATCTTTTTACCAGAGGAGCGCTGCCATGTATCTAAGCGGGCCTTCGTAAACTGACAAATGCCCTTCATCCGTATAGAACTTCCGGGCCCTGGTATTCTCTATGCTCCATGCTGCCTTAAAAGTGTGTATGAAGGACAAAGTATTTCGTAACAAAAACACGTTTTTAAACAAGCCGTAATAATTATATACTTTAAAACTTACGATCACAAACCAGAAAATTGATTTAAGTTAAATGTACATAAAGGGGAGTAAGCACTTTAGTCAACTGGGCCACTAAGAGAAGAAATACTACACGCATATTGTTTTGCCAGTTTACAAACAATGCATTGATCTAATACAACGACTTCGTAACCTCAAAGTCTGCCCAGCAACGAAATTCTGATATTTGGTCAATGCACTGATGTAACACAGCGACTTAATGTAGACCTCAATGCAGACTAGATAAAGAAACGTTTATTTTTAAAACAGTGACTGATCTAATACAGCGACTTAATTTAGACCTCTTTTAGAAATACGACGTGACATGGTTTGCAGTGGCCAATATTCTATTCTATATGTACTGCACTATTCAGCGACATTATTATAGGCTGCCCAAAACTTCAACAAGTGTGTAAGGCATGTGCAAGTCGGCTAAATTTACAGGATTGTTTTCAGAAAATATTTTTAGTGTATTGTAGCATTGTGTGAACGTGTGTCTGTGCGTGGGTGTGTACGTAAGATTTCGCTTTTGCATAATCCCAGTAAGTGCGTAGTGATCTTCAGCGTCTTTCACATGCAACGATACATTGCCTTTCACATACGATGACAGCGTCTTTCACATGCAATGTCACAGCTACTTTCACATAGTTGCAATGACACAGCGTCTTTCACAATTTTGCAACGTCACATAGTCTTTTAACATATATGTAATTACAAAGAGAACACAACGTCTTTCATTATGTCATAATGAAGCCAAATTGTACATGTGTCACATAATTGCTTATGTTGCCCACACCCATCCCTCCTCTAAAAATAGACTACATATAAACCTATCTTCTAGAAAGGCTTATCCTTATTCCCGGGCTGGAAACATACCTGAATGTTCCAGACAACTCAATAAACTAACCAATCAAAGCTCAGCTCAACCATGTGAACGAATGTACCAGATATTCACCTGTAAATCGTTAGTCGAATGCAGCTGACCGTTGAGGCAAAATGTATTTGGGCTCCTGGTGTGAACAAAGTATAATCATTTTACTGTGGTTACCAAAGTATAATCATATTACTATCTCAGATTATCAACACAGAAGGAAATCGTCTTTATATATTATTGCTGAAGGTATGTGGTTTTGCTTGACCAACTAATATTATATTCATGTTATCTCTTGACATTAACTCTATTTTATATTGTTATATTTCCTGTATGATATTTAAATGTATGATGGCCATGTAAGTAAGAGTGTTCTGTCGTAGAACATATGAGGATGATTTCTTAGCCCATGTGTATTTTATTGGCAGATCGGCACTCTAGCCAGAGATTTAATCTCAGAAACATCTGAGACATTGATCAACAAGCACTGAGCCATTAAACAATGGTAAAAGACATTTGAGTATTAGTAAGTCACTTTGTTAAAAGTCGCTTAGTAAGACAGTGAGTCTTGTAATCAGTAAATGTTATTTGAGCATTAGTAAGTCACTTTGTTAGTAGCGAAAACCCACAATCTATTAGCCCGTACATTAGTAAGCAGTTACTGACTGCGCCAATTTATTGCGTCAATAGTTTTGACAATTCTGTGTCGATGTTCTTACTAATGGCGCACACATTTGCCTGTCAGTAAGTGAGTGTTGACTCAATGATGCGTCACTTAAGAGCGCACATGCGAAGACGTACGGCAGCCGGCCGCCTATATCTCCATTTGTCATCGTGCAGAGTGATGGCACTGGTATCCGCAACAAGAATGCAAATAAAGGTCTGTCTTCCACCACAAAGCAGTTTTTCGAGTGCAATCATAATGAAGATTGGATTCCATATGTCTCAGCCATGCCGGTGTATTAATTTACCTTCGTGTGTTGTAATGTTGCACTGAATCACACAGGTCTAGCTCATATAACCGTATGTTAACTGTTTTGTTTGTTTTGGATTAGCTGAACCGTTATACATTCCACTTGCCTGTTTTATACTGAATGCTGTTGTCGTTGGAGAGTGTAGCGCAGTTAGTATAAATAGTAGGTTACAGTAACTAATCTTTAATTCCTAGTTTTGAAAGAGGGGAGACAATTAGCTTGCCCGGGTGCAGAGGCTACAGAACGTCAATGACGACTTCTCCACTGCAATCGGCGCATGATTTATGTTATGTGTCCTAGATCGAACGCATGATTTATGTTATGTGTCCTAGATCGAACGCATGATTTATGTGATGTGTCTTAGATCGAACGCATGATTTATGTGATGTGTCCTAGATCGAAGAGCATTATTTCTCTACAAGAGCTGATTAAAGAAATATAAATAAGAGTCTTTTCATTCACAAAGTATTTTCTGTTTCGTTCTTCATTTCTCCCCACCATTTTTCTGTAAATTCTCGCCCTCCCAAGAAGGCCTACATACAAAGAGTTCTTTGACTTCAATAGAAGTTTGTACCTTGGGGTGGGTTTTCAACAATTCAATGGTGATTTTATCTTTCACCTCATTGCCTAGTATATTACATCTAATGGCAAAAAACAACAGAAATAATGAGTAAATTAAGATAAATGGTGCAAGAGTGCATTATATGCATGAAAGATTCAAACACACAAAACACTTACACACACAAAACATTATATCCAGTAACAAATCCATTAGTGATTCAGTTAGAGAGATATAGAGTAAGTACGTTAAATACATTAACGAGAGAAAGAGTAATCCACCCAAACCACCCTTGTGCGTTGCACATTAGCTGCATTAACGAGACACTGACATGTTACAAGAGTAACGACCGCAAGTCAGTAGTAACTCTGCAGTTTGTCGTGAACTCCTTGACCCGAGCGCTCCGATGTGTTGACTGCATTTAGCTCGGAGAAGAATTATTTAAATAACCCCGGCTAGCGCAAATACCGAGAAAATAAAATGTATTTAGTTTGAGTTTGCTAGGAGATTATATAGAGTTTTAGTATTCGCTGACATCGAGCGATCAGTGCAGTCGCCTCCGTGTACGAAGAATGGCAGCCTGACATGCTCAGTGCAGCAAGTGCTCACATTATCGCCACCACTGACATGCGCAGAGTGAAATCTCCACCGCTAAGCAGGCAAATGTAAAGCTATTAGGATTTTTCAGGTTTAAAACAATTAACTGCATTTTATCAAGAAGTGCAGTGCAATTCAGTTTTAAGATATCGGCCTTCTGATAAAGAGCTGAATAAAATAGTTTTTAAAGTGCTCATCTGTTCATTTATTTCCGATACGTTTCTACGGAAAGGATTGGCCGAAACCCCTCCTTCCTTCCCAGGCTATTTCAAGGATTGTTGTAAAATGTGACTGTTGATGTAACAGCGGAAGCAGAGAGCACAGAAACTACTCAGACCTTAAGAGATCTTATGTTTTGCAATTCTGAGCAAACGTGGAGACAATACTACTATTCAGGCTCTTATTCAGAATTAAAGAAATTTTTGCCTTTTCAAAAATTCACTAAAAGCAAAAGAAGCTTTTACGTCTTAAAAAAGTCTTAGTTGTTTTATTTATTTATTTTTTTTTTTTTGTAAAAGAAGAAAGAAAAGAAAGTCCTTAAAAAAAAAAGTACATTGCCTTGAAAGTGACATGTTATTTCACTGCTTTCAAAACATTTAATAGCATATTAAGCCTGTAATATTACTTTGCTAATATGTTAGTATTAAGAATATTTCTTTTTGTGTGTGTGTGTGTGTCACAGTCTGATAAAATTGTCCGACTTCGTGACCCACTTGCCTTGTTTACTTCAAATTCGAATATTTGAAACCCTTGGCCCTTTGTTCAAAGTTTCCTTTTTCTAGGTGCTTCTAGAACAGGTCAAGATGTTATGTAACTTTAGGACCATTGTCCAGTTCTCGAACCAACCACATGCTTTGCGAACAGTCACGTGATACGCAATATACCTTTCTATATATGTACCCACACGCTTCCGCTCCCTCACTTCGAGCACATTTTAGCTAATTCCATCAGCTTACTCGGGTCGTGAGAGGCAGCCGGCGCCATAGAGAATCAAGGTACCCTTCGACTTCTCTCAAAGGTATCATTTTATTTAATAGTATTTGCCTATGTATTGTTTAAGTATGTATTTGTGCTATGTATTATATGATTTCCATATACACTTGAGCATGGTTCAGAGAAATAGCTGAAAACCTATAAGTTACGGGATATAAATTTATTGTAACCATTTTTCCATTTCTGTACTTTAATTTATATTGTTTAATTCACTAAGAGCCAGAATGCTGCGCTCGATATGAATTCTTCATGTAATTCAATTATTGCGTGTAATTTTAATTGTAAATTGTGAAGCGCTCTGTCGGTTTGAATTACTTCTTTGTATGAACATTAATTTAACGTTGTATCTATTTTATTGCTTCATACGTCATGACTGTTAAATGGAACACATGTGAGACGATTATATTTTTCTAAAATTTAATTGTAAGCGACGCGAGGTCGAAACTCTTTGTTCAGCGCATTTAATTGAGCCATGCCTAAGTAGGGCCTGTTAGGTTGAGAATTATATCCAAACACGTTGCATCCACAGGTCGGCTCATGGTTCATGTTCACCCATGCCTCACCTGCATTAGCTTATTGGTGTAGGCGTGTCGAAATCCACTCTGAGGGCCATGCTGCAAAAATTCCAGTTCCTAGCCACTAACAAAGGGACATCATTCCTTATGCACCACGTGTGTCGTTAAAGGGGGACTGAGGGAACGAACCGGCATGACTGAGTGTTGAGACCAAGGATACAAGAATAGAGCTAAGTGCAAAATCAAGTGTACAGATCTCAAAGGAACACTTTTCTGGCAATTTAGATTGACAAAAATCAGGCATAGGCGCGTAAAGACAGAGTGAAGACTATTCGCGTTGCATTCGATTTATTGTTAATTTGTTAAACTTTATTAAATCTTATTTTCTTTGTTAATACCTCTTAGTAGTTGATTTCTATGCACAATAGACCAATTAGATTAATTCTTAGATTTGAATGGGGGCGGATGAGCAGAAAGATTGATGACGAGTGCATATTAATTTAGAGGGATTTAACTGTTTTCAAATCTAGCTAAAAGTTCGCAGTTTATTAGTCTGTAAATTTGTCGTCTGAACTACAAGACGCACTTTTAATTAGTCAGATAATAAATTGAGCAACCAGTCTGCGTAGAATATGAGAGGAAGAATTAATTATATTTAAAGTCTTTTAAATTATTCTAAGCAGGGTCTTTAAATAAATACTGGAAACGTAACAAGTGGGGGCCCGTCCGGGATTGATATGTATTAAATTGTAAATTGTAACATTTTTATACATAGGGCGTATCATAACCTAGAAACGAACGAACGAACAGAATTGCCAATTGTTCTTTTGATTTTTGTATCACTGATTTTCTTTGCTTTTGTTGTGACATGTGCATGTATTCTTTTGCAGAGTAGCGTGCATGTTAGTTAATGTTGATATATTTAAGCGTAGTTAAATATGTCATGTTAGCTATTGAATGATTTATTTAGTATTGTGTTACTGAGTACTTCATTGTGAGGAGTCGAAGGTTATACCGCCAGCTAGGAGAGTTATCGGTAGTAACAGACTTCGGACTATTATATTTAGGGTGCTAGATATAATGTGTAATGTTGTATGGTAGGAGCCGTGACATTACGAAAGTCTTGGAACAGCGGACACTGTGACAAGCAGGTGAAACGTGTAAGAGTTAACGCGCAATTTATTTCGGAAGGTGTTCTGAGTAAATTAAATAATTTTTGTAAGGTTGTAGCCTAAAAGTTATTTTCGGGATAAGCGGAGTTATCGCCGACGGTTAAAACACACAATTCACGAGATACATTGTTATTGTAGCCAGCGCGCTAAGACAGTAAAATGGATCGCAAACAGGTTATCGAAGACCTGAAAGAAACCGGTATCATGATAGGATATCAGGGTGACGAACTGACGAACTACGTCAGAACTGAGCTAGAGAAAGCGGAAAAAGAGAGGCAAGAGATAGAAAGAGAAGAACGTGTTGCTATGCGCGAACTTAAAAAGTTAGAAGCTGAGAGGTTAGCAGACACGGAAGCCAAACGCATCGCAGCGGATACAGAAGCCAAACGCATCGCGGCAGACGCGGAAATAAAACGGTTAGAATGGGAAGTAAAGAAACTAGAAGTTACTAATCCAAACCGTGATCGCAGAAGCAGTGGTGATTCGCGTTCTAGCGATGGAAATAATCACAGTAGAATTGAAAACATCATTCCAAAGATAAATATGGTCCCATTTGATGAGAACAAAGATCAAATAGACGCGTATTTAAAAACGTTTGAAAAGTTAGCCAGAGCAACAAACATTCCAGCGGAACATTGGGCGATAAATTTATCGGGATTATTGCAGGGCAGTGCGAAAAACGAGTTCAATAAGCTTAGCGATTCTGAGTCAGATAATTACGACACAGTCAAGGCCGCATTATTGAAACGTTACAAACTCACAGCAGATACATACCGACGTAAGTTTAAACAGGCCACTAAAGCCAGTTCAGAGACGCACGCACAGTACATACGGCGCGTAGCTGACTTGTTCCAAAGATGGATAGATCTAGCCGAAACTCCACAGACGTACGCAGGTCTTAGGGATGAAATGATAAAAGACCACATTCTCGGGTCATACAAATCAGATCTACTGATTCACTTAGCAATAAGGGAAAAATCTACGCTAGAGGAGATAGGCAACGCCGCCGATCGCTTTGATGACGCACATTCTCAATTCTCGAACGCACACGCGAACAACAAGTCTCGACCGAACGAACCGCAGACTCGAAAGGATAAGAAAAATGACGGGAAGGCACCTAGTGAGCGTGATGATAAAACATCTAAACCCGACACTAAAAACAAGTCCGACAAACAGAAAGATAAAAAGAATCTTGCATGTTACACTTGTGGTGATAGTGGCCATTTTTCACGAACATGTCCTGAAAAGAAAACAGCTAAAGTTTACGCAGTAGAAAGTCATACACCTAAAACGGAAAAGTCGAATCGAACACCAGTACAGGCAAACGGTCACGATACAATCGCTTTGCTTGATACAGGGTGTGAGCTAGACGCTATTGTAAATGCATCATTAGTTAACCGTACCGACTACACAGGGGAGACAATCTCTGTCACCTTTGCAAACGGCGAACAAGACATTTTACCAGTAGCTGAAGTCTCGATTGTTTCAGACTTTGTAGAAGGAACAGTCAAAGCGGCAGTTATGGAAAACTCACCGCATGACGTGATCCTTGGTTGCAAGTATGTTTTGCCGTGCAAAAAACAAACTTCAACTGAACCACCACTGGTTAACGCTGTAACCAGAGCAGCGAGTAGTAAAGACAAATCTGTAACTGCACCGATGTCTGCCGCACCAGCCGTAGATAAAGCAACAGTTAGCGAGATTAAAATATTACAAGCTGAGGACGAAACACTAGACAAGTTACGCAGACAAGCTGTACCTGTTAGTGACGTCAACACTGACGATTCGAATAAGAAAGCGTGCATTATTCTGAAAAAGGGTTTATTGTACCGCTATTCGAAAGTGGGAGACGAATTTCGGAAACAATTAGTCGTTCCACAAACCAAACGAAATGACGTATTACGATTAGGTCATGAGAGTCTTTTTGGTGCACACATGGGTGTACAAAAAACAACTAGTCGTATTACAAGTGAGTTTTATTGGCCGGACATCACTGCCGATATCCGTAGATTCGTGTTAAGTTGCGACACATGCCAGAGAACACAGTCTAAAAATTCAATCAGACCCGCACCGTTAGGAGAGCCTGAACTGATCAGTGAACCCTACAAGCGCGTAGCATTGGATTTGATTGGGCCTATAATACCCACATCAACGAGAGGTAATCGATACGTGCTGACCACTATTGATTACGCAACAAGATTCGCCGACGCAGTACCATTGAAAAATATTGATACTGAAACTGTCGCCGAAGCCCTTTTCGGTCTTTGGAGTCGTGTTGGAATTCCTACTGAAATTTTGACGGATCAGGGGAGTCAATTCATAGGCAACGTAATGAAGGAAGTAAATCGTTTACTTTCCATCAAACATCTTACTTGCACACCATACCACCCCCAGGCAAATGGTCTGATTGAAAAATACAATGGGACATTAAAAACAGCACTTAAAAAGCTCGCCACAGATAAACCGAAAGACTGGGACAGATACATCCCTGCCCTACTATTTGCATATAGGGAGGTGCCACAATCTTCCACCGGGTTTTCACCATTTGAGCTACTTTACGGACGTACTGTACGCGGACCGATGATGATTTTGAAGGCACTTTGGACTGATGAAAAGACAGATGACGAAGTTAAGACAACTTATACATACGTCACTGACTTAAGAAACCGTCTTGAAACTATAGGCAAGATAGCACGGGAAAACCTGACGATAGCTCAGTCTAGACAGGCAGAATATTACAATAAGCACACCAAACCTAGAGAATTTGAAGTTAACGACAAAGTGTTATTGTTGCTTCCTGAAGCACATAACAAACTCCAGATGAAATGGAAGGGGCCCTTTGTAGTTACCGCCAAGCTAGGGGGACTGAACTATAAGGTGCAGACAGGAAAGAGAGAGAAAATCTTTCATGTTAACCTACTCAAAAAGTACATAAGCCGTGAGGATCAAACCACTCAAGCTGATTTTGTCGTAGCGACGATAGTTACAGAGGACGAGGGGGATACTGATTGCGTCACTGGTACTTTACCAAACTGTCCTTTACAGACAGAGGAGACTGTTAAAGACGTTAGGGTGAATGACGCCTTGACGGAAGGACAGAAGAAAGAAGTGAATAAATTGCTTAATGAGTTCTCATCTACTCTGACAGACAAACCAGGGTTGACAGACTTAATAGAATTTTCACTGAAGCTGACTGACAACAAACCGATACGTTTGAAGCCGTATCCGTTGCCACACGCTAAGATAGATGACGTTAGACGTGAGATTAAGACTATGTTAGATCTAGGGGTCATAGAGAAGACTGACAGTGCCTACGGATCACCCATCGTGTTGATTAAAAAACGTGATAACTCGTTCCGTTTTTGCGTAGACTACCGCAAACTCAATCAAGTGACAGAGTTTTGTGCCGAACCTCTTCCTGATCCGGATCTCATCTTCACTAAGCTAGCTAACGCTCATTACTATACCAAAATAGATTTGTCACGCGGTTTTTGGCAAATCAAGGTCAAGGACACTGATCGACACATACTAGCTTTCACTACACCAGTAGGAAACTACACATGGAAAGTTATGCCTTTCGGAGTTTCAAACGCTCCAAGCATCTTTTCTAAAATGATGCGGTCATTGTTAGAACCACTGTACGGACGCGGAGTTGAGAACTTCATGGATGATTTAATTCTAGGCACCCAGACATGGGAGGAGCACTTAACACTCTTACGAGATGTGCTAGCCAGATTAAAGCAAGCCAACCTCACTGCCCGCCCTACGAAGTGTGAAATAGCACAATTCTCCTTAGACTTCTTGGGACACAAGTTGAGTCATGGAACTATGTCGCCAAGTGAAGCTAAGATAGCACAACTTAAGGACACTTCACAACCGCTAACAAAAACACAAGTTAGAAGTTTTCTTGGTCTTGCTAACTACTACAGAAAATTCGTACCTGATTTTAGTGCCATTGCATGTCCTCTGACTGACTTGACACGTAAGAATATGCCTACAAAAGTAGTGTGGACTGATGCATGCCAAAACGCTTTTGACACACTGAAATCTAGACTGACTTCAGATTTAGTTGTTAAACTGCCAGATCTGACAAAACCATTCTTGTTAAGGACTGATGCTAGCAACACAGGATTAGGAGCAGTGTTATTACAAGAACACAATGACACCAAACACCCAGTTGCATATGCAAGCCGTAAACTCACAACTACTGAACAGAAATATTCCACCAGTGAAAAGGAATGTCTTGCAATAGTTTGGGCCATAAAAAAGTTCGAAAACTATTTGTACGGAAAAACCTTTGTCATTGAGTGCGATCACCAGCCGTTGGCCTTTCTCGGACAGGCGCAATTTACGAACAGCCGTTTAATGCGTTGGTCTTTGTTTCTGACACAGTATGACGCAAATATTCATTACATCAAAGGGTCTTTGAATGTTGGCGCAGATTATATGAGTCGTGCTTGATGCCATCAAGTGCCGGCACTGATAGAATGTTGTTTAATCAATTAACTGAACCCTACGGATTCCTTCCTGTAAATATGAAATATAGTTGCACACTTTATTTCTAGGAATGTCGAAATTTTTTTTGTGTAAATTTTTCTTCATTGTGGACTTCTACATTTTATCATACATAATTTGTAGGAGGCATTTTATCTTTGGCAAGATAAACGCCTCAAAAGCAAGGGGGTGTCACAGTCTGATAAAATTGTCCGACTTCGTGACCCACTTGCCTTGTTTACTTCAAATTCGAATATTTGAAACCCTTGGCCCTTTGTTCAAAGCTTCCTTTTTCTAGGTGCTTCTAGAACAGGTCAAGATGTTATGTAACTTTAGGACCATTGTCCAGTTCTCGAACCAACCACATGCTTTGCGAACAGTCACGTGATACGCAATATACCTTTCTATATATGTACCCACACGCTTCCGCTCCCTCACTTCGAGCACATTTTAGCTAATTCCATCAGCTTACTCGGGTCGTGAGAGGCAGCCGGCGCCATAGAGAATCAAGGTACCCTTCGACTTCTCTCAAAGGTATCATTTTATTTAATAGTATTTGCCTATGTATTGTTTAAGTATGTATTTGTGCTATGTATTATATGATTTCCATATACACTTGAGCATGGTTCAGAGAAATAGCTGAAAACCTATAAGTTACGGGATATAAATTTATTGTAACCATTTTTCCATTTCTGTACTTTAATTTATATTGTTTAATTCACTAAGAGCCAGAATGCTGCGCTCGATATGAATTCTTCATGTAATTCAATTATTGCGTGTAATTTTAATTGTAAATTGTGAAGCGCTCTGTCGGTTTGAATTACTTCTTTGTATGAACATTAATTTAACGTTGTATCTATTTTATTGCTTCATACGTCATGACTGTTAAATGGAACACATGTGAGACGATTATATTTTTCTAAAATTTAATTGTAAGCGACGCGAGGTCGAAACTCTTTGTTCAGCGCATTTAATTGAGCCATGCCTAAGTAGGGCCTGTTAGGTTGAGAATTATATCCAAACACGTTGCATCCACAGGTCGGCTCATGGTTCATGTTCACCCATGCCTCACCTGCATTAGCTTATTGGTGTAGGCGTGTCGAAATCCACTCTGAGGGCCATGCTGCAAAAATTCCAGTTCCTAGCCACTAACAAAGGGACATCATTCCTTATGCACCACGTGTGTCGTTAAAGGGGGACTGAGGGAACGAACCGGCATGACTGAGTGTTGAGACCAAGGATACAAGAATAGAGCTAAGTGCAAAATCAAGTGTACAGATCTCAAAGGAACACTTTTCTGGCAATTTAGATTGACAAAAATCAGGCATAGGCGCGTAAAGACAGAGTGAAGACTATTCGCGTTGCATTCGATTTATTGTTAATTTGTTAAACTTTATTAAATCTTATTTTCTTTGTTAATACCTCTTAGTAGTTGATTTCTATGCACAATAGACCAATTAGATTAATTCTTAGATTTGAATGGGGGCGGATGAGCAGAAAGATTGATGACGAGTGCATATTAATTTAGAGGGATTTAACTGTTTTCAAATCTAGCTAAAAGTTCGCAGTTTATTAGTCTGTAAATTTGTCGTCTGAACTACAAGACGCACTTTTAATTAGTCAGATAATAAATTGAGCAACCAGTCTGCGTAGAATATGAGAGGAAGAATTAATTATATTTAAAGTCTTTTAAATTATTCTAAGCAGGGTCTTTAAATAAATACTGGAAACGTAACAGTGTGTGTGTGTGTGTGTGTGTGTGTGTGTGTGTGTGTGTGTGTGTGTGTGTGTGTGATCGACAGCTAGTCGTTTTACTTGGTCTATTTACCACAGCTATACTTAGGCTACACACCAGTACAATGCAAGGCATAATTTTGTTTCTAAAACCTCATTTACTGTCAAATGCATGAAGCCAATAACACTGTACTAAACACACACACACACACACACACACACACACCGCAAAAGGACAAACGTCAGTTCACGTTCGATACTCAGTTAAGAGAAACTTCTTCATCGTCCATATAACATATCCACCAGGGTCGCCCCCGTATGCATGCCTACTCGTTTGTAGACGGATGACTAGACGATGTCAATCTCAAGGTCCATACAACATACCCACCAAGATCGTCTCCGCATGTGAGTTGACTCCGGATGTCCTTACTAGACGCTGTCACTTCTAGTATCCATTTCTTGTCGCCAGCACTCATAAACTTTTAGTAGAAGTAATAATGCAATATTTATAATACTGTTTGCGTGTTCTGCAAGTGATCATACACTTTAGATCTAAACATTCATCGGTCATAGTTTCACGAGCTCCTATATTTTAGATCTTAACATCCATCGGTCATAGTCTCACGAGCTCTTATATTTTAGATCTTAACATCCATCGGTCGTGGTCTCACAAGCTCCTATACTTTAGATCTTAACATCGGTCGATGTTACACTAAACATCAGTCGTGCTCTCACGAGCTGGTCGGTTATAGGCGCGTATGATATTTAAACGGTACCCCTCGCTGTCAGTAACTCAGTCTTCAAATAAGTTCGTGTATGTGTGGGTGGGGGTGGCGGGCGTGTATAAAGACTCACCTCAAACAAGCAAAAAACCAAAAATTAAGGAAACTTGTAACGAGAACAAATCGAGACTTCACTTAATGTGTAGATTTCAGCTACACATCACTTTCATAAACAATTCACTTGCACACGGAAGATTGGGTTAATATGAATGTGAAATGCTTTCGTATGTTGTCACCAGCAGTTTTATTTCCTTTAACTTTTACTATTTGTTTCTTTTAATTGTAATGTTATCTTGTTTATTTAATAATTTCACAGTTTTCTTACATTTCGGGAATTGTATAAATAGGTCAGGGATATCGCAAGACGACGTTACTGCTTTTCGTACCTCTGAGCTCTCTCGAATTCAGTTCCGATGACTACTCTGCACGATGCTTTAATCAGTTAAATTCTCCATTCTCCGCTTGGTTGTCCATTATCCCTACATTACAGAGGCAAAGTTATGGGTGAAATGAAAACACTGCCCGCTTAGCGGCGTTCCAAAGAACTATTACGGATACCCTTAGAGCTAACGAATTAGTGTCTGGCCGGATGTCGTGACCTGAGAGGAAAAATAATGTGGAAATAAGTGATCCAATCTCGGCGTAATATGTCGACGTGTTTTGGCTTCCAGGCGCCATAGCAACGTCAGGAATGAATTGCATTCGTCTCCTCGTCGTGTGACTGCGCCACCAACAGTGGCGTACTGACTAAATCGTCAACTTAAAGTACAAATTAGGCGACTGATTTTCAGTTCTTTCCTACTCCGAATTTATTCCATTTAAAATGAAGTTGTCTTTTGTTGAGTTCTTTTTTCTATAACAAGTTTAGGGATGACAAAACGTGGACCACTTTCTAGGCTGTTTTGCAACAGATTTAGTAATTCATCAGTTCCTTGGGTACGCGTGTTTGTGTGTGGGGTAATCTAAATAAACAAAGTGAAAGAATACCTGAGACTGGACTCTTGCACACATCGTAGTATTACTTAGTATTAGTGAAAATGTTCGTCTTTATTAACGATTCATTAAATGTGCTGCCTTTAAATCAAAGCGCCATACAACCGAGTGCAAATACACTAAATACTATTTAAATAAAAATGCAACCAAATGCTTCTCGACATCACAATCTAGGTCCTAGGAGCAATAAAGGGGTTTTCGGCAGGTAAATTCCAATGACTGAGGTGGGACAGGATAGAACTTCGACTCCGGTGCGAGGGACCAGCGTCTAGACTCGGAGGAAAAGTGTCAATCATAGTTTAATAAAAGAGGTCACGATTTTCTATAATTTAATATGAGCAAACTATATAGTGAAAGAGGTCACGATTTTCTATAATTTATGACGAGCAAACAACTATATAATGAAAGAGGTCACGATTTTCTGTAATTTATCACGAACAACAACGTGAATCTGTCCGGCCAGTTTCAAAGAAATTCATTATCGCAACACCGCCACCCAAACAGTCTACTAAACACCACCAGTCACACTACACCCAAACAGTCTACTACATAACATCATTCTACTACGAACAATCCATTCTCCTAAACACCACCAGTCACACTCACCCAATCGGTCTTCTACATCACATTATTCTACTAAACACCACCAGTCACACTCACCCAATCGGTCTTCTACATCACATTCTACTAAACACCACCAGTCACACTACACCCAATCAGTCTTCTACATCACATTATTCTCCTAAACACCACCAGTCACACTACACCCAATCAGTCTTCTACATCACATTATTCTCCTAAACACCACCAGTCACACTACACCCAATCAGTCTTCTACATCACATTATTCTACTAAACACCACCAGTCACACTACACCCAATCAGTCTACTACATCAGTGTTTTTCAAACTTTTTAGAACTGCGGACCAGTTAAAATAGAAGAAATATTTCGCGGACCGCTAAGGCAGAAAAACATATTTATATAGTATTATGTGTATCAGTGTTTAAATCTAATATTATATAATGAAAACTCTATAGTTATTTAAAATAACCAGAAACCGAGCAGTAAACAAAATTATCTATAATATTCCTGTCTTAGCTTATGAGGACCATTTCAGTTTCAATCGACCATTCAAAATTATCCTGAGGGTAGTTTTGCTAATAATAGACCCATCTAAATGATCTCTATGTCCTCGCTTACAAGGACTGTTTTGCTATAAATCGACCTATCTAACCGATCTCTATGTCCTCGCTTACAAGGGCTGTTTTTCTATATATAGTACTATCTAAATGATCTCTATGTCCTCGCTTACAAGGGCTGTTTTGCTATACATAGTACTATCTAAATGATCTCTATGGCCTCGCTTACAAGGGCTGTTTTGCTATAAATCGACCTATCTAACCGATCTCTATGTCCTCGCTTACAAGGGCTGTTTTTCTATACATAGTACTATCTAAATGATCTCTATGTCCTCGCTTACAAGGGCTGTTTTGCTATACATAGTACTATCTAAATGATCTCTATGTCCTCGCTTACAAGGGCTGTTTTGCTATACATAGTACTATCTAAATGATCTCTATGTCCTACCTTACAAGTGTCGTTTTGCTGTTAATAGACCTATCTAAAAGTTATGTCCTAACTTATAAGAGTCGCTTTGCTATCAATCGGAATATCTAAATTATCTCTGTCTTTGCTTATGAGAGCCGTTGTACTATCATTCGGCTAATGCTGGTCTATCTAAAATATCCATATATTAGCTTATATGGGCCGTTCTACTGAAAATCGGTCTATCTAAATTATCTCTATGAGTGTCGTTTTGCCTTTTAGTCACTATTTCATTATATCACAGGTACATTTTTATGAATTCTCTAACTCAAGCTATGATAAAGTGACAAATTCGATTCAGTTATGCCAAAAACTAAATTTATATTATAACATCGGAATGAAAAATACAACGACCGGTATAAAATGAATTTGTGAAGATACCGTGAAATCAATCAGAATAGCTTGAATTTCTAACTTTATAAATGAGATTATGATATAGTAAAAAAACAAACAATTAGAATAGCTTACATTTTGACAGGGCTGAATTTGCGACATAAAAATCAACAATCGTGACGTGTGATAAATAAATCCTGAATAAAAAGTAAAACGATTTGAACATATTTTATTCAGTAATACTAATAGTATAAGTGAAATGAAAAATGAAATGATCCATACGTTAACCTTTATGCGTAAAGTTTTATCGGAATGATCAAATATCATTATTTACAAAAAGGTTCTAAGACAAGTTAATAGTGATAGGACATTTCCATGTCTACCAAAGAGGAAGGAAGATGGTCTTACTGATAGATTTATTGCATCCTCCAAATGTTCTACCATCAATGTTCTACCATCTAATGACAATATTTTTACGCCTATCAAAACATTTCCAATCTAATGACAATGTCTATCACAAGTTCTACCATCTAATGACAATATTTTTACGCCTATCAAAACATTTCCAATCTAATGACAATGTCTATCACAAGCTCTACGATCTAATGACAATATTTTTACGACTTTCAAAACTTCTACTAATTTACGTCTATCAAAACTACTACTATCTAATTTACCTCTAACAAAACTTCTACTATCTAAATTGCATCAATCAAAACTTCTACGATCTAATGACAACACTTTTATGCCCATGTACGTTATAATGACAACACTTTTGCGCCTATCAAAACTTCTACGATCTTATATTACAACATTTTTGCGCCCATCAAAAGTTTTACGATCTTATGACAACACTTTTACATCTACCTAAAGTTGTACTATCTTATGACAACACTTTTACATCTACCTACAGTTCTACGATCTTATGACAACACTTTTACATCTACCTAAAGTTCTACGATCTAATGACAACACTTTTACATCTGCCTAAAGTTCTACGATCTAATGACAACACTTTTACGTATATGAAAAGTTCTACGATCTTATGACAACACTGTTACGTCTATCAAAAATTCTACGATCTTATGACAAAACTTATACGTCTATCACAAATCTAAAGGATCAAAATGGTGTGATAATTATACTGGCATTCAATAAAGGTTCTATGATCAAATGAAAGATCAACATCTATTGGAAGCAGGAATAAAGTTAATGAAATCACGTAGTTTAATTACTAAAAAATGTTATGATCCAGAGGCAACAGTTTTACGTCTGTCGAAGGTCGGAGCTATCAAAGTGGTACTAATTCCATCCATCAAAAGCTCTACGATCTAATAATAACAACATGGGAGAATGCATGCCTAATAACATTTTTACGACCACCAAAAACCAGAATGATCAAATATGTGTGAAGTTGCAGGTGGCTGTCTTACCTTGACGTTGCGCACTCGTGATGAGTGGGTGTGGCTGGTACCGGGAGTTGGAGCAAACGGTGCAACAGCCGCAGTGATCTTTGACAACTTGACCTTCACAGTAGTGGAGCTCCGGACACCGAGACTCCTCGCAGACTCCACATTCCAGCGAGATGGTCAGAACGGGCGAGAAGATCGTCAGCAACACCACTACGACCCGCGCCCAAGTTGCGAGAGGCATGCTGTATTAGCGCTGCACTTCAACTGGCCCAAGTCGCCCGGAATGTGTCTCCACCCTCCTGTGCATCGATGTGGCACCCTGTACTCGCCTCTCGAGTATTACTCCACTTTTTTGTTTGGGGTTCTTTCTGGTTATTAGTTCTGGCAATACTATTTTCCTACGATAAGCAAACCTGGGTATTATCACACGCTCACATTACAAAATCTCATTCCTTACTCGCAACGCACGAGGCATTTTATGGCAAGCACGCTAGACAACGAAGAGTCGCGTCGGGTAGCAGACGACACTTTAGGCCAGGCATGCCCGGAAACCTGCGAAAGAAGCGCACCTCTGTACTTTATACGTCAACTCTTTCCGCAAAACGAGTTTCTCCATTAGCCCAGCTCGCCACTTTACCTCTGTGACGGGCAATGCGATTGGTGGAATTCGCCCAAGGCGGCACTCTCCCAGGCTTCCTCGTTACACACTGCTTGCGGCTGTGCACGTGACTTGGTGTGATGCAAGGCCGACAATCACTGCCTCTGCTGGTTGGGCTTTGCCGCCCGGCCACTTCTTGTAAGAAAAGTTGAAGAAAAAATACCAAGAGATAAAGTGACAGGATGGCAAAAATAAATATTTGTTTTTTTGGTACGATATAAGTTACTTTAATAAATTTTGTTTGTGTGTGCTGTGTATGGAAAAAATACAAGACTTCGGTTATACATGCCATAAGAACATTTTTGTAAAAAAACCAACAAACAATACTATTGCATTTTATTGCTGTTATACAGAATATAACTTAATCATGCAAAACCAGTTGTTAGATTTATGTTTAAAAATAAAATATATATTATTTGTTTTCCTAAGAAATAAGGCAGTTATTATTTCATGATCAACTTTTTAAAATCAGTAAGTGAGCTTACATCATTAAATTACGTTGTCTGTGTTATCAGTTTATTAAAAACAGGATTTGTTGAACTCGTCCTGTTCATATCCTGTAGTACTATGAATGGATACATATATTTTTCAGTACAAAACCCAGTTTTGAAGTTTGTATTTATTTTTTTTTAATTTAATGAATTGCGCAAAAGGGGTGGGTGGGTGTAACTGACATAAGCCACAGGAAATATTCTATTCTTAGAAGTGTATCAGATCAATATGACGGGTTTGCGACAAAGGGGGAGGGGGGAAAGAAAGCACGACAGACAACTACTACTTTGACTTAGCTTTGAATTATTATACTCGTTAAACATAAATGGTCACATGATCTGCCACGGCAACAGATAGCCACTGATTTCGTTCAAGATTCGCCCTCCACCCCCCACCCCACCCCCGTAGCCGTTTATATTTCCACCACCTCGTCACCTCCTCAGGTTCCCCTAGAAACTTGTCATCCACCTACCCAGCTTGGACGTACCATGGGTTCAGTGATGCATGTGTAGAAGACCGATTAACTTTCGTTTACGAAATCCAGCGAAGCGAGGCGCGACTTGGCGGTTGTAAAAGGTGATTTTGGGAGTAATGGAGAGGACTAACAAAGGGCATATGGTTAGCTCAACCCAAACACAAACCAAAAGGAAAGTTCGTCAGTGGACCTCTCGCGCATTGTTGCCGAACAGCGCTACCTAGTCGATACGAGTTGTCGGTCTTTTGAACAATGCGGTCATATCTAGAGGCAAGGTTTTGCCTTCACCATCCCACTGGCAGCCCGTTAAGCGGACCATTCCAATCGATCGTCTGAAAGAAACGCAAAATTGCGGATTGTTTCCTTATTTTCCTAACCAAGCCCCTGCAATACTTAGTATCGAAATCGTCATACCAGATGATTGGTCACAATTCGTTGGGGGGAAAGAGGGATGGGGCAGATAAACATCAGGTCGTTTAACTGGGTCCCTCTCCCGATCACTGTGTATGTTACTTGACCTGATTTAAGAGGGTGTGGGGCATCACTGGAGAAAAGTACTTCAAACTTTTCATCGAGTTTAGTCGCACTTCGGCTTGTAGCGAGGGGGGGGGGGAATGAGAGAATGGTGGGGTGGTTGAGAGTAGAGGAACAAGCATGCTCGCGAGGTGTGGAAATGTGTCTGAATCAACAACCTCTCCGCGGCTTGTGGACTTTTTTTAGTTTTTGTTCTCCCAGAAAGCGTCCCCAACTTCTCGTATGGAAGCCCTACACCTAGCTACGGTAGTATGGATGAAACATTCAAGTCACTTTTAATCTGTACATGTTTTCGCTCAAATCTGCCCTGCTCGCTACTACAAATGAGCATATATCCTAAAGCACTCTCAATATTACAGTCATAATTACAAACATAACTGTTTCCATAGGTATGTAAAGATCAGACCTTGTCTTTGCTGTCAGTTGACATCACCCATCAGTATCATTTTGGTTGGCTGCTTGGCAACGGTGCGAAGAAAAGCAAAACTCAAATGTTGATTTCTATATAGCGTCCGATCCCAGTGTTCCATCTTTTCCGGGCGGCAAGTCACATCAACGATGTCGGTCAACAGTTTGAATATGTTCAGCTGTCATACAGGGGCCGAATGTGAAGGGAGTGGCCACAAGATTGTTAGCTTAGAGGCAGGGTGCCCCATACTTATATCGTAAGTGCCAGTGTGCCTGTAGGTACCTGACACGGACTGCAGTGACCTGAGGTTTGAGCCTTGTTCTAGTGCCATCTGAAATAAATGTTCTGTTCAGAGAAAACAGACATGCTAATTGTTCCGATGTCTGTCCCGAGTTGTAAAATCGTAGCCCCACCATAAACATTCGTCAGCCTGCCTACGTGAATGTGACTGTCTTGCCCAGTGGGTGTTTTCTTTCACAGTGGTGTGTGCGTGAATGCTTGTGTATGAGTGCGCGCGTGCGTTTATGTGCGCGTGTGTGTGCGCTTGTGTGTATGCAGTCTAAGATTGAGCTGCTACAGACAAAAGCAGAGTTATCTATGCATTAAACTAGGGTATTTACTTAGAAAGTCAGCTATAAACTTGGAAAATGTGCTATAGAAATATAGACATGACTGATAGTCATCGCAAAAAAATAAATCTCCTTTAAATGCTTAGGAGCATACTATTTATAACTTTCTTTACCTAATATTCTATCAAAAGCATGCAATCCTGTAGGCGGGAACGTATATCAGGCAAAATCCCGTTAAATTGTTAAATTATATTAAAAATAAAAGGGATGTTACCGGTTCTACATGCAGCGGAGTCCGTCTTGTGAACAAAAGTGACAGTCAGCCGTCACGCAAATCTTTTTCTAACCCTGAAGGACCCACACCAAAATTTCCCCCACCCCACCCATTCACACACACCACTACACCACAACCCCCCACCCCCCACCCCACCCCCACACCCACACACTTAGGATTCTTTGTTCTGCCACTAAACAAATTTAACAAGCGCATGTGTTTATACAATAAGACAATTTATAGCATCAAAATAGCCAATAATCTTGCGGAACTTTTCACCTCACAAATCATACTTCAGAAACTCGGTTGTCTCCCAAAACAAATCAATACCTTTCAAACAAGATATTCATAATTAAGTTTCTGACCGCACTCTTAAACTCTTGCAACTGTTAAATAATCAGACCACACAGTACACTTACAGCTTTCGATCAGCCAGTCAAATAATTAAGTACCAAAGTGTTCCTTTTAGTTAACGTCTCCATGTTTATTTCTGCTTGGTCCAATAGCCACTCTGATTTTACTGTATAAAAATTATTGCTGAAAGACAGCAATTATTCTACTAACAGTAAACTTAGCTCATAAAATTACAAACACGAACAATTTACGTCACACAAAACCCCCAGAGAATATGAAGAAAGGAAGAAAGATAAATTGAATGAATAACTTTATCTGATTTAAATTAATGCGGCATCGTGTTTCTTCCTCGCTTCGCTTGAGAGATCTCCGATACGGTCGATGCACAGACAGCAATGTCTAGTGTTTAGCGAATGTTCACTGCAGTACGCTGCTGTACAGTGAAGTACGGCATTGAAGTCGCCTGTCTGTGTTTGACGAACTGGCGCACAGTTCCACAAAATCGCACTGACCAAACTCTTGGAAAAACCACAGACATATTTGATCTCACGAAAAACAGATTGTACCCTGGGTCACGTGCCTGTTGAACAATAACCATACCTCACGACTAGATGATAGTTTTGTAATGAAATAGTACTACTTCTGTGAGACATTACGTCATTACATTCTCTACAAAAAAATACGTCAATGCATTAAATTCTCTCAAACGTTTCGTCACAGATACAATAAGCAAGATTAGGCACTTCATATTCTTCTCTGGCGACTTATTCCCAGTAGAAAACAGCACCAAAATATTTTCTCTGTGTGGTCTGGATCCAGCTCCAAGTACCTGTCTGATCTCACACATATGTACACTTCTGCTAGAAGCTTGCACTCGTCATCAGCCGCGCGCATTGTTCAACATTCTGAAGACAAAGTTTAATTCGTATGGTCGACGTTCATTTTCTTAAATCAGGGTCAAGGTCATCAGAAATGCTGTCTTTAAAGCTGCGACAGAAAGCCAAATCTTGTTCAGGACATCACTCAAGGCATTTTTGTCTTCAGCTGTATATAGGACTGTCTCTTAACTGTCACTGTATAGGACTGTCTCTTAACTGTCACTGTATAGGACTGTCTCTTAACTGTCACTGTATAGGACTGTCTCTTATCTGTCATTGTATAGGACTGTCTCTTATCTGTCACTGTATAGGACTGTCTCTTATCTGTCATTGTATAGGATTGTCTCTTATCTGTCACTGTATAGGACTGTCTCTTATCTGTCACTGTATAGGACTGTCTCTTATCTGTCATTGTATAGGATTGTCTCTTATCTGTTACTGTATAGGACTGTCTCTTATCTGTCACCGATATTCAAAGAAGATTTGTAAATCCAGTTTATTTGTTTCTTTGCGCAAATGTTTCACATATAGTCGTTCAGTGTATGGATTTTATAAAGCGCTGTGACCAGAGCTTCTATAAGAATAAGATTTGTGCCCAATCATCACCACCACCCACAGGACTTGATGGAGTGTTCTACGGACATAGAGAACACGTCACTGGCTCGACACACTAGCCCTACTGCATACACCCCACCTCACCTCCAACTGGAAATGACCTCCGCCTTACAACACGTCTCGTGTCCACTATCCACTTAGTGAGAATGGTGGTCGAAGGATTGGGTTCAAGTCTATTCTCCCTCCTCTTCGGAACTCGATCCAGGAGTCACTATGAAGAAAAAATAAATAGCATTCTCGATTTCGACTTTCGAGTCTCGAGTGAGCACGCGGGAACGTACGGTCAACTAGTTTAATAGAGTTACCGCCCACCGAGCTGGACGCTCCGTTGTTTCTGATCCATAAACTAGCCAGCAGCTAAGAAGTCTCTAATTAAAGGCTTCTTTCTCGAGCCCAGCCGAGATTCGGTCCCAAGACTTGACGAAATATTTTAACTTTGCAAATTTCGCGGCTGTTATGTTTCCACGAGATGGAGTTACGATCTACCGGGTTGCTGACGCTGCCAGAATTGAGTACAATAAATTTCAGGATAAGGTCAAAAGTCACGGGTGTTTGTTAGCGCTTAGCTGACTGACAACGAACAGTGATAGTTTCTTTTCAGAACTCATTCCATAAAAACGGCATTAGAGTAACTAAAGATGTAATGGCGGCAACTGAGAAAAACGTAAGGGTAACTAAAGATGTAATGACGGTAACTGAGAAAAAAATAATGGTAACGAAGAACATAATGTGGTAACAAAGAATTTAATCAAGAGAAAAATGGCAGCGAAGAACTGTATGCCAGTAACTAAGAACATAATGCCTGTAAATAAAAACATAATGTCGGTAAATAAAAATATAATGCCGGTAACTAATAACACAATGCCAGTAACTAAGAATACAATGCCTGTAACCAAGATCATATTGCAGGTAAATAAGAACATGATGCCAATAACTAAGAACATATTGCCGGTAACTAAGAACATAACTCTGGTTTGTAACAAAGCCTTTTGAGCGTCCTTTGAGCGTCCTGATGCTTGTTGAAGTGTTTTTCGTCTAGATTTTTTAATGTCATTGTGTGTGTGCGTGTGTATGTGTGAAAGGCTATGTTTATGTTATTATTAATATTTCTATTGAGAAAACTTTACATGGAAAGACCTCATGATTGGGATGTGTATTTGTCATCACTTTTGTTTCAATTGCATGAATTAGCACAAGATTAAAATCTTTTTCACCTTTTGAACTCTTATAGTGTATAACCATTAGGGGACCCAAGTCTGTATTATGAGAGAATATTGGACATAGTGTGGGCTAGTGGAATCTGTAAAAAGTACTTTAGCTGACATTGAAACTATTACTGATGTAATTACGGCAACTCGGAATTATAGCTCTTTGTGTTTCTTAATTTTCTTTTACAAGTATTGATTTCGTCACACACACACACACACACACACACACACACACACACACACACACACACACACACACACACTCATGCACCCACATTGTAGTCAGGCATAAAGATCACCTGACGATTATCTTTGAACTTAATACATTTTCGGGATGAAAGTTGTAGATGAGTACACAGACTACAATCCATCCACCCACATACACACACTCACATCACTTTCATCCTCTCTCACTCTCACCCTCCCTCTCCCAAACACCCTCACTTCCAGCACTTAAATATTGCTCTCTGTTTTGCGACTACGCTCTCAAATCCCCCGACCCAACCTAAGATAGTGGTTATCGTTGATCTTATCTTTTCTGCCGTATTAGGTTGGGAATATTATGTAATGCAGTGAATATTAATATTTTTGTTGCGGTTTGTGAAAATATTACATATTGCAGTAAATATTAACACTACTGTTGTAGTATAGTGAATATATTAAGTAATGCAGCCAATAATACCATTACTGTTCCAGAGTGGTGAAAATATTACTTATTGCAGTCAATATTAACTCCACTGCTGTTATTTTGTGCGTGGTTGTTTCCTCCCTTACATTCGATAACACTCTTATTGTACAGCACTGGTAGACACGAGATGTATTTTTATCTCCCCTTACATTCGATAACACTCTTGTAGGCACTGGTAGACGCGAGATGTATTTTTATCTCCCCTTACATTCGATAACACTCTTGTAGGCACTGGTAGACGCGAGATGTATTTTTATCTCCCCTTACATTCGATAACACTCTTGTAGGCACTGGTAGACGCGAGATGTATTTTTATCTCCCCTTACATTCGATAACACTCTTGTAGGCACTGGTAGACGCGAGATGTATTTTTATCTCCCCTTACATTCGATAACACTCTTGTAGGCACTGGTAGTCACGAGATGTATTTTATCTCCCCTTACATTCGATAACACTCTTGTAGGCACTGGTAGTCACGAGATGTATTTTTATCTCCCCTTACATTCGATAACATTCTTGTAGGCACTGGTAGACGCCCCGAGACACGCCGGAATGGCCAGTCATGATTTCTGATTTCACAGCCAACTGCGCACCCTGGGAAGGTGCTGCAATCGAAGTCCACTTTTGATAGATATCAGAGACTGTGGCCCCGTTTAGACAGCGAATTCGAGGCCTATAGGCAGTGATTCATTGTTTGCTACAACTGGTCCTTCTAGGGCCGGCTCGTCATATAATGACAGGAAATGTCAACATTCCCAAATAAATGTGTCAGTTGTAGTTTACATAGTGTTATTTGACCGGGTATGACGATCATTCTTATGTGGATATTTCGACGTGCACGCATGTATGTGTGTGTGTGTGTGTGTGTGTGTGTGTGTGTGTGTGTGTTTAGAGGTAGTAGTTCTTTTTTTTTTCCAAATGCAGTATACAATCATTATTGATAAAACATATTTTATATAAATTGTCTACAAAATGTATTTAATATATAATAATAATAATTCTGTATTCAATTGTTCCAATAGCTTTAGCCTCAACTCTCTAATTCCCCTAATGCCACCAGCCGTGTTATTTTGAACTGTAAAAGAGAAAGAAGTCAAGCATATCTGATAGGAGCTCTAGATACTAAGGGAACAAATCTGTCGTTGCATTATCATTTGATCAGAAATGTGATCATAAAATGGATATACTGGCTGCGTGTATATTTAAAAAAAATCAACAGTAATTTTTAAGTTATTCACGCGGAAATGTGAAAGTCTAGCACTGGTAGTCATGTAGTACTGTAAAAGTTTTGGCATTGACAGTTATATAGAAGTGTGCAAGTCTAGCACTGGTATCCAAGTAGTATTGTAGAAGTCTGACATTGACAATTACGGCAAATAGAAGTGTGCAAGTCTAGCACTGGTATCCAAGTAGTATTGTAGAAGTCTGACATTGACAATTACGGCAAATAGAAGTGTGCACTGGTATCCAAGTAGTATTGTAGAAGTCTGATATTGACAATTACGGCAAATAGAAGTGTGCACTGGTATCCAAGTAGTATTGTAGAAGTCTGATATTGACAATTACGGCAAATAGAAGTGTGCACTGGTATCCAAGTAGTATTGTAGAAGTCTGACATTGACAATTACGGCAAATAGAAGTGTGCAAGTCTAACACTGGTAAATAACGGTTGAGCTGCAACTTACAGGTGAGTGTAAATGTGATAGGAAAAGAAAGTGGTAGTTGCCATTTTGGTGCCCATTTCTAATTAGTCTACCCCCTCCCCATCCATCCTCCCATCTCCCACTTTTCTTGAAATATCTGGACAGCACGTGTGAAGTAAATAAGGTCACTGACCATTAGTTGACAGGGTCGCGCATGCGTATTTCCACTTTACTCTCAGTCTTCCTGATAGTATATATTACAGAACTAAAAGTTATTTTAAATATTCGATCTTTCTGGAACTGGTAATGTGGATTATACCAGGATTGAATAGATTACGGTGTCGTCAGCTACAACTCTAAGATGATGAACACATATGCTGTTTGGACAGGATAAAATAGAGAGTTGCCATTTCTCTTTACCACGATATTTAATCAGTCCCACATGTTATTTTTATTTTGCAACTATATTTACTCGGTCACCACTGTTACTTTTACTTTACCATTATTTTTTAGCCAGTCACCAGTGTGTTACTTTTGCCACGATATTCAATCAATTACCAATTTGTTACTTTAATTTACCCCAATGTGTAATGACACCACTATATTACTTTTACTTTACCATGATATTTAGTCAGTCACACTATGTTACTTAAGCTTTACCATATTTAATCAATCACCACTGTGTTACTTTTACTTTACCATGATATTTAGTCAGTCACCACTATGTTACTTATACTTTATCATGTTTAATCAGTCACCACTATGTTACTTTTACTTTACAACGATATCACCCACCTCTTTGTTACTTTGCCACGATATTTAATCAGTCACTGCTGTTATTTTTTCATATTGTGAGTTAAGAACAAGTACTTCGTATTCTTTTAGTGTAATTTTAAAATATTTTTCAAAGTCATTAGTGGTGCGGTGGGTGAGGTGTCATTATTTTAATTGAACTTTATATACATTATTTCGTGAAGCCTTTTCTACTTTCTCACTTATAATTTAATTGAACTTTATGTACATTATTTCGTGCTTCTCACTTATAATTTAATTGAACTTTATGTACATTATTTCGTGAAGACTTTTCTACTTTCTCATAATTTTAATGTAAATTTTTCCATTGAATTGTGTTTCTAATTTGTAACTGGAGAGTCTCTTGTGTGCTATCTTGAAATATAATTTTAATGTAAATTTTTCAATTGAATTGTGTTTCTAATTTGTAACTGAAGAGTCTCGTGTGCTATCTTGAATGCCTATTGTATGAAAATTCTTGTAGAATAATCTATATATTCATTTTGTCTGTAGGTGGCACTCATATGCTATTATAATTTGTGCATAAGTGCAGCTAAACCAATATGTGACTGTATATCTTGTTTATAGGAAATAATATATTTAACTATTCTTGTCTTATGATTACTAAAGCAAGCATTATTTACTCTTTCTCTCTCTCTCTCTCTCTCTCTCTCTCTCTCTGAAAAGTGATCTCTCGCTATTCCCATGTCGCATTTAGTAGAAATTATATATAATATAATATAATATAATTATATATAATATAACTTCTACTAAATGCGACATAGGAATATGTTCACAGTTATAATTATACAACTGAATACAGCAGATCTACTATAAATTCTTAACATCACATTCATCACATATAATAATCTATGTACACATTTTATGAACTGTTTTGTCCTTGCCAATATCATTAGACTTTTGCATATAGCTTCTGCTGTTAGTTACGTATTATTGTTCTGTTATATACGTGTTATTGTGTTGCTAGATACATATGTCTGTCACATAATTAGTTTATGAATGTGAAAGCAAACAAACCTGCTATGTTTCTGAAGTCTTCGGAGCTCAGTAGAACTGTGGAAGGGTAGTTTATTGAGAAGTGTGGAAGGAAGATTTATTTAGAAATGTGGAAGGGTAGATTTATCAAGAACTGTGGAAGAATAGGTTTATTTAGAAAGATGGATTTATTTAGAACTGTGGATGGGTGTATTTATTTAGTGCTGTGAAGGGTATATTCATTTAGAACTGTGAAAGGGTAGATTTAATTTGGAAATATAAAGGATACAATCATTAAGAACTGTGGAAGGGTAAATTCATTTAGGATTGTGGAAGGGTAGATTCATTTAGATTGTGGAAGAGTAGATTCATTTAGGATTGTGGAAGGTAGATTCATTTAGGATTGTGGAAGGGTAGATTCATTTAAGATTGTGGAAGAGTAGATTCATTTAGGATTGTGGAAGGGTAGATTCATTTAGGATTGTGGAAGGGTAGATTCATTTAGGATCACAGTGAGGTTAGCAAGAATGCCACCTCTCACTTTTTTCTTATATTTGTGTCTGTAATAGCTTTAAAGCGGTTTTTACATTTAGTCAGGAATAGCTGTAAAGCGATTTTAAAATTTTGTCTAGAATAGCTGTAAAGCGGTTTTTACATTTTTTCTGGAATAGCTGTGAAGCTGTTTTTAAATTTTGCCTGGAATAGCTGTAAAGCGGTTTTTACATTTTGTCTGCAATAGAGGTAAAGCGCTTTTTACATTTTGTCTTGAATATATGTAAAGCGGTTTTTGCAATTGGCCTGGAATAGCGGGAAACGGTTTTTAAAATTTGTCAGGAATAGCTGCAAAGCGGTTTTTACATTTAGTCTGGAATAGCTGTCAATATATTGACTTCTCAGAAATTATTGTTATGTATTACTGATTTAAATGTTGTGTAGAATGTTCATGTATTTTTACTATTGACTGTTGTATAAGAAACTAACGCTTATCTCTTCCAGAGAAGGTTAGGTGGCACTAGTAATACTTCTTGACATATGTATAGATGGTGAAATAGAGATAGGCACGTGCTGTGCGCATGACAATGTATAGATGGTGAAATGGAGATAAGCACGTGATGTGCGCATGACAGTGTATAGATGGTGAAATAGAGATAAGCACGTGATGTGCGCATGACAGTGTATAGATGGTGAAATGGAGATAAGCACGTGATGTGCACATGACAGTGTATAGATGGTGAAATAGAGATAAGCACGTGATGTGCGCATGCCTTATGTATTGTAAAACGTTTGTAGCAAGTAAAAAAAACTAAATGGGAGATTGAGATAATCAATCAATGTAAATTTAATGCAGAACATTCATTGGTTATGCTTGTATCCATTGAGATTCACGTAAATGTGGAAATGGAAATATTATTTGCCTCATTTGTAAATATTTCTCAATGAAGATATTTTGTAAAGTATAAGTTAGCATACAGCTAGCGATTAACGATGTGAAATTGTACAGTCATCTATTGTTGTCCCTATAAAGCCTTAACGTTGTTCGTATTTATTGGTGGCTATAGAGTATAGAGAGATACACTGTCTAATTCAGCTAGCCTTCTTTTGTCTTATCTCTTGACTTGTTGCTGAGTTGATCCTCATGTTCATACAACTTATTCATGTTGAGAGGTGAGTGACGGTCATCAACGTGCTGTCATCAACAAGGGCAATAAACCAAGAGATCTGTTTTTTCCCTGTATAACATAATCAGGGAACAAAAATCAATTTTCCAGTTTATTCATTTTTAACTCCATTCTTTCCTACATTCAAGTCATTTACAGATTCCTGCAACTTTACAAATTCCTGCAACCGTATTTATTAGCCCAGTCCATGCACAAAACATATTAAATACAGTACAATAGTTTATGAACAGGTTCACTAGAAACAATGTCAAGTGTTTAGCATACTACACAGGATCACCTTAGTTCACAATTTGTAGAAATAATAATCTACTCCCAGAATACATCTCTATGTAAAATGCAAAAATAACATATCAATAGCTAAAATGCATGAAATATTTTAAAGTCCATTCTCTCTCTATCAGTCAGTTAACTCACCATTAAGCTAACAGATGTCTTTCATGACTCGATATCTTGCCAAACCAAATTCAAGTGATTAGCCAACTGAATTCTCTACAACATGTAAACTTTTGATTTCAGCCCATTGGCTGGTCTAGTTCTCTAAATCTTAACCATTGGATAATAAAAACTACTCATCCAGTAGGAACTTTTTTGTTTGCATCAGCAATTTCTAGCATATTCTCAACTTGAGATGTTTACTTCAACTCTGACACTTACAAAAATACCATCATAAGGAGTGAGCAAGGTCGGGTCACTTTGACAATTTAACAATTAGGTCAAGAAATAGGGATTGGCACATGTATTCCGCCACAAGCTGTAAAGTTGTTTAAAATTTTGTCTGGAATAGCTGTTAAGAGGTTTTTAAATTTTGTCTGGAATAAATGTAAGATTTCTTTTCTTTATATTTTGTCTGGAATAGAGGTAAAGCGGTTTTAAAATTTTTCTGGAATAGATGTAAAGCGGTTTTTGCATTTTGTTTGGAAAATCTGTAAAGCGATTTTAAATTTTTTTCTGGAATAGCTAGGAAGCGATTTAAAAATGTTGTCTGGAATAGCTGTTAACGTAATTTTATTATTTTTTTGCTGGAATATCTGAAAATAGATTTTAAAATTTTGTTTTGAATATCTTTAAAGCAGTTTTTACATTTTGTCTGGAATAGCTGTTAAGCGGTTTTCACATTTTGTCTGGAATTGCTGCAAAGAGGTTTAAACATTTTGTCTGTAATAGCTGTAAAACGGTTTTTAAATTTTGTCTGGAATAGCTGTAAAACGGTTTTTAAATTTTGTCTGTAATAGCTGTAAAACGGTTTTTAAATTTTGTCTGGAATAATTGTAAAACGGTTTTTAAATTTTGTCTGGAATAGCTGTAAAACGGTTTTTAAATTTTGTCTGGAATAGCTGTAAAACGGTTTTTAAATTTTGTCTGTAATAGCTGTAAAACGGTTTTTAAATTTTGTCTGTAATAGCTGTAAAACGGTTTTTTAATTTTGTCTGTAATAGCTGTAAAACGGTTTTTTAATTTTGTCTGTAATAGCTGTAAAACGGTTTTTAAATTTTGTCTGTAATAGCTGTAAAACGGTTTTTAAATTTTGTCTGGAATAGGTGTAACGGTTTTTAAATTTTGTCTGGAATAACTTCTAAACGGTTTTTAAATTTTGTCTATGCGTATATCAAATATTGCTTCAATGAAGACAGTAGAAAGATAATGGAAAAATAAACAAAGGCTCGTCTCCTTGGCAATATTTACTGAATAAATATTTACAAGTTGATTTTTTTCTAAATGCGTTGTGCCTTCAGCCAACCCAAACTGAGGTTCCAGATTAATCAGGCCGCGCGAGAAAGCAGGCCATGCCAGCAAGACAAAGAAAGTAACTATGATTCCATTCTTCTTGGTAGAGGCTCTTGGTGCCAAATCACCAGTGCTGAAAGCCAGCCTTATGACACCCCTCCATCCTCTTTACCCTCCCATCCCCTTTCCATCATTTGCGCCATATGATTTGGATCTGAAGTGCTACGTTGTGTTCTATATCTCGGGTAACTCCATCGTAGACTTTCTTCGATAGTTGTCGCCCTCTGATGGAATACTTGTGGAAGCTTTTCCTGTTTATAGACATGTCTTTGGGTGTATATTACATGTCCAGATATATAAATTATGTTGCGTCCGTCTCATATACAGACTATGCTACAAAAATCCTCTCCTCTCTCCAACATACACACGCACATATGTGTGTATAGACAGATAAATAGTTAGATAAATAGGCAAATGGATGGATGGGTCGTTAGACATCAAAATAGATACGTTGACAGACATATTCATAATTACAAGCAATTCCAATATAGCACACCCGCAAATTATTAAGGCACACGTAGACATATACACACTTGATGACGTAATACAGACGTGCACATTTGACCCACGCGTATTAATTAACAGTCAAGGCAAGCAACGTCATTCAGTTAAGACGAGCAGCATTATTAATTAGCATGTACTCGATGGTATGACCCATTGATTTAAATATAACGAAAACTTCTATTTGGTTTACCTGTGGCGTGTATATTTTTACGATAGAATGACATCACATCATTCTAAACATGGGTTTCTGTGCTTTTCTTCTTTTTTCGTTCTTTTTTATCTTCCCTCTATTTCAAACTTTATTTTAAAAAAATTCTTTCTTGGGTTTCTTGGCTTCACGCTATTTGCGACGCGCGAAGAGTTTATCAATCTTGACATTACCTGCATGATACATCCCACATCGGACACCGCGAGTCACAGAAGATGAGCAGGTGTTAAAAGGCCACAAAAGAGTGACAGACCTAATCAATTTGACACCTGAGCAGAAATCTTCCATCCATAGTGTACGAATTGCATAGGGGCCACTATCTGGGAATCTGCGTGAATGAAAGCCACAGCCTTGGACAGGTAGGAGAGCCATACCTCCGGACAACGTGATTAACGTGGTGTGAAGAGTTCTCGAAGTCTTTCTGTCTTCTGTATTTAGTTTCTTATCAGTGATATGCGAAGAAAAATTATATTTCAGTGGGTGTTGTTTTTCTTTTGCTTCGTTATTTTCTTGCTTCGTTTTTAGTCCGCGAGAAATCCGCCAAACCCGAGACAGGTTTTATGAGTTATGAAGATGGTCTCCAGGCTAGAGGCACTAAGAAACACGAGGAAATTTGCATGAAGATTACATTTGTCCAAGTTCTTTGACGGCTTAGACTAGTGAGTTGTCGTTCTTGACTGAAAGAAAGAAAAAGAAGATCTTTTGTCTGGGGTAACCTTGTGATGGATTTAATGCTGGCAGATTTTATTCATATAGACCCAGCATATAATGGGCGTGTGTTGCACGCACGCACACACACCTCACACATATGCATATACTTACATATACGTGTATGCGCGCCAATGCATTAAAACGCCCAAGGACATCATGAATTTTTACTTCTCATTGCACTGACTCGAACAAGGAAAATCACTGAACTAAGTTGCATATTCAAGCCCTGCTTCTTTATCCGGTTGAGTACCTTAACACCAGTCACAGAGATGTTTTAGAGCGATTCTTCGATATGATAAAAAAAGAGAGATATCCCGACAGATCACCGCACATCCCATCTCTACCCCCCCCCCCCTCCAAAAAGAAAAAGAAAAAAAGAAAACACATACACAAAATTTCCACAGAGCAAGTTTATTTTAAAACCATTGTGTGTGTGTGTCTGTGTTTAAAGCAAAATCGGTCTGTAGCATAAACATCATGACCTCATTTCAGACGTCCAAATTTTGAATAAAGTGAGCTATTAAGCACACTTACTTTCAATTAATTTGACAATATACTTGCTGATGACTTTTTATAAAAATGTGAATAGAAACGCATGTTGAAGAGGGTTTCTCTCAATGAGTCAACAAGTATTCTATCAGTAAACAGGAACTGAGTGAATAAGTCATCAAGTACTGAGTTAGCGATCCACAAGTACTGAGTTAGTGAGTCAACAGACATTGAGTGAGTCCAATTTTGAATAAGCGATTCAACAATTAGTGAGTGAGAGAGCTAACAAGCATTGAGTGAAGTAACAAACACACATATATATCCAACAATATGCATGCACACACAAGAACACCACCACTATCTGAAAAGACATTCAATCCAAAAACGGTAACAACAGTATTTATTTTAATACAAATTATATCACTTTTGTCCGTACCGTCACAAAACGAATTTATCTCATTTAGCAAAAAGCGGGGTGGGTGGGGGGGGTGTGGCGGAGGCGGGATGGTGGTGATATGCAATTTACGGCGTTGAGGATATGAGGACTTTAACCTTTTAGCAAAAGGAGAGTGATGTGCAGTTTGCAGCGATGAGGACCTCAACCTTTAGCAAATGTTACATAAATATGACGCACATAATCACTGAAATTTGTTATATTTTTCATAGCATTATAAAAATTCTAATTGAATTTTGAATTCTAAATGTTAATTCGAGTCACTGAGAAAAAGTTTGTGACAGTGTGAGAAATAACCTCTTCATAATAAATTTTAATTTTAATTTAGGGGATCAAGCTACTGATAAATTCAGACAGGCTTTTGCCCTTTGACCCAGCCGGTGGCCTGTCTCGATCGTAGGTTAAGGTCAGCTGTCATTGATGATATAAGTTGTACAAATTCCAGTACTGTACTGAAACCATGCAATATAACGATGACATATACTCTCTTAATATTTCTCTAACTTTATTTTAATGTCTTACTGATCTCAGAAATAAAAGTCATCATTAGAATATTACTGCAAGTACAAAAGTCAGTTTTCATTCATACAAGTCAATATACAAGAATAACATTTCAATCATAGATATTGTACACTCTCAAAGACTTTTTAAATGTAAACTTCAATTCTGCCAGCTTCTCTTAGCCTTAAAGGGATTTCATCACCTAGACTTGTTCTCACCTCAATCTTGCGCAGAGAGGAGTTGCTCGGTTGATTAGAAATAATGTTGGTTTTTGACTCTGCCCATCTCTCGTACGTCACCTAACTCAATCCACCAATGAAAGTTAGCAATTGCTCGCCCACGCTTCCTACACTTTGATGGACAGCTGGACACAGGTCTACGCACTGGTCTGAACTCGTTATTCCTGTGATTACTTCCTGTTCACGCTTCAATCCACCCCTTTAGACAGCACGCCGCCATATAATCTTAATTCCAACCAACACTTCCCCCACCTTTAAGTGTTCACTCACTGCAGGGAAGCATGCATTTTCGTTCATAAACAATATAGGCAAGAGGCTACAAATATACATATATTCTAGAACAATGCACTTTTACTTTTCATTTTTCAAATAATATTTATTAATGAACATGTTATTATTAATAGAAATGAAATTCCCATTTCAGGATGCATGCTATTCAGTCTTGTTGCGCAACTCTTGTTTATAATCGTGCATTTTCGACTTAAGTTATGAATGACGTATTCTTAGAGCATACGTCAGTAAATTCTGAAGGGAAAGAGTTATGTTTCATTGTATAGATTTGGGCACTTTATGCTGCACCAATGATGCACATCTGTGTATAGCACTGATATATATATATATATATATATATATAGAGAGAGAGAGAGAGAGAGAGAGAGAGAGAGAGAGAGAGAGAGAGAGAGAGAGAGCTCAGTGAAAGAGACAATTTTGTGAACCAAGACTGCACCATTTTTTTACTGATGGCAGGAGTTTCCAGGTCACGCCAACGCCTTCCGAAACGCATCGGATGACCACATTCGGCAAGTCCAAAGAACTATGCAATCATAACTCCCTTTTCTTTCCTATTTGACGTGGATATTAGCCTGAAATGCTTGATGGGCATGCATGGGTCTTGGTGGTCTTAAACTGGATTGTCTCCCTGCAGCCTGTTAACGCATTCTCCTGTAAATAAGTCCCTAAACGCTTTTTAGTATATTTATTATTTAATCGTCAGTATTGTCTGTCTCTTGCCAGAGGTTGGACTGGAGGTTCAGTGGCCACATTACTAACAGCGGTCAGCTGTTAAAAGCTACAGCACACCTGACTGATCTAGTGAGAACGACTGTCTGCCACCCCGGGTATCAATTGATAACTTTGCTAATTAAAGTAAACATCTATCCCAAATATGCCAACAAAGTTAATCATCGAATTGTAATGTTTCGTAAATTACGTCACTTTAGCAGGCAAGAACTGTAGTGATTTTTCTTTTTAAACGACCACGTATACCCCCCTTCAACCATTCTGACGTCAATGCTTCTGGTAAAAGTTCATAAGTGCATGGCATGATATGTATCTTCAGCTAGAGGTGAAATTAAATCGAAACCCGCCATATCCATTCCCTTGGAAACACACATGCGCTTGAGCGAGTGCGAGCGAGGATCTCTGCATGTGTGGGAGGAAAATGGCTTCGCCTCGGCTCGATCAGGAGTTACCTCACATTGTGAGAGTCCACTTTGGTCTGCATCCAGACATGAATAACGTTCAAGACGTGACAATTTATAGACACTCGTAAGTTTGAGACTTTCTTCTGATCCCGATATGCATAACGTTCAAGACATGACAATTTATAGACACTCTTAATTTTGAGGCCTTGTTCTGCACATGACAATTTATAGAGGCTAATTTGCTGCACTGCAATTCTATATTTTAAAATATATACTTTTTATATTTTGTGTGTGCGCATATGTGAAGATTTTTTTTAAAGAATGAAAACGAATGAATCTACAAAAATAATCAATAGCATATGATCATCTTAAAACAAAACACATAAATTCAAAAAAGAAGAAAGGACAAAGGAAAAAGAACAAATGAATAAGCAAGAAAAAGGAAAGAAAAAATGATTGAATAAGTCGAAAAGGTACAGGAAAAAAGACCAAATGAGTAAGAAAGTGTAAAAAAAAACCCGACCAAATGAATAAGTAAGAAAGTGTAAAGAAAAAAAGAAGAAATAAACTAGTCAGAAAAAGGAGCAAACTAATAAATAAGAAAAAGGAAAGAAAAAATGAATATGTGAGAAAAGGGGGTAAAGGAGCCAATCAATAAGTAAAAATAGACAGATAAAAAGAACAAATGAATGAATAATAAAATGTAAGAAAAAAGAACGAATAAATAAGTTAGAAAAAAAGAGAGAAAAAAAAGAATGAATGAAAAAGTAAGCAACAGTTTACAGGAGAAAAATATATAATCATACATTTAAAAAAAAAACCCTCCATAAATGAGTGAACACACAGAGACATACATACATAAAGAAAACTTTGTAAACCAGTGAACACAAAGAAACAATTATACATACAGAAAACTTCGTAGGTGGGGTGAACACAAAAGGCAAGTAAACATACACATAGAAAACTACGTAAAAAATCAGAACACAAGAGACAAGTGCTTGTCTTTAATGTTGTGGAAGAGAGAAAACGTTTACAGCGCCCCCATATCCGCCATGTGAGAGAGGCGAGTGCTGGAGAATTATTAAGAACATAAATTAAGATTGTCATCACTTGTAATTAGGTGTGGATGATTATTTAAATAATATTAATCATAACCATTAACTAGGTGGCGTTGGCGTCACAGTCTAAAATTAAATTACTGTGCATTCTCTTCCATGGACGCATGACGAGGACAAAGAGGAACAATGATAAGAAAAGTTAAACAACAAGAGCACACGCATTTATTGAAAGGATACAAAGTGAACACTCACAAACACTGATATGCAGGTGAAAACGGCAAAGTTATACCAAAGAAGAGTACATCAGCACAACAGAACACTGATAATTAATCACACACACACACACACACAGAGCAACAAGAGTATTCGCTCATATTAAGATACAATAATTTTTATTATATGTTTCTAAATAGAAACAAAATTGATATACATGAAATAAACAATTTCAAAATAATGGAGTAAAACAAGTGAAAAACTAGCTCATTTCTAATAGTAGTTGGAGAATGAATAGCACAAATAATGGAGTAAAACAAGTGAAAAACTAGCTCATTTCTAATAGTAGTTGGAGAATGAATAGCACAAATAATGGAGTAAAACAAGTGAAAAACTAGGTCATTTCTAATAATAGTTGGAGAATGAATAGCACAAATAATGGAGTAAAACAAGTGAAAAACTAGGTCATTTCTAATAATAGTTGGAGAATGAATAGCTCAAAGAAGATATCTATTACGTTAATTATTACACTGGTCAATGCCTCTTGCGTATTTAAATTATCGTAACGCTACTTAAATCTTCAGTGGCGATTTACTTTTGCATTATTCTTGTCAATGTACATGTGTACGGCTATCTGTTAGTAACCAAACACACTCTTGTATTGATAGTAAAAATCTAGGTATCTTATGTACGCATTTATAGTGATAATAATTATTAAATTAATCAAAACATTTTTCGTTTATTATAGTGATAATAATCAAAACATCTTTTGTTTATAGTTAGAGTGGTAATAATCAAAACATCTTTTGTTTATAGTTAGAGAGGTAATACTGCTGTTAACATGGCCCTGCATGGGGCTGAGGACAACTGCAAATTGGCAATCTATTGATGTCGCTAAAATGATAAACAACGTCTGGAGCCCAAATCGTCATTTATAAGTAAATCAAGGTGCTAGTGACAGAGGAATTAGAATTGTTTCCATGTGTCACCCCTGGTATCCATGAAAACCAAATTAATCCAGGGAATGTGTTGAGTATAGATAATGCACAAAGAAGACGTATTAAGTTGTTTACTTTTTCAATTTTTTATTTTTAGTTATTTTAGTTCTTTTCTTTTATCTACTCACCAAGACTCTGAAGTCTTGTGCAAGATCTGATCATGAAGACAAATTAATAGAATTGTGTTGCTGCAAGACTGTGCTCTGCATGGAACAAAAGAAACAACAGGAATATCATAAAATAACAGGAACAACAGGAATATCAGAAAATAACAGGAAGAGAAATGTAAAATAACAAGAACAACATAAAATAACAGGAATGCCGAACAATTAGCAGTAATAGTGTTATGTCACCCACACACACACAAAAAATAATATTTAGTAACAAATTAGTATCATGTCTGCCTCTAACAATCAGTTATCTCAATATTACTCCTCTTCAGTGCGTGAAAATAAGCTAAAATTCATCAAGATTACCTCTCTTTAATTTTTTTATATGCTGTATACTTCATAGTGCCTGATAGATTTGTCTCAGAGGACTGCAGGATCACAGCAGCATTCTGAGAGTGCGATTCATCACGCAGAACTTTTCAATAGCTTACTTCATCGCTTCCCATTGTACTAATTACTACAATTAACTTTAATGCTTACAGTCTCTGGATTACTAAGGCCCCAGAATGTCGACTGCGTTTTTATTTGTGTCATGCCCTCTACGGTCTCTTTTATGACAGTCGACAGTTGACATGAACTTTTATGGCCGAGTAGGTCACGCCCTTTAAAACCATGTCAGCTCATGTCAATAAAATAGGTGGTAAGAAAAGTGATAGTTTTTAATGCAAACTTGTTGTCTTTTCCCCAGAGTGGATCAAACCCAGTGCATGAAATAAAAGTAGGTGACTCACTAAATTAAACGAGTTTCCTTAGTGAAACAGAGCCACATAACTTCAACGTACAAAAATAACAGAAGGGTGGATGATTAATTTGAACGTGTCATGTAGGACAAGAGAGTCACACACTTATCCGTACAAAACACATATGAGTGACTTAACTGAACGTGTCATGTAGGACAAGAGAGTCACACACTTCTCTGTACAAAACACATGAGTGACTTAACTGAACGTGTCATGTAGGACAAGAGAGCCACACACTTCAGTGCAGAAAATACGTAAATGGGTGACTCACTTAACTAACTGTATCCTGTAGTACAAGAGCTACGCACTTCGTGCACATATATATGTGGTGACTCGTGTAATGGAACCTATCCTTAGTACAAGAGCCACAGACTTCAGTGTACAAAATAAAGTGGGTGACTCACTTAACTGTGTCCTGTAGTACAAGAGAGTCACGTACTTCAGTGTACTAAATATATGTCAGTGACTCACTTAACTGAATGTATCCACACACTTCAGTGTACTAAATATATGTCAGTGACTCACTTAACTGAATGTATCCACACACTTCAGTGTACTAAATATATGTCAGTGACTCACTTAACTGAATGTATCCACACACTTCAGTGTACAAAAGACCAAAAAGTGTTATCCTCCTGATTCCACGTATTTAATAATTATCAGACTTCCACAAGGAATTATGACCGTCTCTGCAACAGAAATTCTGCTGATACAGTCTTATTGTAACATTGTAACATTGATCTGTTCAAAGAAGAGTGCCATAATAATCCAATGGATTTTAAGGTAACTCACCCAAATATTGTAAATAAAATTAAATGCAGTTGAGATGAAAAATTGAAGTGATGATGCATGGAAGTGATTACCGTAACCAGAGATAACAACAAAAAGGCAAGATGCTTACATAATGAAAGACTAGATGCATCATGTACTCTCTCGATTCGAGGACGTCACCAAATGGAGCATATATAAATATAAATAAATGTGAAGACCTGTATTAAAAATACCATGATTCATTATCTGGGAGCTGGTCAAGAAATCCCGAGGCTGGGTGGTTGGTATTTGACCTATGCGAGGCCAGCACCAATGTCGAAATGGGCCACCTAGCTAGACTTTGAGCACAGTTTTATTTTAAATAGACCCGTCCCATTTGGAGGATAAATGGGCCGCAGTCGTATTGATATTAAGCATTCCAAGCTGGGCATAAATGGGTAATTTATTTTTTAATGGACCATGCATGGACCAGTCTTATTTAATAAGAATTTGCTCTAAGAAGAGCATACACGAGCCAGTCTTATTTAATAAGAACTCATTCCTAGTGGAGCATACATGAGCTAGTCTTATTTAATAAGAACTCGTTCCAATGGAACATACATGGATATAGTTTTATTTTAATATAGACTAGTTTTAACTGACATAAATGAACCAACCGTCTTCTTTTAGTATAGAGCCCATTTACACTGGAGCAAAACCTGATAGTCTTATTTAAGAATGCAATCCATTGGAGCATGAATTGGTTCTGTTTTGTTGTAACACGAACACACGTGGGTCATCTTATTCTAACATGGATATATTTCAATTTGGAGCACCCTTGAACAAGTCTTATTTTAATATGGAACTATTTCGATTTGGAGCATAATTATGTGATCAAGTCTTATTCTAACATGTTTCAATTTGGAGTACACCTGGACCAAATCTTATTCTAACAGGGATCATTTCCAAGTGAGGGCTTGGGCATAGTCTTTCAGCCATGCGGATCAAGCACCCTTGCTGCTCGTCTTCTGCCAATGCCTCCTCTTTAAAACCGATTCGTCGAAGCGTTCTTCACTGTCCTGCATTTTGAAACAGCTGATGTAGCGGACACAGAAGCCGACAGGTGCTACCGACGCGTCTACTGACCTTGGCGCACTGAAGACAATACAATCAGGCTTAACTTTCATAGGCCTGTAGGGTTTCAAAACCTAAAGGTTTTCCTGCTTATGCATATTTTCGCTATAACTCGCTTTCTGTGCTGGAAACTAAACTTAAATGTGCCTCAATAAAGAGAAATTGTGCACTTCTCTTTCTGGTTCATCTGCTCTGAGTATGTAGACTGGATAAGCTCGAAAGAAAAGAATACTCCATTTATTGCTGTGAATTGTTAGAAATAACAGAATAATTACTTGATTTATTACTGAGAACGCCTTTGCACTCTTTACAATCATTATCTATGAGTGCCATTAACTCTGTATTTACTGTGAAGTGCGTGAGTGTTTTTGCGCGTGTGTGCATGTAGGGATATAATGTGTTTCTATTATCGTCCGTGTTTTTCAACATTTCCGAAGTTGAGTGTTAGGCAAAAGGCTCCTCCTTATGCTCGTTGATATCTGAATATGTAGTGAACCTCAGCTAGCTTCCAACACTGAGCATCTTGACGTCTGATCAATGTTTAGTGAACCTCAGCTAGCTTCCAGCATAAATTGCACGGAGCATCTTGATGTCAAATCAAAAGTAAATCTCAGCTTCCAACACTGAGCATCTTGATGTCAGATCAAAATTACGCTATAGGAAAAACGTACGTTAGAACTGACGTCACTAAACTCACAGCTATAAAATTACGCTATAGGAAAAACGTACGTTAGAACTGACGTCACTAAACTCAGCTATAAAAAGTAAATGTGTTCATCGTCTTGCTAACAATTTCATTGATGACCAGTGCATTGTATACACATGCTAAAATAAATACAGACTATCAAACATACTCTTATTAAAATGACGTTTTGCCTACTAACTGATTACACTCAATTTATATATTTAACCTGCTCTTATTAAACTGACGTTTTACCTAGTAACTGATTACACTCAATTTATACATTTAACCTGCTCTTATTAAACTGACGTTTTACCTAGTAACTGATTACACTCAATTTATATATTTAACCTGCTCTTATTAAACTGACGTTTTAGTAACTGATCACACTGAAATATATTTTGTCTACTCGCACTGAAACAATGTTTGCCTGCTAAGCGAACAGAGTAGAATAGAATAGTTACCCTACTTTACTGGCACGATGTGAGACTGCCAACTAACTGAAAATAATACAGTATGCCTTCTGTTATATTGGATTTATGGTGTATTTTATCCGCTTTTGTCAATCACCAAGAGTAACCCCTCCCCCCTCCCCACACCCAATTAAGAAATTCACGGTTTGGGCGGTAGCATGCTAGGAAGACGAAGTTACAAATTATTTTTTTTATTTATGTTTGTGTCCATGAAAACTAAGTTCATATTCATGGAAACTTTTCCCTAACGAAGAAAAGTACCATTCAAGCTGCTAAAGAATCACTTTTCCAGAAGTACACGATCGTTCAGTGAAGACTGGATCTGACTGTTTATCGTTCAGTCAAGACTAAACCTAACTGTTGCAAACAACAAAAAAAAAAAGAAAAGAAAAGTAAAGAAAGAAAAGAAAAGAAAAATACCTGAAAGTTGCTAAGTTTAATATTGCCACCGTCTTGTAACTATAGAGACAAAAACAAACTTAAGACGACAGCAGTATAGCAACACAATAGCAAATGTTATTCTTTCTTAACGCTAAATATGAGCAAGGAGAAAATTAATTCAAATAAAATAAATGAAGTTAACATATTTCGCTAATGCAGAGGAAACAAGTGTGTTCCTTTTATGAACCAGTAGGATCCTCTACGTGTAATTGCCATTGACTGCGAATTGAATACAAATTCAGTATATGATTTCCATTGACTGCTAATTGAATACAAAGTCAGTATCTGAGTTCCCATTGACTGCGAATTGAATACAAAGTCAGTATCTGAGTTCCCATTGACTGCGAATTGAATACAAAGTCAGTATCTGAGTTCCCATTGACTGCGAATTGAATACAAAGTCAGTATCTGAGTTTCCCATTGACTGCGAATTGAATACAAAGTCAGTATCTGAGTTCCCATTGACTGCGAATTGAATACAAAGTCAGTATCTGAGTTCCCATTGACTGCGAATTGAATACAAAGTCAGTATCTGAGTTTCCCATTGACTGCGAATTGAATACAAAGTCAGTATCTGAGTTCCCATTGACTGCGAATTGAATACAAAGTCAGTATCTGAGTTCCCATTGACTGCGAATTGAATACAAAGTCAGTATCTGAGTTCCCATTGACTGCGAATTGAATACAAAGTCAGTATCTGAGTTCCCATTGACTGCGAATTGAATACAAAGTCAGTTTCTACGACAGTTCCGATTAGAAGCAAACAGCTATCTGTCGACAGCCGACTTGACAAAAGCGACTTGGCTGATCACTGATTAGAGCGAGCCTGTTATTCTAGTCCAAAAATTTTGGCTCTAAATAGATGGTTGCGCGTTTTGCTTGGTGTGTGTGCTCTCGCGGTGGCTGTTTCCATTGTTTGTTTATGTGTGTCTATTTGTGTTTATGCTTGTGGTTGTGTATTAATTTCTGTTTAGAGTGCGTCTGTGTCGTTTTATACTTTTGTGCTTGTTTATTTTTTAAAGTGTCGTTCAGTGGTAATGTGTTGACGCCTGCATGAACATTGTCAAATTTCTTGTTGCTAAAGTGAAATGCGTGTGTTGACGCCTGCATGAACACTGTCAAATTTCTTGTTGCTAAAGTGAAATGCGTTGTACCAAATAACCGAGATGGTGCTACGTTTGGTTTTATTGCTCACAACGAATGCAACGCTCAGCAACTGTAAAAAAAAAAATTCTTTTAGAGCGAAAGACAAGAGCACTTGTTAAATTCAAATATCTGAACTCCTTACTCTCCCTCATCTCCTTTTCACCCCCAAACAGCAAAATAACTCCCCCTCCCTTCCACAAGTAAATAAAAGAAAAATCCACTAAATGACTAAAATAAAGATTGTATCAAGACTTTCAGCATCACAGCTAACTTTAAACCATGTTAATGTTCACGGGAGATTGATACAAAAGACAAGTCAGGCAGCAACGTCATGAGAGAAGACAGCACAAGCCTGCATGTTGTATAGCAGTGGTCCCCAACCTTTTCATTGCCGCGGACCGGGGGTTGGGGACCACTGTTGTATAGCACACGATCACCTCTGTGTCACCATACCCTGGCAAAGATTTCAACACGATGTCATGATTTAAAACCTGAAGACACGAAGAAAATTTTTACCTATACTTTCATCCTTCTCGAATGAAAAGCTATACATTTCCACTAGTATTTTTTTTGTCTTTGAGGATCTTCTGTTAGTAAGACAAGAACACATTTTCCGAGTAAAAGTGCGCCTGCTAAATTTGTTTGAAAAAAAAATAACCATTAGTTAATAGCTAACAACATCATTATCTTCCCTTTCTCATCATTAACATCACCAACAAGAATTATCCAGCTACCCGATGACATCCCTACGATGTAACCAAATTGACAGGAAATGCATTTAAAAAAAAAAACAAAATAGTTAATTTGACTGATTGATTTTATATTACAAATTAATTTTAATGGCGCTCATTTAGAAAAGATATTAACGTTGTTACAAAATAAATTGTGCTTGAAATATAATAAGTAAGCCAGGGTAGTAGTTTTGTGTTATCGAATTAACAACCAATCAGAATAATCTGACTCGGTGATATCATGAAAAGAATTTCATATCAAAGGATTAACCAATCAGAGCAGCTTGTGAATTATAAAAATACCGACTAATCTCAATGCACTGAACTTATGACATTAGTAAATGAACCGTGACACAAATCGTAAATAAATACATTGAAGACTCGTGTGTCGACCGAGAAGGTGATCCGCCATCTGTCTTCCACCCCATTCCCGTTGGTGAGATGACTGAGTCGCAAAAAATTAGGGACGCAGGCTGGAAATCGTTAATAAAAAAAACAGGAACGTCAGTCAGCCTTAGAATGACGCGTCGGCGTGCAATGGGTCTCCGTGTACAAGCCACGGTTCACTGATTACTGCCCGAAGTAATTAACCGCTCACCCTTCCCGTCGCCATAAAGAAAACATCTACAGCGATGTTACCGAAGTAGCCCCATAAATGTCACTCCTCCATTTGACTGTGTGATTCAAAATTTAAAATCGAGCTACGTTGGCCGCCGGGGATTGGCTTGTGCAGTCGCTGATTGTGCTGTGTAGTCGCTGATTGTGCTGTGCAGTCGCTGATTGTGCTGTGCAGTCGCTGATTGTGCTGTGTAGTCGCTGATTGTGCTGTCACTGATTGTGCTGTGTAGTCGCTGATTGTGCTGTCACTGATTGTGCAGTGCAGTCGCTGATTGTGCTGTCGCTGATTGTGCTGTTTTGGAGCAAATATAAAAACGAGTAGGTGGCTAGTGTTACCAAATGTTTTAGCACCACTATGAGTTACATGTAATCTTGCTCATATAATCAACGTTTCGAGTTATTAGCAGGCTTGCGCATATAATCAGGGCCCTCTTAACAGCATTATAGGCCCATGGGCAAAGCGATACACTGGGACTCCTTCCTACATAACCACTCACAGGAATAAAACATACATAAATTAGCATGGGGCCCCTCTGCTCGTGAGCCCCCCCCCCGGGCAAATGCCAGCATGCCCATACGTTAAGATGCACTCCATATATTCAAAGTTACAAGTTACATGTAATCAAGCTCATATAATCGAGGTTATAAGTTACGTGCAATCATGCTCATATAATCAAGGTTACAATTTACACCTAATCAAGCGCGTATAATCAACATTAAGAGTTATTAGCAGGCTTGCTCATATAGTCAAGGTTACAGATTATATGTAATCAGGCGCATATAATAAACAATAATCCGGCTCATATAATAAACGTTACAAGTTACATGCAAACAGGCTCATATAATCAAGATTACAAGTTACGTGCAATCAGGCTCATGTAACCAAGGTTACAAGTTCCTGCAATCAGGCTCATGTAATCAATATTACGAGTTACAGGCTGTCCTTTTCGTACAAATAACATAATGACTTATAGGCCTATGCAGTCCTGCTCATATGAGCACTACGAATTATAGGCAATCAGGCTCCAATAATCAACAATACAAATTAAAGTCAATCTTAGTTTGGTTTGTTACATCTTTAGGTTTTACGCTATAATGTTAAACCGTCTCTTAATTCATCGTAATTATTATTTTCATTTCGAACTAGACGGTAAAGTTTGTACAAATGACACCATGATTTACAGTCTTGTCCTTAATAATGATGCTACAAGTTTAGCTTGTCATGCTTTAACAAAGGGTGCCTCATGTTATAAACAGTATTGTTTTCAATAATGATACTACGAGTTTCAGTCGTGTTCTTACCAAAACTGATGTTAGGCATTAAAGATAGCCATATTCGTGCAAATGATATAATGAATTGACGCAGTCACATTATTACAATTGATTCTACGAGTTTACAGCTGCCACGTTCGTACAATTGATACTGTGTTAATACAACACATAGACCACGTTCTTGCAGCCGATGCTACGAGTTAATGGTGGTCACGTTTTCACAAGTGATACTACGAGTTAATGGTGGTCACGTTTTCACAAGTGATACTATCTGTTAATAGTTGTCACGCTTTCGGAAGCGATGCTAAGAGTTAGAGGTAGTCATACTTTTCACAAGTCGAATGGCGAATTAAAGGTGGCCACGTTTTCACAAGTGATACTACGAGATAATGGTAGTCACACTTTCACAAGTGATATTACGAGATAAGGGTAGTCACGCTTTCACTAGTGATTATACGAGATAATGGTAGTCACGCTTTCACAAATGGTACTACGAGATAATGAGTCACTTTCACAAATGATAATGCCAGTTGAAGACAACATTCACGCTTTCACAAGTGATAAAGCCAGTTGAGGACAACATTAATCTTACAATTGATGCTTGAATGTTAAAAACAACACAGTCTTTTTTTTTCCTTTTTCTTAACAAATGATACAACGAGTTTTTGAGACATGTTCTTATTACATCTGTAGCTATGTTTAAAACAACACACACACTCACTCTTTTTATAACTGATGCTTGCACAAATGATACTAAAAAGTTTACGACTGTTAGTTTCTTACAAGTTTACAATGTTTTACAGTCACACTTTGTCAACTAAAACTACAAGTTAAACGCAGCTAGTTTTATAAATGAAGCAAGAGTTTACAATCATGGTCTCGTATTCTGGACTGTGTATTTAAGACATACACAATCACGTGTTTCCAGCCGTTACATCGATTTAAAGGTTGTCACGATTTTACACGATACTAGCAATTTAAAAAAAATTAAACTTAAAAAAATATGGTACAAAGAGTTCAAAGTAGTGACATTTTCTTTACAACATACTAGGAGCCCAAAGTAGTGACGCTTTTACATGCTATGAGTTCAAAGTAGTGTTTTTACAACACGCATACTTCGAGTGCAAAGTAGTGACATTGCTTTAAAACATACAAGTCCAAAGTTTTTTTACAACATACGAGTTCAAAGTAGTAGCACTTTTACAAGATATTACAAATTCAAAGTACCGATGTTTTTACAACATACTACGAGTTCAAAGTAGTCCTCTTTCTTCGGTACAGTAACTATTCTACCACGGTACACTGAAAGGACAATAAAATGTGTAAAATGTTACTGTAAACAGGACTGTAAAGTTTAGAACACCTCACGTACAACGATGCTCTACAGGTTCTTAGACCATTCAAAGTTCGTACAAACACCCGCAGCCTCGTTTTACCTGGAAGGAGCAAGGAAGAATGCCAAAACTACAGTGCCAGACTTTCAATCTCGGAAGATCCTGGAAGAAGCGCTGGAGAGGGAGGGAGGCTCCAAGCCAAGCCAGACGTTGTTTGCTTGTGCCACGCTTCAGTGCACACGTGATAAACAATTCGCAACTTGAAACTAGAGCGCGAGACTGTTTTGTAGCTGTTGTAGATGTACGGCCCTGTCATTACGAACGTTAAGGTCTACGATAATATATTACGTTCTCGTGTGCTACATCACTGAACACCTCTTACGAGTCACGTGACATTTGCCGTGACTGACTGAAAAGGGTAGGTGGTGACAAAATAAGGCGTATTTATCATGAGTTCTTAGAGAAGAAAGGGCAATGTGAGAGAGAAAAGAGAGAGAGAGAGAGAGAGAGAGAGCAACGATAATCCTGCACTCAAAGATGCGCGCACATTAGTGCTCCTTTCAAGATTTGCGTAGTAAATATATGCCCATTGTTAATATTAGATCAAAGAGATTATCGTCAATGCGTGGCTCATCAACGGGACACATGACCAAGCGTTGCTCATCCAACAGATAATCGTCTAATAGTTGTTCAAGAAGACACTTGCCGAAACGTTGCTCATCGAAGAGATATTTCCCTAAATGTTGCTCATCAAAGAGTTATATTCCCCTAGGTGTCGTTCATTGAAGAGATATTCCCCTAGGTGTCGTTCATTGAAGAGATATTCCCCTAGGTGTCGTTCATTGAAGAGATATTCCCCTAAATGTTGCTCATCAAAGAGTTATATTCCCCTAGGTGTCGTTCATTGAAGAGATATATTCCCCTAAGTGTCGTTCATCAATGAAATATTTGCCAAATGCTGCTGATGCTGACCCATCAGGGAAATACATTATCTGAAAAGAAAGAGTTACTTATCAAAGAGACGCCTGAACACTCATCAAAGAAAATGCTGACGAAGATATGCTTTCTAAAGAATTGTTCCCAAATGCCTTTTAGAGGTCAAGTACATGAACTCTCTTGTGTCTGAAGACTTACTTCTCAATAGCAAGCTAGTAGAAAAAACAGAAAACAACAATCATCTTTCAGGTCATTGCAAAGTTAGCACAATCTTAATTACAATTCCCATTCATAAAGTGTGTGCCAACGTTGTCTATATTTCCTTCCCTAGTAGAAAATAAATACGAGTTTATTTGGGAGAATGAATTAGGCATTTAGGGGTGGTCTGTAAAGTGTGTGCCAACGTTGTCTATATTTCCTTCACTAGTCGAAAATAAATACGAATTTATTTGGGAGAATGAATTAGGGGTGGTCTGTAAAGAGTTGCTAATTAAGCCCAACAACAGATAAAAGAATGCATACTGCACTTGACTAAACTTGTGTGACCCTAATTAAACTAATAACTTCAAATATTGTGCAGCAAGAGTGTTTACACTTTGTACTTGTACAAGGCCAATGAAGTGAGATTGACTATCTTCTTTAATAAGGATGAAAATTTATGCGTGTACAATGTTAATATATAAAAAGGAATTCTCCAGCACATATCCAAACATTTTCCGTCTGTATATAAAATAACAAATTGCTTAACGAAACAAAACAACTAAAAAAAAAAACCCAAAGCAAACAAGTATCTCACACACACTGTATTTTCACACAAAACAAAATGAGATCAATATAAAAATTTTGTTATATCTATTTTATAAAAAAACATTTTAAACAACATACATGCTCAATACTTACATTCAACTTTATGCACATACAGGACAAAAATGCTTTAAAGAAAAAACAAAAACTGACACTTTTGTTTACTTGAGATAATACAAAAACGTCATATACAAAGTGTTGAACATATTAATAGATTAAAATGTTACATTTGTTTAATGTGTTTATGAAGCCATGGTAAGATCTGTCCTAGTTCCTGTGTTCCACGTGCATGGAAATGTCTTTTGTCAAAAATGCTGCAACGTGGAAACAAGAACGACTTATTTACATTTCTGGTAAACATAATATGCATTTCATAAATATGCATTTCATAATGAGAAGCTAGGTCCAGTTAATATCCATAAACGATGCCAACATTTGCCATAAATGGACAAAGATTATACTATTAAATGATAGAATTTACATGACTAAAATGCCAATTTTTGTTGCTAACTGAAATAAGAATAAACTGAAAAAGATTTCCATCAACAGATTACCACCAATGCAGCCACAGCAGATTACCACCGTTTAGCTGATCTAAATAATGTAAAAGATGTTTGTTGTTTAAGCTGCCTATTGGCTGTAGTCAAATCTGTCCAAAGCTTTACAGGAAATCATCTCCAGCAATGGAACAGTTCGACCAGATGAACTGTTAGAAAAATAGTTTTACTAACATCATATAATTCTGGTAACTGCACTAGTTGATCGGTATGCAGTCTACTGTATGTTTATGTGTTCAAGTATGAAAATAAGATTACATGTAAATATTTTGTACAGCACAAATAGATGGCTAATTAAATGACGCCCGTGATTTACATTATTTAAGAAAAGTTTAATTTATGTAGATGACAGAACCACTCAACACTGACTTTACAAATCACAAAGATTCTGTTGAAACAGTATTGTCTTACCATTAAACACTCGGTTGAAGAATATTTATTTGAAGAAAAGAGGAGGGAATATTTAATTTGCAGAGACCCCAATGACTTTAACACAACTAAAATGTTGGTGAATGTTAGATGTCATGTGACTGGAGAACATAAATCCTGCCACGATTTGGTTGGAGTAGCTGGTGTATCTTAGAAGAGTGGAGTGGGTGGAGGTGTGATTTTTTTTTTTATAGAAGTAGATACAGTTTGCCACAAGACCCTTCTGTATATGAAATCATTATGTGACTTGTACCTATATCTAGTCTAGTGCTGATAATAATTATATGTTGTACCAATCTGCCATGTCTTTTCTGTGATAATCAATCCTTTACGAAACAATTCAAGATACACAAGTTATGAATTAACACTGATGAATTTTTTCAATGATCAATCTTTGCTGATGCATTTATTTTATCATGTGCTAGTATGACTTTGTAGTGATGAATTTCCCCAAGTGATCAATCCTTGCCTCTGTATTTATTTCATCACGTACCGATTCAACTTTATGGTGAAAAATTTTCACACCAGACTAATCTGCCCAAATCATACATTCTCATACTGTGCTGTTGTAGTATTGTTGCCAAAGCAATTTTTGAAGCACAATTTACAGTTTACCAATTAACAACTGATGCATCAACTCTACCTGCATTCCCTCCCCAACCTGCCATCTTAAGTCCTTGACCTCAAAATCTGTCATCTATAAACACCACTTCTGTAGCATTTGACCAGATTGAAGAATTCCTGACCTACAGATTTCTTTATTTACATTTTACACCAATCTCTGCCTATACAATTATAATTTCTCTCACGCAAGGCTGGCTTTGATATTAAACAAACTTGGCTTCAACTCTAAAAAGCATGGCTTCCATTCTGTTATATTCACCATATCTGAGAAGCATTTGCCCAAGTCACTATTTTCATTACATTTATTCCCTCCAAAATAAATCTTTCTAGTGACACTCCTTGAGAAGGGCAACATCAACCCTGCTGTAATTTATCACCTGACCCATCATTATCGCTGTCACTCTCCCCACTGTCATCACTTTCGCCATAGTCATCCCTTCCTTGCAGTTCTTTCTCCGCCGAGTTTTTACCATGAATCTCTCTTCGTTCTTGATCCTCCTCCTCGGTACTGTCTACTGTTTCAGAATTCTTGGATGTTTTCCATTTCTTGGCAAGGGCAAGCAGTTTCAGATTTGGCAGTGCTGCTGCCTCGTCAGGGAATATATAGTCAAAGAATTCCTCCCAGCCAGCATCAAGCTATGATAAAATTAAAAAAAAAAATTGCACCATCACAAAAACGAAATTAAATTTAAAGGTGATAAATATGTGATTTTAACTCACCAATTAGGTTGACAGATTGATTTATTTCAACATAAAAAGTTTGTCCAACAGCATCAATAAATGATATTTTTGTTAATTTAGGTTTTTCAAACATTGATTACATTACATAAAAATTTAAAGATGATTTCATAGCTCAATCCTGTGTTCTGAATTTTATACTTCAATGATAATGACAAGGTTTTAATGAACAAATGACATTATTACACACAGAGACTCAGTCATTAGTTTTAATTTTTAATAGCTACTCTCATATCTGGACTCTCCGATCATCATTTTTACACATTTCTGGGAAAATTATAACTTTTAAATCAATTTACAATTTTTTGAGAAAATGAAACGCTTTAAGAAACAAAATTTAAACAGTCATATTGCTAACACTTGAAAAAAGTGTGAGTTGTGCGTGTGTGTGTGATTGTCTAACTCTTTTCATTCAAAAAGAAAGTTCACAAGGCTCTCTAATACAGATGTAAGAGCTGCCTCTTTACTCTCAGCAGTCCAAACATTCAATATTAATCATCTACAATGTGTAGTGATAATAGTAATAAAACCCTCTCTCCCTCTATTATTGACTCATGAATACATGTATAGAGACTGCCATGAGGAATCTGAATAATAATCTCAAAATTTACTCTTTAACAGTTTAGGAGATAAAAGGTGTATTGAATTTTGCAGTATGATGAACTATTTGCTGTGAACAGTACAATACTAACCCCTTCCTCTGTCTGAATCTTTCGTCGCTTTTTTACTTTCTGTGGCATCATCTTCTCCACCTCCTGTTGTGACTCATCCGTGCCCCATTCAGCCTGCAAACAAGAGCAAAGATTATATCATACATTATCACCTAACAAGCATAGCTTCACACAATCCATATTTAAATGCTGCATTTAAACATTCATAACAAACTAGTATAAAATAATAAATTAATTAAACTACATTAAATAAAAATGTTTGAAAAATCAAATAAGTTTCAAATTAAAAAATAATTCAAAATGTTGGATTATTTAATATCGAAGACATGTCAAGGAATGAGTGAGTACATAAGTATATGTTCCTAGCTACTATGATCATCCTTTATATTCCCTACTATATTTCTTTATATTCCCTCGTACTATGGTCATCATTTATATACCCTAGCTACTGTGATCATCCTTTATATTCCCTAGTGTGATCATCTTATATTCCCTAGCTACTGTGATCATCCTTTATATTCTCTAGCTACTGTGATCATCCTTTATATTCCCTAGTACTATGGTCATCAATTATATTCCCTAGCTATTATGGTCATCATTTATATTCCCTAGCTACTATGATTTATCTTTTCATTCCTTGCTAATCTTATGAACAGCTAGATGTTTGGGAGTTTAGTTAAAATGCCTCATATTATCACATATCAACTGTTGTCATGTATCCTCTTCTAGAGTCTGAAGTCAACAATAATTATTCCAATTGTGAATTCAATTAAAATGCCTCACATTATCACATATCAAGTGTTGTCATGTATCTTCTCATACAGTTTGAAATCACAAAATTGTTGCAGGTTTGTGAGTACAGGTGAAGTGCAATATATTAACAACTATTGCAGGTATTTGTACTACTGTGTCTGTAACACTCATTTTTCAATGTATGGTCCTCACATAGTTCAGGCAATCATTGGATAGCTTTTGTCCATTGTAATGAAGAAGTGTTGACTATCTTGACTTAATTTCATTAATTATTGATTTGCTCATTTTTGTCTACTGTTCTATTGTAATGAAGAAGTGTTGACTATCTTGACTTAATTTCATTAATTATTGATTAGCTCATTTTTGTCTACTATTCTATTGTAATGAAGTAGTGTTGACTGTCTTGACTTGACTTCATTTATTTAGGAATACTTTTTTTCTCTCTGAAATGAGGCCGTGTTGACAGTCATGATCTGGTTTAATTATCTAGGGATAGCTTTTATCATTTTGAAGTAGTGCTGACTTTTGAAGTAGTGCTGACTGTTTTGACTTGGTTTCAATAAATAAACTGATAGTTTTTTCTTTTTGAAATGAGGTAGTGTTGACTATATTTAAGGTCTCTCTTGAGGTTTCAATAACTTTTGGAAAATTTTAGTCTTTTGAAATTCATACTTAGAAGTTTGATTATTCTAATGAATAGTTTTTCGCTTCTTGAAATGAGTAGAATGCTTTGAGGTTTTACTGACATATATTTAAAGCTTAAATCAATTCTGTAAGTGATTTAAAAATTCTCTTTATTCAGTCATATATCTGGTATAATCACATGCACACCCCAAATTTTAAAAGCAAAAAATCAATTAATTAAAAAGAAGCAATTAAGAAAGTTCTATAAAAAAAATAAACAGAGCATATGTGACTTTTACTCACTTCAAATTTTTGCCAAGACTCCAGCAACATAAGTCTTTCTTCTTTCTCCAGGCTGGACTTGAGTTGCTGGTTTCCTTTTCTGTAAACACTACGCGCCTTCTCCACGGCATCCTCCTCTCCAGTCCCCTGCTCAAACTGGGCAAAGCTTATCCACACCTGTACAGACAGTGAGAGTCAAAGATCAGAATAAATTACCCAAAGGATACTGTGGTGGAATAAATTTGCCTATCTCTATTTTTAAAACTTAATTGGTATATAAACTATTAAATTGTCGAAGTGATCTGACCTTCAGCAATCCTTGTGATGATATTTTTGAGTTGGAGTAAACAACTCTGGTAGAAAATGTGCTAGAAAACAGCTGATGCAATCCAAACCAGTTCCAAATAGATGAGTAGTTTTTCTGACTAATGGTCTCACACTTGGGGATGGACTGGAAGTCTCTTTGTTGAAGAAGTACTCAGAATAGAGTACTTCTTAATGATCATTAGCTTAAGGTAAGTTAACTGACTGATAAAGAAAGAATGAACTTAGAATATTTCGTATGTTTGCTACTGATCTATGAATTGGAAAATGTTTTATGTGACTGAACCATTGTTTCTATGTTCACTAATTTGATTACATTATACATTATACTTGTAAATTTTGATCAATGCTGTGTGTATATCTGGTTAATGAAAATGTTGCAGGATTTGTAAGAGAGAAAGGATTTAGAGATAAAATGTGTCTGAAATTTAGTGCTACCGTAATCTAAGTTTTGCAGAGTAGAGAAGCCTTTTTCTTTTGTCACATCTTGCTACGGTGACTACTGTACTCTACTTGACTGTGTCCAGTGTTGTCAAACTTAGCAGTAAATGTGTTGCTGTAAGTGATTCCTGTGAATTCTGTTCAAGAGCCAATTTGGTGGAAATTTGTGGTTTGAGTTTGGTCTCAAGAAAAGATTATTTGTAATGTAGTGTGTTGATTAAATGCACACAGAAATTCAAGAACATTCCTCCTGATATGCTTGATAATGCATGTGAAATTCAGGATGATTCTTTATGGTGTGCTTGGAAAGCACATCGAAGATTCTGAAACAGTTGCGCAAACACGCTTCTAGAAGGAACAAGAGGGGCCTCACCTAAATAAGAAAGACAGTGACTGTTGCAACCATGTGATTGTGAACACATGCCAGTGACAGCCACCATCTTTGAAAAGGTCATGTGCATTGACTTTAAATTACTTCTCTGAAACTGTGAGGATATCCATGAACTTGATTATGTATTTATATTAATTGACTGCTTATGTCTATGCTAGGATAAACTGAATGATTGTCTGGCATTAAATAAACAGTGTTGTGAACTGATGTAACTGTCAACACTCTTTTGATTATATTCATATGTTGTAAATTTTATTGTTGATTCAATAAATTTATTGACCTTCTTACACATATTGATAACCTTATGTTGGAGAGACAGTTGGTGGATGGGGGCTTGCTAAATATAGATTAAAAGATGGATTTGTATTCTCCTTTGGTAAGAAGTTTTCCACCTACGGAAATATTATGTAATGGTAAATGTTTGTCTTTAATGTTGTGTAAGAGAGAAAACGTTTACAGTGCCTGCATATCCACCAAGTGAGAGAGACGAGTGGTGCCTTTTAGAGAATTATTAATAACATAAATTAAAATTCTCATCACTTGTAATTAGCTATAGGTGATTAAATAATAATATTAATTTTAACCATTAACAAGGTTATGTTAGTGTCACGGATACCTTAACAAAGATTCAGGAACAAAGAGCACTCACTTTAAATAAAGCAGCCGAGAAGCAAGAAAGTTGCTCATAATTTGTTGGACATTAGTTAACATACTTAAACAATAAAAATAAATTAATTAAAAACATAAATTCATATCTTTAACAAGTAACCTTACCTTAACATGTTGAGTACGTGTCAGAAGTCTGTTGTAGAGGGACCGAGTACGGTCAAACTCTTCCTGCTCAATTTCAAAATCAATATATGCTTTCCAAAGGACTTCCGGCATATCCAATTGTTGCTGGTTCACTGCCAGATTGAAGACAGCGCGGGCACGATCATAGTCACCCAGGATTGTCTCCAGTTCTGCATACTAGAATAATCAAAGGCAGTGTGTACAAAACATTTGTGTAGAACAGAGTAACTGACAATAAAGATGTCTGGTTCAAAACCCAAACAATGCATTTATGGTGCAAAGAACTGAAAAATAATGCTGAAAGTACAAACACTATTATTATTTATTAAGATATACATTTATTAAACATTATGCTAATTCATTTATTCATTCAAGAAAGAAAAAAGCAACTTAAACTGAGATCAGGAGAATATTAGCAATTTTCTCTATGTTTAGGTTTATCTTCGAAGAAACAAAAGTTTATGAAAGATTTATGAACTCTAAAGCAAATAAAGTTTTGCAAGGCAGGTGTGACTAATCAACTCCCCAAGACAGTGTGAGTCATAAGCTTAATAATAAGATAGGTGAGACAGATGTGACTGATCAGTGTCCAATCATTTCTACAGAAAGTCGTGACCAATCTGCTGTACAAGACATATTTCAATAAGGGAGGTAATTATTTAATAAGAAAGTAAAATGTACAACTTAGCAAAAAAGTCGAAATTCATTGTTCAAGATGATATTTATTTACCATACTTAAGCTGAGAAAATATATTTCTGAACAAAAACTGTATGAAAAACTAAACTAAAATTTCTGATACCACAGTTGGTCAACAGAGTACACCAAAATATTGAAACGTGTTCTCAAGCCTTCAGGCCAATCATGACATCTGGACACTTCTGATTTAAAATTTGCAGTGTCAGCAACCTGCATTCACCATTCATCTGTGCTACTGCCACTATTGTTTTTTTACTCTCAGTCCAGATGACTGCTTAAAAGGCATAAATATATTTGCACATTTCCTGGCATCAATTAAGACCATGTATAATAATATTCTAGATTCCATCCTTACCTTCATCCAGGTCGTGCAATTCTGTGGATTAAACTCAAGAAACTTTTCATACAGAACACGGCATCTGTCAAACTCTCGAAGCTGCAGCTCTAGCTCAATGTAGCCTCGGAAGAGTTTGTTCTTTGGACATTTGCCAATCGAAGTGCCCTTGTAAAATAAAACACACAAGTACACAACTGTTATCTAACTTCTGGCAACACATTAACAGAAATTGGGTACATGAACTCCAACTGAGGCAAAGGTGCAATAGTTAAAAACTAGAAGGTCATTGATGTGATTTGTGATCATTCAGAGACTTGTAGTAGTGTGATCTTAAATTAACTATGTTTATAATTTTTATTCTATTATTTTGACTGAAACGTGTTATTTTATATCTATAAACAGATGTTAAACAACTGCTATGTTATAATGTGCGTAAAACAATAATATATACTTTTTAATTTTAGAGCATTAATTCAACGATAAGCATTAATTTAATTCATTTGGTAAAATACTTCCAAATTTATTTCTAAACATCAGAAAGAGATATATATCTACCAAAGGAAATAATTAAATCTTCCTCAGTACCAACCAAAATTTTTCGAGCTGCTGAGAGATTCTTTTGTCGAATTTCAAACTGAGCAAAAAGGAGCCAGAGTTTAGCAAAAGTAAATGTCTTGTGTGGGATGATGTCCAAAGCTGCCCTGTACACTTCTTGTGTTCTTTCTATATCCTCTGCCTCCAGTTCTTCATACAAAGCATAGTTGATCCATAAGTAGATGTACCTTCTCCAGTGGCGTTTTTGCTGAAAAAGAAAATAAATAAAACAAAATATGTATGCATCTATCTGATAGTATCATGCTTATAATTTGACATAAAAGAAAGAACTGTTTTTCTAATTGAAATTCTCTCTTAGAACCTTCCCTATATTTTATTTACAATTTTGTAAAATTCTGCTTAATTTCACAAAGAACTGAAAAACTATACTAGAAATATATCAAAAAAATAAAGACAGTTAACCCGTTGGCCATCATTAGCCCCTATAAGGGCGCATGACGTCGCATTTTCGTCCGTCATTAGGCCTGAAAAGGGCGCTCGCCCGCTCAGTTAATGCAATGGTACATTTAAAAAAAAACAATCAAGGTCAAGGTGAAAGATATGTTTGGGTTCAGCAGCCAATCTGCTCTAAATTTTATCATTGGCTAACTAGTTTTAGAAAGGTCATATCATTAAAAGTTCGGAAATCCCCAGTCACCACACGCTTGTCGAAGTTGAGCCCCATTTTGAACCGAAGTTTATAAGTAAACTCCATACAAAGATCCCTACATTACAGCAAAGCAAGCAATGATTGAGGGGATTCCATGCAAAGTCCCTAAGCAATAGTCTTATATAACAGTTTCAAAAGATTGTTCAATAATCATGTAACGGACAACAATAATCCCACATAGTTGTACATTTGGCAATAATTTAAATTTAGGACAGTGCCAAACAGATGTATATTTTAGCAGTGATTATTGTTTACAGCAGACGCCAATAGTTCCAAAGATAGTAAACATTTGGCAGTACTTTGTTGTCTAGAATACACCCAAGTAGCTATACATTTAGCAGTAATTTGTGAAACAACAGAGGATGTAATGTAATCATGAGTTTTCTCTAGGGTCTACATTTATTGCAGGGATTTTATCATATTTCAAGAACATGAGTTATGTACAGATTCTTTCAGTGTTAGTTACTAGAACAGTAGACAATGAATTTAGTGGATCCCACAGAAATGCCCATTCTTTACAAAAATCTTTGCAGATAGAACCTTCAATCTAGAAACAAGAAATGTCCCTTTAGAGTTAAGAAGGGTCCCAGCTTTCCAGAATCAATTAAAAGATGCTCCCATACCTAGACTAATGAAGGGTCCCAACCTTTCAGAATCAAAAGATGTCCCAGTACCTAATGAAGGGTCCCAACCTTTCAGAATCAAAAGATGTCCCAGTACCTAGACTAATGAAGGGTCCTAATCTTCAGAATCAATCAAAAGATGTACCAGTACCTAGACTAATGATGGGTCCTAATCTTCAGAATCAATCAAAAGATGTACCAGTACCTAGACTAATGAAGGGTCCTAATCTTCAGAATCAATCAAAAGATGTACCAGTACCTAGACTAATGAAGGGTTCAACCTTTCAGAATCAATTAAAAGTTAAAACTCATTTGTGAAAGAAGCTATTTCAACTATTTCCTGAGATGGAAGCAATTAAAACTGGGTTCCAAGCAGGATTATTGACCTTGTAGCTCCATGTACAGAACAGGATTTGATTTCCTTGTTTGGAAACATCTGTTTTTAAGAATAACAGTAAAAGAGAGAAATAAGGTAATTGTAATAACAGAAAATAATTTGAGAGGCACAATAAAAAACACCGTATGGGTACATAAGATTAGGTATGAGTGAGTTTGATATTTTATTATATATATGTATAAAAAGTAAACGTTTTCAACTGCATTCAAACTCTTCCCCAACTCCCCCACCTCAACAAAACTACAATAGAAAATGAAAAAACAACGGTGAAGTAAATGTATATATATTCAATCAAAAATTACAGAAGACTAGAGAACTTACTTTGGATGGTGGAATGTTGGCTATAGCTCTCTCATATGTTTCTCTGACCTGGTCAACATTTCCATCAGCCTCAAGTAGTCGCAGATAATCAAACCAGGCATCATAGTTCATTGGATTTGCATTCACTTCCTAGATAACAAAATGAAAAGAACTCCAGTTATGTCATGTCCCTGTAATGTAATGTAATATAATCTGCACTGTCATACGTCTGTAATAGATTGTATAATCTGCATTGCCCTATTCAAAATATATTCTATTTTATAATATTAAGCAACCAGAATCATTTATATACATGCTCATGCACTTTACAATGTGATCAAAAAGATTGCCTCTTCATAATGGAATCTTCTCTTGTTGACAATGACATCCTCAATAGCTGCTCGGCTGCCAAATCTCTTTTCATGTATAGTGTACTGTTTATACACCTCCTGGCATTTCTCCTTGGCCAGGTGGTCCAAAGCGTATTTATAGATTACACGAGCCCTGTCATGCTGCACATAGAAAATAAATGTTAGGATACAAAAATTATTAGGGGAATGATATTTTAATCAAAATATCACGAACATATTTTTTTAATATTAAAATTGTTATATATCATTTAGAAAAATAGATATAGTATTTCAAAAAAATTGATCAATGAGCATTTAAAAATTAAACAATGATAAAAATGTACATTGAAGCAATTGCTTCCATTTACAGTTCAGAGACAACCCATTAGGGAGAAAGAAAAATGATTACTTTAAATTTAAAATTAAATTATGGTCTTATTTCCCTCTCCGATTTTACATCATTATCTTACTCCTTCTGTGATAAATTTAAAATTAAACTATGATCTTACTTCCTTCTGTGATTCCTCAAACTTGGCAAATGCCAGCAGCAACTTCTCATCAACATTGTCTTCACCAAAAAACTCCACAGCACGTTCATAAATTGCACGAGCACTGTTGATGTACCCATTTTTTTCCTCAAAGCGAGCATATTTTATCCAGTTCTTCACCTCCGGGTGAACAAATACGAGTAAAGGCAGTCAAGGTAAATGACAGAGAGATGTTAAATATATTTTTGCTTTGCATTCTCACATTTAATATGACCATGCACTCTTTTCTCAACAAGCCTGGTAAGTCATTACAAACGGTACTGTCTGTCTGTCATTTCTCAACAAGCCTGGTAAGTCATTACAAACGGTACTGTCTGTCTGTCATTTCTCAACAAGCCTGGTAAGTCATTACAAATGGTACTGTCTGTCTGTCATTTCTCAACAAGCCTGGTAAGTCATTACAAATGGTACTGTCTGTCTGTCATTTCTCAACAAGCCTGGTAAGTCATTACAAACGGTACTATGTCTGTCTGTAATTTTTCAACAAGCCTGATCAGCCATTACAAAAATGTATGCGGGTACTATTTCTGTCTCCTAATATCAACCCAACTAAACATCTATCCCTTGAGGAAACTGTATTGACTGACCAACCAACCATTTGTTTATCATCATTTATCATGAAATATTTAAGGTAGCATATATTTTTACAAATCAAATCTGAATTGAGGAATATACAAAGTACACTGTACTGCTACTTCTTAACTTTTCTTCGTAGACTTAAAATGAAAATATGAATTCACAAGTACAATTAATGTTTTAAAAAGCAAACAATATGGCACAACCAATGTGTATTATATATACAGCCTGAGAATAACATTCAAAAATTAATAATTCCAATTATAGTAATAATTAATGTAGCATTCAGTTATTTTTTTTAATTTTAAAGCTAATCTACTAAATGCAAATGGCAACAGTAAATATTTTCAAGCTACACTCTTCAAATTCTGCGCTTAGTTGATAGATTTGAGATATCACTTTTACTTTTAAAAAAACAAAACAATTCTTACAAAAATAACTTTATGTCTAATTTAAATCATTTAAATGTCTTCCTGCACAGTCCAATAAATAACTATCATCAGAGAAGAATAAAGTTCTAATGAGACAATCAGATCTGTAACTAAAGCTGAAGTAAAAGTATTCAGTATTAATACAATTTTCTCTACTTCTTCCAGACCTTGGGAGCAACATCTTAATTTTCCCTATTTTTTCCAGACCTCTGGGACAAAATCTTAATTTTCCTTATTTTTTCCAGAAATCTGGAGCAAAATCTTAATTTTACAAATTTTTCCAGGACCATCAGGAAAAGGTTGTTATATTTTTCCATTCTTTTCTCAGACTTTCAAAACTACATGAACCCTGTGTATTTATTGCTACAGCCAAACTATTAATCTAATAAAGACAGTATATATATATATATATATATAAAATATATAATATATATAAAACTGCTGTTATATAAGGTGATAAAAGTAAAAATAAACTACTTTTACTTTTATCTGGACTCGTAGAATTAAATAATTAAGCTAATCAAGGATATATCGCTCATATATGGTTCTAGCACGGTCCAGCTCTTTGTAACGAAGTTCAAAATTGATGTAAGAATGCCAAGCTTGTTCCTCAGGTTCCCATTCCATCCAACGTTCAAACACCTGGCGACAACCTTGACAAAAGATGAAAATACTGCATAGGAATTTTTTTTAAAATTATGGTTTCTATCTCTAAACATCATGATTACTGATAGTTTCTCATTTCTAAACAAAAAATTAAGCAATCAAGCTATTTTCTCAACCAGAAGTCACAATGAGAAATTATTTTTCTTTATTCTGACGTTAGGGCACTCCACTGCTGCCCTCCTAACTAAGAGAGTCAAATCCACTACTCAGAAGTGCAGCACTTTTAAAGAAGACAAGGGGAATAACTTGTTAGCACTATTGTTGCATAATGGCATTGTGTAACCCACACCCACCCCCTTCTAAAAATAGATTACAATCAACCTGACTCTAGGAAAGTTGACCCTTATCCCTGGGCTAAAGAATACCTCAGGAACAAGTCACTTTAAATGGACCATTCAGAGTGCAGCTCAACTGCACGCAACGAATGTACTAGAAACCTATCTGTTATTTGGCAGTCCAATGCAAGTGACTGTAGGGGAAACATGTGCCTTGGTTCCAAACCTTAATAAGTTATAATCATACTTCTACTACTTCTACCCTTATTGCCAGTTACTGAAGCAGCAGGAAACCATCTTCTTTGTATCTTTTTGTATTACTGCCAAAGTTATGTGGTTTTGTTTGTATAACTAAATATCATATGCATGTTTAACCTTAATTATATTTTGTATTGCTAAACATTTCACTTAGGTTATTAGACTACATGATGACCAAGTATGTATGATGTGGAAAAATCCTTAGCCCATAACGTTTTACTGGCAGATCGGCACTTTATTCCAACGTTGACTTCTGATAAGTGCTGAGCTGCCAAACAACACCAGAGCGGAACAACCCATGGGCCAGAGACTGTGGTTCAACAGACCATATGTGCATCCACTGCAATGAGCACTAGGACCTAGATAACGTCAGGCAAATCCTGAGTGAAGTCATAAGTTATAAAATCAGCAACTGTACAGTTTCTCTCAGTTTCTATCAGAGATTCTCTCAAATGACGCTCAAATGAACGTAAAACAAATAAGCAAAACTTTGTCAAAGCATAAGCAGACTATCTCTTACACCCTACACAGTCATGATTATGAATGAGATACATTTATAAACTCTAATTATAACTAACGAACTATTCACTACATATAACCACAGTTTTGTCTTATTTATTTCTCTTTAACTACATGGACCACATGAGTTGGCACGGCTCACTTACATGTTATATGTTGTAGTCTGTCATCTGTAATTAATTACTATACCTGGATGTACGTATCAGGAGACTTGGAGCTATATTCTTGACTATCACTCTTTTCTACATTATCTTCCCTCTTTCCAACTTATGTGGCCAGCCAGAAGGTGTGTTTTGGGGATTAACCTAAGGTTACAGGCAGCCCAGGGTGGTGGAGAATTAACATCTTGCCCATCTCCTAGCAAAACGTTACAACTATTACCAATGCACACAACAACTGTTAGTTGGGCTGTTAGTTGAAGATGCCAATTTTGTTTGGCAAATTCATAATTCAGAATGCAAACTAACATTATCCTAATCACAAACATTTAAATTATTAAGTAAAAATACAAAATAAAGTGTATCTCAACAAACACCATCATACTGATTCAATTCTACAATGTTATACTGGTTTGATGTTGTTATAAAAGTTAATGATGGAGGCTTGAGAATGTCTAAGGTCCACCTGAAATTTGTAATTTACCACAACTGATCATGCTCAGCATGAAACAACAACTCATATATAGCAGACTGTCTCAATTTGTAAGTGGTGCAAGAACTCTTTGAAATAAACTTCTCAAACTAGCCTTAGCACCTTCTGAGGTGCACAACAATTATAAGATCTCAAAGTTCTGTTGTTCAAAGATTATATACCAGATGCGGAAATCTATATCCACTGAGAAATAAAATAAATTTAAACCAGCAGTGTTAGATATGCAAACTTCTAATTCAGAGTTCCAACGGATGTTGTGATGATTATTTTTTGCTTTCTTGACTTTTCCCCATATATACCTGTGCCGTTCATATATATATATGTGCCATTCAGAATTAACAGAATTAAGCAATTCTGATGGAAACAATACAAACAGTCTCAAAAGAAGTTGTGGAGATGTAGATGATAATGCCACTGATGGGTTATCTTTTCCTTTAGAGGAAATGTGTGACCTGCTCAAAGCGTAATACTCTACACTAGTAATTAATGTCATCATACACCTTAACTAATTAGTAACGAAAACATATATGACTCCAGTAATTCTAGATCATTTAAGCCATTCATTAGAAATATCACTAATCTGCATTATATGAAAATCATCAGTATATCTGGACTGGACAAGATCTGTTACTGTTATAATGTGAAAAATTACTCAGTTTAATTTCACACATCTCGTTTAACAAATCAAATAGACAAACAAAAGATTAGGTTAACAAAAAAAATTGTTTTCACCTGCTATGTTGCCCAACATTTCTTCCATATATGTGTACTTGTACCAAAACTGATTAGCACGTGGCAAGATGGTGATTGCACGATCCCAAACATTTCTTGCATGGTTGATTTGCCGATTTCTGTAAATAATGAAAAATAAACAGAAATTATGACAGATATACTGAAAATATATATCAAATTTTTATACATGCAACATACAGAGAAGTGAGAACATTCTGAACAAATTACAATAAAGTATTTTAACTATTATAAATCAATAAACAGAGAGAATTTCCATCAGTAACAATACTGTTATTAACACACCACACACTCCAATCCATCCCTTTAATGTTAAACTAAAGATTTTATACTATTAGTAAGACTGGCTAATACCAAGTAATGGTTAACAAAATGTGTCTGCTGCATGAGAAAAGCTCTAGCCAACAATTAAGAGATTGGATAGCACCTTGTAAGGGGAACAAAAATGCTTCAGAATTTGTACATTTTTAATACAGATTTATGATAAACAATACAGTTAACACATAATGTAATGTCACCACATATCCATCTAGCCACTATTGTAAAAGTACTTGTGTAAGGGAGAACAATGGATGGAGTTGATAAGAGAAGCTGAAAGAACAATGGATAGTGGGAAAACTATGGGTGGTGGTGGAAAGAATAGCTGGGTAAACTATGAGTGGTACTCAAATAAACAGCTAGGAGAACTATGGGATGTGTTGAGTAGATGGGAGAACAATGGATGGTGTTGATAGGAGTCATTGGGAGAACAATGGATGGAGTTGATAAGAGTAACTGGGAGAACTATGGGTGGTGTTGATAAGAGTAGAAGGGAGAACTGTGGTTGGTGTTGATAAGAGCAGCTGGGAAAACTATGAATATTGTTGAAAAGAATAGCTGGGTAAACTATAGTGGTGCTCATAAGAGCAGAAGGGAGAACTATAGGTGGTGTTCATAAGAGTTAGGTGGGAGATTTATGGATGGTGTTGATAAGAGTAGCTGAGAGAACAATGGGTGCTGGTGATAAGAGTAGAAGGGAGAATTATGGATGGTGTTGATAAGAATAGAAAGGAGAACTATGGATGGTGTTGATTAGAATAGCTGGGAGAACTATGGATGGCATTAAAAAGAGTAGATTGGAGAACTATGGATGGCATTGAAAAGAGCAGAAGGGAGAATTATGGGTGGTGTTGATAGTAGCTGGGAGAACTGTGGATGGCATTGAAAAGAGTAGACGGGAGAATTATGGGTGGTGTTGATAACAATAGCTGGGAGAACTATGGATGCATGGAAAAGAGTAGATGGGAGAACTATGGATGGTGTTGATAAGAATAGAAAGGAGAACTATGGATGGTGTTGATTAGAATAGCTGGGAGAACATTGGATGGCATTAAAAAGAGTAGATTGGAGAACTATGGATGGCATTGAAAAGAGTAGAGTAGAAGGGAGAATTATGGGTGGTGTTGATAACAGTAGCTGGGAGAACTATGGATGGCATTGAAAAGAGTAGAAGGGAGAATTATGGGTGGTGTGGTGTTGATAACAATAGCTGGGAGAACTATGGATGGCATGGAAAAGAGTAGATGGGAGAACTATGGATGGTGTTGATAAAAGTATCTGAGAGAACAATGAATGGTGTTAATAAGAGTAGTTGAGATAACAATAGCTGGAAGAACAATGGGTGGTGTTGATAAGAGCAGCTGAGATTACAATGGCTAGTGTTGATAAGAAATGCTGGGAGAACACTGAGCAGTGTAGATAAAAGTAGCTGGGAGAACAATGGGTGGTGTTGACAAAAGTACCAGGGAGAACTACTATTTAGTGGACATCAAAATGTTGAAAAGCAATGACATCAAAACACTAAAGAAATGAAAATGTTTCAAAACAAAATTTTAAAAATTAAAAATAAATTCTTTAAAACTCACCCACTACTCAGATTGTCTGAGCAATGTACAACTAAGGGCTTACACTATATTATCAAATTAAATGAATGAACCTATCAGTCTTACAAAGTTTGGAAAAAGTGAGAATGAAAATACAGAGAACTTATAACAAAAGATAAAATAAAAAGGATAGTAAGTAATAAATCTCACTAAAATCTAGACAACAACCTTCAAGCAAAGCTAGACCATAATACTAATATTTTTTTTCATTGTTATCTTTCCTTATCAAACATTTTACCCCCCCCCCCAAATGTACAGTTACATTTAGATATAATTTAAGCTCTGACTATCTTACTGTAACTATGCCACTCTAATGCCTCACCTTTGCTAAAGGAATAAATGTTAAAATTTCAGATGATGCTAGGCTATCTGTGAATAAAAAGATAAGTACTCACTTCATCTCCATCTCTGCATATTTGAGCCATACAGTGATATTTCTATGGTCAACATCCAAGGCTCTTTCCCAAACAGAACGTGAGCTGCAAAAGGAGCAAAGAAAAAGAAAAAGAAAAATTATGAACAAATATAAATAAGAACAATCCAACATATCATTTAAAAGAATAAATATGTTCTTTGAGGAGAATGGAAATAAAATATTTTAAAATAGATTTTCCATGATACAACCAGATGTCTTCAACTAGCCATAGGATTTTAGTTGTAGATAAATGGTAGTTTAGAAAATAATGAACAAATCAAACACGCTTTTCTAACAAGAAATAAAAATAAACTCTTCTTTGAGATTTACCGTTGCAATTCTTTCTGACTTTCCTCCCACTGGGCATACTTGATCCAATTTGTCATGACAGAACGGTTTCTGCGGATGCCATCTTCAAATGCCTGTTAAAAAAATTGACTGCACATCATTATATATTCTTGTCATAAACAAAGGGTAGAAATTAAAAAGAATCCTAGTAATGCTATTTCAACCTCTCTCTTAACCCATTCAGTGCCTGACTTAATTTTTACATTCCCCTTGAGAATTTTTTTAGTGATAATAAGTATAAAACTGTCTCTTCAGAATCATGACTTGATGATGGAAATAAATGAACAAAATAAATGGTTTGGGCAACCTTGATATTAAAAAAAGTAAACTGACCTCTCTCCTAATAAAGTCCTATGAACATATGCTTACCATTTGCTAGGTGGAGTTGAGTGATTAACACTAAGATCTGTGCTGGACAACTCAGGGATCAAGTTAAAGAGGTTAGGAATTGTTTTAATTTTTTAAAATAGAGACATATGATTGTTTCTTCTAATTCCGTATCCTATATGCCAAGCTATGAAAAAGAGAAGTTCATAGATGATTAAAAATGATAAATTCAGAAATTTGTCATGAATTCATTTCTGTTAAACAAAATTATCCTATTATCAAATATAAAGTATATCTTTAAACTACTGCCAAAATTACACTTATTAACTATAAAACAATTTTATTCTTATATAATACTCTTCCTGTATCGAAATCCATTAAACTTAATAATTATCTACAATATGTTACATTTGATAAGTTCAGGAAACAAAATAATATGCATACTGAGAAGTTGCATTATGTTTAAATTATTTATCTTCTGCTTCTGTCCTTATTTAATTAACATTTATTTATAAGATATGATTGCAGACAATAATAAAGAGATAATTTTATTACAAATTTATCTTTGACAAAAAATTCTCACCTTTCTCTTTCGCATGCGATAGTCAGCTAATTCTTCTGGATCAGAAATTTTCTGTTTTGGTGGCTGTAATAAAAATAAATGTACGTCTTTCATTTCTTGTCTCTGTAGCTGACAGCAGAAAAAAGTACTGGTATATCAACTTGCCTCTATAAATGACATAGCAAAAAGTATTGTACATCAACTTGTCTCTGTTAAATGACTGCAACAAAAAGTACTGGTACATCAACTTGTCTCTAAAAATGACAGCAATAAAAAGTACTGAAACATCAACTTGTCTCTATAATTGACATAGCAAAAATTATTTTACATAATCTTGTCTCTGTAAATGACAGCAGCAAAAAGTACTGGTACAGCAACTTGTCTCTGTAAATGACAGCAAATATTATTGTACATAAACTTATCTCTGTAAATGACACCAATAAAAAGTACCAGTACATAAACTTGCCTCTGTAAATCACTAAATCAATAAATGACAACAAAAAGTACTGGTACAAAAGCTTGTCTCTGAAAATGACAGCAACAAAAAGTATTGGTACATCAACTTGTCCCTCCCTATAAATGACATAGCAAAAATTATTGTATATCAACTTGTCTTTGTATATGATAGCAACAAAAAGTACTGGTAAACCAATTTGTATCTGTAAACTAAATGTCATAGCAAAAATTATTTTACATCAACTTGTCTCTGAAAATGATAGCAGCAAAAAGTACTGGTACATCAATTTGTCTCATAAATGACATAGCAAAAATTACTGTACATCAACTTGTCTCAGTAAATGACAGCAACTAAAAGTACTGGTACATCAGCTTGTCTCTGTAAATGACAACAAAAAGTACTGGTACATCAGCTTGTCTCTGTAAATGACAGCAACAAAATATATTGGTACATCAACTTGTCCCTATTAATGACATAGCAAAAATTATTGTACATCAACTTGTCTATAAATGACAGCAACAAAAACTGTCAGAAAATGCAGTCAAAAAGTAAATTATGACAGGTAAAAGATTAAAAATGCCATTCTTGATGCACTTACTGGTGGAACTAATTCCAATTCACGTTCCTTTGCCTCACGTAACAACTGCTCAGCTGTTATTTGTACAGATGCTGGCATTTTGTTCTTCACCTGAAAAAAAAAATAAGTGAACAATTTCATTAAGTGATCAATTATTTTGCATGTCATTGTGTTCATGCAAATGTTTGTGAGGAATGTTAATTAAATTTATAAACAAATAGTATGTCATGTTTAAAGAAAAATACCATTAAAACATTAAGACTTATTCTTACTGAGAACTTAGAATTAAATCATTCATTTTATTTTATATGTAAACATTTATTATTATGATGAATAAAAATTGAATTAGAAATAACATATCACCCACCCACCCCCAATTAATCTTCATTAATGGAGCACTTATTATTAGACTTGCATTATACATTACTGATCATTATATTGGTAATTTTAAATTATTAATTGTATTGTGTTTTTAGTACAACTTTTAGCTTATCTTTACAACTTTTAGCTTATCTTTTAACAGCCCCACACCTATTAAACCAAAACTTCTATGTTCTAAATAGAGTGGTTGCAATCATACTTTTGTTGATGTTATTTTACAGACCTTTCTCATATAAAATAATAATATATAAGAGGAGGTGATAATTGTATAAACCAGGGGTGCACAAACTTTTTAGGCCAGAGGGCCAAATTTCCAATTGGTAGTGTGTAGAGGGCCACATGGATGGCGCAGTAGAAAAAAACAACACAAATAATGAAACAACGTGCTTTACATTCGTAATAATGGTAACATCCAAAAGTCCTCCGGGGGCCGCATGTGGCCCGCGGTTTGTGCATCCCTGGTATAAACTAATTACAAACTTATAACTTTTGATAATTTGAACATTTGTTAAGTCTTTGCTTTATTTCTTTAATTATAAAAGGAAAAATATTTTTCTTCATAAACAATAAAGCATGCAATTAGCTTTGTTATAAACTGAAAATAATTAAGTAAAATATATTAAATGCATTGATAAATAAACACACATTAGTTTAAAAAGTCATTGCAGTTTCATTAGAAATTCAAAAGTACTATATAAAATTTAATATTAACTTAAAATAAAGGTAAAACCATCATAAAATAATAAAATTGTTATTTCATTAATCGTATAAACAGTCAACCTTGGCGATCTTAGGCATTTTTGCCTTTCCGTCACTTGTAGTTTCCATTTCTAAACGATCTTGCAAAGATTTATTGGTTACAAAAGTACACGAGTGTGCAACCGGAAGTGTTTACATGAATAATAGAAAAGCATAAAATATGTTTCTTTGGTTTTGCAGAAATTATAGTCATTTGATATTTTAGATAGAAAGTTAACATATTCTGTTTACAAAAAATACTTTTAATAATATTTTTTTTAATAATAAATTTTTAGTATCGTTTGTGTTTCATATAGTGTCTGCTAAACTACAGGATGTTGTTGTTGCTAGGAGAAAATGGCGGCAGCCTTATACTGAGGTTCGATGCCAGCAATCAATCAAATTGCTAAAAGGAAACGGTTATTTATATAACACTCGCGTATAACCTAATTACGCATTTCTGTTTTAGAAAGGTATAGGTATACTATTTTACTGTCAATACAATTTTATATTGATTAACTGAAATGTATAGATGCGAAGTAACCATGCATGGCTTGGAACTGTTAAAGTTGTGGAGATATTATTACTGATAATATATATAATTCCAACCATTTCAGGCTATTTATGGTGCATGATTTGTTTCAGGATAATCATGATTAATTGAAATGAACATTTAATGTATAGTTAGTACACGTACATCGCGCGCGCGCGCGCGCGCACACACACACACACACACACACACACACACACAACACACACACACACACACACACACACACACACACACACACACACACACACACACACACACACACTCACACACACACACACACACTTCTAAACGTTACTTTTGAAAACTGTGCATTTACAACTATACTATCACTTAAATAATATTCAGAATTGTAATTTGTATGGCACATAAGAAAATAGAACTTGTATGGTAATTAATATATGACATAATTGTTTGATGGTACACGGCTAAATTAAATACTTTCATCATTTTCATTAATTTATGCAAAGATCATTTGTACATTTAAAACTGTATATAAAAAATAAAATAAAATAAAACTTTAAACCTCTGCTGGAAAAAATTATGATTGTATTTATTCTCTCTGCTGGTCAAAATATGGCACCTGTCAACTGCATGTGTCCACTTATTGTTCCTAAAATTCATGTATTAAAAGTGAGTTATCTTTTGGAAACTAGTCATATAGGACTTGAAACTGCTTTTAATACTTCATTATTTGCATTTTAATTATAGTCATCATTAGGTATATAGTTGAGAGTTTAAAAACATTTATCAGTGAAAGAGGCTAAACACTGAGAAAGTGCCTACAAAAGTACAAGGCAAAAAATAAGATAATGAGGGATTCTAAATGCCAGCTTTGCAAGAACAACATATGATGATAACCCAGAATAACATTCACTAACCAGAGCAGTCTATATCAAAATGTTTTAATTAACAGCTACAGTAATCTATTCTAGAATTTTAAGTACTTTACCAAAAATTCTAATTAAGAAATTCACAACCCTGTTTTGACAAATGCTTATGTCAAGTCACTCATTGAAAAAAATGAAACTAAATCTTTTAATTTGAAATAAATTGTGTTGTAGAAGCCTTTCATGAAGACTTGATTCTGTAGTTATCAACTGCACAAATGTCAAGACAGTAATAATTATTATATTTTCAAATGCAGAAATTTCAAATTGAGAAAGAGAGAGAGAAAGGTTAAAAAATTCCTTAGACTTAAGACTAGATGTTCATAAAATGCTAAACACAAAAACAGAAATAATATTTAAAGCAATATAGCTTGTGACCATCATAGCTTAGAAAACTCATAACCACAATTTATCTGACTGCTTATTATAGACACTGTAAAACATTGCATTAGTTCCAAAAATAAGTGAGAATAATAAGTCAGTGCATCAAAAATGTGTTTTACTTTTAGTGATCCTTTCCTGCTAAAGTAGAAATGTAACACCAAGCAATGATGATCTCAGTAAAAAATACTACCTAAGGATAACAAATGCCTAAAGAGACACATTACACTGCCTCCTTTTGGGACTTTGTGTCTCACACTGAGCCACATTTTCTATGTCACATGGTTTCTTAAGTCTTACTCTGCTGTTCTGAGTTCTTTAAGTTCTTTGTTTGCTCTTCTGAGTTCTTTGAATCAGGTACTTACTTGACTTATCTCCTTGGATTCCCCATGGAACAAAGGGCCTCGACAACAGCTCTCCATCGCAGTCTATTCTGGGCAGTCTTTTTCACTTCACCCCATGACAGGTTGCATTTCTCTTCACAGGATCGTCTCCAGGTGGTCTTAGGGTGACCAACCCATCTCTTTCCCTGCAAAGCCTGCAAGGCGATGTCCTGTGGGGGGGTTCCACAGGGGGTGTCCTATCCATCGCCCTTTACACCTGACAGTCTGCTGATTGATGGGATCTTGGTTTGTCCGCTGTCACAAATCAGTGTTCTTTAGTTTGTCTGTCCATCTGATCTTCAGTATGTTGTGAAGGCAGCCGTTGACGAATACTTGGACTTTGTTGGTTAGGGTGTTGGTGACTCTCCTTCTCCAGGTCTCTGAGCTATAGAGGAGGTCAGACTTAAAGTTGTTGTTGAAAATTCGTATTTTGTTGCGGACAGATAGGGATGTTGACCTCCAGACTGGTCTCTGGGTAATAAAGGCATATCTAGCTTTCCTGATTCTGGCTTTGATGTCCTCGTCAGAATCATCTGTTGCTGATACAATGCTGCCCAGGTAGTGAAAGAGGTGACTTCTTTCAGCTCGCTGTCTCCAATGGTGCTGCTTTTTTAACAGGGTAATGATTTCAGACTTCTCTAGGTTGATCTGCAGTCCAGTCTTGGATGCTTCTTGGGCCAGGTTATCAGTTTTCTGTTGCATATGTTGGCATATCTGGGACATCAGACACAAGTTGTCCACAAAGTCCAAGTCTTTAAGGAATTGAGTCAGGGACCACTGGATTCCAGTTTTTTCTGTTTTAGTTGTCGGATGCATCACCCAGTCGACCACTAACAGGAAGATCATTGGGGGGAGCATGCATCCTGTCAGACTCTTGTTCTCACCTCAAAGTCCTCTGTCAATTTGCCTTTGTGGATAATTTGGCATGTGGCACCTTCATAAAGTTGTTCAGGGTGATGAAACTTTGTGGGATTCTAAAGTGATGGAGGAGTTGCCAGAGGTTTCTCTGTCCACACTATCAAACGCTTGACGAAAGTTGATAAGGTACAGCGTTGACTGTCACTCCAAGGATTGTTCAATGATGATTCAGAGTGTTGCTATCTGATCTGTATACGACTTGTCTTTCCTGAAGCTGGCTTGTTCTGGTCTAAGTTTTTCCTCCAATGCATCTTTCAACCGGTCTAGGATAATGCGGGTCAGTACTTTGCTCGGTACTGACAGTACATGATGCCGTGCCAGTTCTTGCAGGATCCTAGGTCTCCTTTCTTGGGAAGTTTTACTAGGTGTCCTTTTTTCCAGTCTGCTGGTACTCCTGGTATTCCTCTAAACCTTCTGCAGTAGAGGCAGCAACATGTTGACTGTGGTTGAAAGGTCTACCTTGAGCGCTTCTGGGGGAATTCCATCTAGGCCAGCTGCTTTCCATTTTACAAGATCTTCAAGGCTTTTAGGATTTCTGCTTTCGTGGAAGGGGTTGGTGTTGACTTTGAGTGGTGAGTCTGCAAGGGGGATGTCTGGTCTCACTGATGGCAGGGGTTGATTTAGGAATTCTTTAAAGCAATCAGCCCATCACTGTCTCTGGTCTTGCTCTCTACTGATGGGGTTTCCTTCTATGTCTTTAACTTTTTGTCCATGTTTGTCTTCTTAGTTGAGAGAGTCCTGGTGACCTTGTACAGAGTACTGAGGCCCCTCTTTCCTGCTGCCTGTTCTGCCTCTGTTAGCGCATCATAAAAGAGCCTCTTGTCCTTTCTGACACTATTCTTAACTTTCTTGTTCATTTGGGTGAATTTATCTTGAAGAACTTTCTTTTCCTCTTCGTTCTTGCTGCTGTTGATCTGTTGCTTGATGTCTTTTCTGTTTATCAGTTGCTATGTGTCATTGGAGAGCCATTCCTTGGTTGTCCATTCTCTTTTGCCCAGAACTTCTTGGCATGTGTCTGTCAATGTGTCTCTTAGGGAGCTCCAGTGTTCTTCCAGGGGTGTTTCTTCAGTCACCAAGTTCAAGGCTTCAAATCTGTTCTTCAGCAAGGTTGAAAAGGTATCTCTGTAGTCTTTCTCCTTCAGCTACTGGGTTTAAACTTGATGTGAGGTCGATTGGCTATGACTCTAAAAGCTCATAGCTTGACTTTGATGTTTCCAATCACCAAGTGGTGGTCTGAGGCTACATCTGCTCCTCGTTGGGATCTTGTGTCTTGCAGGCTTCGTCTCCATTTCCTAGAGATAGTGATGTAGTCTATCTGGTTTTTGGTGTTGCCATCTGGTGAGATCCAGGTTTCTTTGTGGATGTCTTTATGCTGGAATACGCTGCCACCAATGACTAGGTCATTAAAAGCGCAAAAGTCCATGAAAAGCTCACCATTTTAATTCATTTCTCCAAGGGCCTGGGTTCCCATAATGAATTCTTTTCCAAGGTTGTCTTGGCATCTTGGCATTCAGGTCACCCATCAGTATCTTGATGTCTCTCTTGGGTAACTCGTTGACTACTGTCTGGAGAGAATTGAAGAAATTTTCTTTTGCTTCCCCATCAGCATCATTAGTAGGCGAGTAGCATTGGATGAATGTAACTTTTCTTCCCTTGGAGTTGAATCTTGCTGTCATGATTCTAGGGGAGACAGTCTGCCATTCCATAAGGGTTCTGGATGCTACTGGGGACATCATGATGGCAACTCCGGTGTGGTCATGATTCTTGTCTGCATGTCCTGCGTATAGGATTTTCTCTCTGCTGGCAAGTGATGCCATGCCAGACCCATTCCATCTGCTCTCGCAAATTCCTAGTACTTGGATGTTGTATCTTTTCATCTCACTTGCCACTTGAGCTGCTTTTCCAGTTTTGTACATGTTTGTATGTTCCAAGTTCCGATCTTTGTTGTTGCTTTCATTGTCAGGAGATTTGTCATCTGGTTGGCTTCTGTGAAGCTTTAACCAATCTGCATCATCTGTCCTCCTGTAGATGCATCTCCCAGATTCAAGCACTGGTTGAATTCTTCTGTTGCTTTGGTTTCTGTAGCATGTGGGATTTTACTTGGTGGGGTTGATGAACCCACGCCCAACCCTCCTCCTTTTTCACCCAGGCTTGGGACCAGCCTTGTCGGAGTTTTTTGAATCAGGTTTAACAGAAAAATATGTGTGTAGCATGTGTTTATGGGTGGTGGGTTGGTGGAGTGGGCTGGTATTTTAAAACTATATATTTCAATTTTTAACAAAATCTCTCCTGAAGTAAATCACATCATTTTATTTTTCTAAGTTCAATTTGCACAACTTATAAATATATACAGCAATTTTCCTCATTAATTTATTATGAATCAATTTTCTCTCATAATTAATTAGCGAGATAAAATATTTTGTTGTAATTTCTTCATTTATTATCATATTCAACTTTGCCTTAAAAACTGAATGGAAGAAAGTGAATCATATTTCAAATTTAATAAAATAATGATTTTTGTTAAGCACTGACCACTGGCCTGAGCAGAATTATTAATTTCAAGGTGTACTCATCTTTAAAAAGAATGCTAATATCAGATTCTAATGTATGATGAATGTCATAATAAGTTGAGAATGTCTGCCCTAACTCAGTTCTTATGACACTCTTGGGTTAAAAATGGATAAATAAGCACCATTAATAAATATAATATTAAAGAAAATTACATAAACAGTAAGTTTTTTAAAAATGCGTAACTGTATGACTTGCTTTATCAAAGCAGAATTTTTAGATCATAACAAGCTTCTTAATAATTCACTGTAGAAATCCTTTTGCTCCTTTTCAGTTCATTTTTGCCTCTTCATCATTTCCTCTCTGTGATTTAAATTTATTTTTAATTAAAATCATTTATTTATTCATTGTTTTTTTAAAAGAAAAATAGTGTATGTGTGTATTTTGTTTGTTTATAGAGACACAGAAGAACGTATTCAAGAAATGGAAAGTGAGAAAACTGATCCAGCAGTAGTAATTAATGCACGTCGTACAGAGTCTTTGGATGCACCACATATCCTGAATCTTGTGCATACTCAGACAGAAGAATTATTTGGCCGTGTCAATATTGTCAACATAATGTACATAACTTCTATTATTTGAATATTTGCTTTAAAAAAATTTAATAGATGTCGAATTTGGTGCTGCTGTTTATTTAGCTTGAGCTTCAAGGGCTTTGTATTGTTTGCTTATCCATTTAGGGACAGCTTTGTCTTACTTGTGGTAGCGATCCCTTTAAGTTTAATAATTGCTAGATGTCTTTAAAGAGTATTGATCAATACTAAAAGTCCATTTTTATCTCTGCTGTATTGTCTTCTGAATATTGATAGTGATAAGTTGTGAATCATTCATTAAATGAAAGCAGAAGTTTAGAAACAACATTTTGATAACGGACATATTTGTAATGAATGAAGTCAGTTTAACTCATGCACACAAGTCTTTGATAATGGACACATTAGTAATTACTGAAGTCAGTTTAGCTCAGGCAAAGAAGTCTTTGATAATGGATACATTTATAATTAATGAAGTCAGTTCAACTCAGATAAACAAACCTTTGATAATGGAAATATATGTTGTAAATTTTGAAGTCATTTCAACTCAGACAGAATGAAGGTATGATTAGGAATGAGTTGAAAAGATTAAGCACCATGTCATTCTTTTCTGCCCTATAATATTTATCCTTTTTTGTCCTTTTATATTTACCCTTTTCTGCATCATGTCCTATTATATTTATCTCCTTTCTCTACCTTGTGATATTTATCACACTTTTCTGCAATCATCCTTTCATTCTCAATGATTTTATCACCATTTATTCCCCATTAATATTCATCATATTTAATTAACTAGATACTGACTTATAATATAATTTTCTAGGTATCTGTGATGTTATAATGTTTGAATTAAAAAGATATGTATGGCTTTATAATATTATGATTAACTTTAGTCTATTTGCTTTATAATGTTTATATATAACTAGGTACCAATGGCTTTATGATGTTATAATTAAGTTCCAGTAGCTTTTCATTGTTATAATTAACTAGGCACTAGTAACTTTATCATCTGGTTCTAGTGCATGTATGATGTTATAATTAACTAGTACCTGTGGCTTTATGATGTTATAATTGAGATTATTGGCTTATCATAATTCACTAGATATATTTGACATTATAATGTTAAAATTAACTGGGTACCAATGACTTTACAATGTTATAAATAACTTTAGTCCAGCTGCTTTATAATATTATTTTTAACTAGTGGCTTTATGATGTTATAATTAACTAGATACCCGTGGCTTTATGATGTTATAAGTAACTTGGCATAATGGCTTTAATGCACTATGTACTGCTCTGTAGCTGTTACAGTCACATTGTACAAAATACACCTAAAGACAAGTTTGTAAAATTATGTTACCACAAAATGCACCTACAGATCAGATTGTAAAATTATGCTACCACAAAATACACCTACAGACCATATTGCAAAATTATGCTACCACAAAATACACTTACAGACCAGATTGTAAAATTATGCTACCACAAAATACACCTACAAATAAGTTTGAAAATTATGCTATTACAGAATACTGCTACAGATGAGGCAATATTTTGATCTATCCCATTAGATAGGATAATAACACTTTCTCCCTTTCTGTTTCCACATGTGCTGGAAAGTCAGACAGTGGTATTTGTTGACTCCATTTCTGTTTGTTTTTCACACATAAGCCCAGAGTTTCCCTAATCAACGTTTTACTTGTATTTATGTAAGATATATTTTTACTACTGCTTATATAAGTACACATTCTTTATTGGTCCCTGTATAGTGTAATGTAGTCATTGCATATTTTAATTTATTAATCTTTCTATAACTATTTTTAATTTAGTATTGTTCCTGTTGCAAGGTTTAATTGAGTATTCTTTCTGTTACAGATTTTAATTTAGCATTTTCTTGTTACCAGTTTTAATTGAGTAGTTTTCCTATTACAAGTTTTAAATTAGTATGCCCCCTGTTACCAGTTTTAAATTACTATCTCCCCTGTTATAAGTTTTAAATTAGTATTCCCCTTTTATAAGTTTTAAATTACTATTCCCCCACTTACAAATTTTAATTTAGTATTCCCCCTGTTACAAGTTTTAAATGAGTGTTCCCCATTTACAAGTTTTAAATTACTATTCCACCAGTTACAAGTTTTAATTTAGTATCCCCCCTGTTACCAGTTTTAAATTACTATTCCCCCTTTTACAAGTTTTAAATTAGTGTTCCCCTTTTACAAGTTTTAAATTACCATTCCCCAGTTACAAGTTTTAATTTAGTATTCCCCCTATTGCAAGTTTTAAATTACTATTCTCCCTTTTACAAGTTTAAAATTACTATTCCTTCTGTTACAAGTTTTAAATTACTTTTCCTCCTGTTATGAGTTTTAATTTAGTATCCCTCCTGTTTGAATTTAAATTACTATTCCTCCTATTACAAGTTTTAATTTAGTATCCCTCCTGTTTGAATGTTTATTTTTTCTGTTACAAGTTTTAAATTACAGTTTCTCCTGTTACAAGTTTTAATGTATTATTCCTCCTGTTACAAGTTTTAAATTACTTTCCTCTTGTTATTAATACCACCCCCCACCATTATAAGTTTTAAATTACTATTCCTTCTGTTAAAGTTTTAAATTACAATTCCTTCTGTAACAGGTTTTAATTTAGTATTCCTCTTGGTACAGGTTGTAATGTAGTATTCCTCTTACAAACTTGAGTTAGTATTTTTCCTGTTACAGATTTTAATTTAGTATTCTTTTTATTATAGCTTTAAAATTAGTATTTTTCCTATTATATTTCTTGTTTTTAGCATTCTTCCTGTTACAGCTTTTAATATAATATTTTTATTACAGCTTTTAATTAAGTATTTTGCATTATATAATTTTTAATTTACTATTCTTTCTGTTATAAATTTTATTATAGTATTATTTCTATTATAACTTTAATTTAGTATTCTTCCTGTTACAGCTTTTAATTTAGTGTTATTCATGGTTTTCAGTGAGAAGGCTGTGCTAGCAGTAACCCTTTGCAATGCAAATGATGAGATACTGGCTCATGCAGCATTCTTTGACTACCCCAACTTGAATGTCGTGGACCAGGCTGAGTGGGAGAGCTGGCTAGTGAATGCATATGGCAACTATAAATGTAGCCCACTCAATTCACTCTTTCTCCATTATTTTGTAGCACAAGAGGAATATGGTCAGGGGTGTGCAAAAGAAATCCTGCGTACTGCTTTTAATGCAGTGCCTGAACTACACTTCATTTTTCTGGCCGTTCCAGTCGGCATTTTTCCTGGTGAGATGGGCTGCTTCATTAATCTCATTCACATATTACGACATGCTTTCATGTGTCCTTTGTTGCATTTTTCCTGGTGAGATGGGCTGCTTCATTAATCTCATTCACATATTATGACATACGCTTTCATGTGTCCGTTGTTGCATGTTTCAATTGCTTCATTTTTGTGTAGGTCTTCACCCTTATGAAAAATAAGTGTCGTCTTCACTCATTGGTGAAATCTATTGCAAAAGCACTTTTTAGTGTCTTGTTTTTCAAAACTGCAGTTTTAATGTGTTTGTTTCATTTTTTATTAATCTCCACTACTACATTTTTATTAGAAAGTAACAGCTTATTAGTATTTGTTTCACTACCATAAAATGCAATTATTTGATGGGAGTTCTTTTCATATTTCTTCCTAAAGAGCAGTTAATTGAGTAAGATTATTTAAATTTCCAGCTGTTTTATTTAGCTATTTAAAAAAAATATTTGTCACAAATTCATAAGTATGTAGTTATTATCAATCCATAATGAGTGTTTTTATTTTTGTTGTCTCTTATTTAAAAACTGTTAGTGCTAGGAGTTTTCATAAGACATGTATGATTCATTCTTTTTTAATTAAAAAAAAACTTCTGTAAGATAGATGTATTTTTTTCAGAATTTTTATTTAAAAATATTATAGTTCAGCTATTTAATGAGGTCATTTTGTTAGTTTGAAACAAGAAGCAAACTAAAACAAGAAGAAATTTTTTTTTCCTCAATTGAGAAACAAGTCAATGGAAAATAACAACTAAACAGAAAAATACTAAACCAGCAAACATATTGTTCTGATATTATTCAGTATTTTTAATTTTATTTACTATTTATTACAGTGCATTAATCATGTTTGCAATTGTTTAGTTAGATGCATTATTTTTCAAATAAAGTTTGAGGGTTTGAGGATTTCTTGTGGTTGAGTTCTTATAGATTTGATTATGAGATTATGTACACATTATACTGAGTACTTTTGGACATTTTATGGCAGTCACTGTCTCTCATTTATTTGCTGATGTTTCATTGAAAATACTAAGATTTGACTCAATAAAGTAAATAGAATTGAAATTTCTCATAATATTTTATTAACATTAGGCTACAGCTTATAAATAATAGGATGGTTAAGAAGCTTTCACTTTTGTGATATCATATCCCAACTACTCACTGATTCTAGGTTCTACATTTAGTAGGATGGTTTAGTGACTTTCACTACTGAAACATAATGCTGCATTTATTTACTGACTCATTTCAACAACAATTACAACACTTAGTAGGGTGGCTTAGTGGCTTTCAGTACTAAAACATAATACTGCATTTATATACTGACAGTTCAGCAACAATTACAACACTTAGTAGGGTGGCTTAGTGGCTTTCAGTAATGCTTTATCTACTTACTGACTCTCATTCTGCAATAGTTGGTGACTTTCACTGCTACAACATAATGCAACACTACTTACTGACTCTCAGTTCTACTACAATAGTTAGTAGAAGGGTTCATTCACTTTCACTGTAACAACATAAAGCTACAACAACTCACCAATTCTCATCTTCAATTCTTCATAATTTATTAGGAGGGTTCATTGACTGTCACTGCTGCAACACTCAGTAAAACAAGCTAATAATTTGTAAGAAAAAATAAAAAATTCTAGTATTTTGGAATTTTCTGTTTGTTAGGATTTTATTAACAATTTAGATAAGGAATTCTTTTATTAAAATGAAACAAGTAACAATTAGATTATGGGAGGTAACTTCTGATTTCCAAGAAAAACATTGTTTCAGAACCCTCTCTTGCCAGTGTCTTTTCGCCATTGGAGGTGATTGGAAAACATAAAGGGCCATCAAACAACATTGCTATGTTTGTTTGTAATCGTCATGATCATGTCCCAGTGCTTCACATCCGACCTTCCAGGTGAAGACCTTTGATTACTTTGTGATTTGAAGAGTTTTCAAGAGAATTTTATTTAGTAGTCTGTTGTCTTTGGAGATGAAGCTGCTTTGACTGATGTATGCATAATATAAATTTTTCATTAGGTTGTTTGAAAATATAAATGTTTTGACTGATGTATGCATAATATAAATCATTTGGTAGGTTGTTGAAGATCTAGTTGCTTTGACTGATGTAATCTATAAATAATTTTTATCTTTCATTTGATTGTTGAAGATCTAGTTGCTTTGACTGATGTAATCTATAAATAATTTTTATCTTTCATTTGATTGTTGAAGATCTAGTTGCTTTGACTGATGTAATCTATAAATAATTATTATCTTTCATTTGATTGTTGAAGATCTAGTTGCTTTGGCTAGAAATAAGTCATTCAGTAGATTGTTAAAGATAATAGTTGTTTTGTTTGTGGTATGCTAAAAGTAAATCATTTGGGTAGTGTGTGAATTGATTTTACCAGTGCCATATTAAGATGCCATAATGAGTTTTATTGATATTGAAAATAAAATATGTATTATAGATAGATTAAAATAGTGACAATGACTATAAATGCAAACTGATACAGACAGAAGTGCACACACACACACACACACACACACACACACACACACACACACGCACACGCACACACACACACACACACACACACATTAAAATGTTTATATGCATGTGCAGATAATATGATAAAAATTATCTAGGTCTTAGTAGTATTTTATGATATGCCATATTCTGGATTTTTTTCTGTTATGAGGTGCTTGAGTCCTTGGACATAAGCTCAAGTCCTAGAACATAATCACACTCTATATTATTTTTTTCACTTGTATTAATTTTAGTATTATTAATTAATCAAATTTCTACATTGATTAATTGTTTAAAAATATCTTTTAATGATTAATTTAAATAAACTTTTATGATTCCATTTATTGCTTTGAATTGGTTGCTGTAGTAGTGGTAATGATGGGTGAAGGTAGTGGTAAAAGTACAGAACTGATATTTTATCATTGTAGTGATGTTGTGGACTAGTACTAGTACAGCTAGCAGTAATAATATTATGTCAGTGTACTAATGCTAGTACTAGTACAGATTGCAATATTGGTATTGTGTCAGAGTAGTGATGCTAGTACTAGTACATATAGCAGTATTGGTATTGTGTCAGAGTAGAGATGTTGTGGACTAATACAAGTACATATAGCAGTATTAGTATTGTGTCAGAGTAGTGATGCTAGTACTAGTACATATAGCAGTATTGGTATTGTGTCAGAGTAGAGATGTTGTGGACAAATACAAGTACAGATAACAGTATTGGTATTGTGTCAGTATAGTGATGTTGCAGACTAATACAAGTACAGATAGCAGTATTGGTATTGTGTCAGTATAGTGATGTTGCAGACTAATACAAGTACAGATAGCAGTATTGGTATTGTGTCAGTGTAGTGATGTTGTGGACCAGTACTAGTACAGAGAACAATAATGATATTGTAAAGTAAGAAGATATTGCAGATGAGTATACAACTGTATTGTTGACAGTAATGACATTCATGTTGACATTTTCAGAGTAGAGGACCATGATGACTTAGCTCCACTCTTCAACCAACAAAATGAAATGCTAAGGAAAACCTATGGTGATTACTATTTGGCTGAGCTTATTGAGGCACAAAATGAACATATGAGATGCTTTGTGGCTGAGGTCAGTTACTCATAATCAGGAGGGTGGATATTGCCCAGAGATTGTAGGGAGCTAATTAAAGATTTTTTTTGGTTGTATTTATTGTTTGTTTCAAATAATCATATTTTCTTCTGCCACCAGCTCACAGCAAATTGACTAGCAGACCTGTGCTTGTTTGTTTAAAAATATCTTTTTTTTTTCACCAACTCACAGAAAATTGACTAGCAGACCTGTGCTTGTTTGTTTAAAACAATCATTTTTTTTTCACCAACTCACACCAAATTAACTTAAAGATCTGTACTTGTTTTCATGGTGATGAACAACCCTTTCATTAAAATTTAAAAAAAAAATCTTTCTTACCCTTTAAATTATGGGAGACATTAAAAGTCTCATATACACTACACTAGATACTTTACTTTTTAAATGTTTCATATAGACAACATTAGGTAAATCTCATTAAGTGTTCCATTTAGACAACTAGTAAATCTTGTTAAGTGTACCATATAAACAATACTAGATAAATCTCATTAAGTATGCCATATAGACAACATTAGGTAAATCTTGTTAAGTGTGCCATATAGACAACATTATGTAAATTCTGTTAAGTATACCATTAAGACAATACATGTACTAGATAAATCTCATTAAGTGTGTCATGTATACTGCACTGGAATTTTAATTGTTACCATCAGATGACTATGTTCAAAAATGGAAAACTGTTTCTTATAATACATTCTTCATATCTGGTGTATAAGTTCTTTTTGATAGGAGAAACAGTATCAGATATTCATTGTAGAATATAATGTTTATTATTTATTTTATTATTTTTAATAAATATATATGTATATAATACTACTGAAATTCTCAAATTAGTTTTGTATTCATCTAGAACATATGTTGAATAAGATAATTAATTATTTGAATTGCTGTGATGTTTCCAGAGAGCAATTTATGCAGTCCTGGTAAAAGATTAAATCAAGGCAGGTCTTTTCTTTGTGCTTCACTCCAGAAGTTTACTTTGCTCCAGAAGTATATTTCTGGGCAGTACTTGTGCTTCACTCCAGAAGTTTACTTTGCTCCAGAAGTATATTTCTGGGCAGTACTTTTTTACTTTGTGCTTCACTCCAGTAAGTTTACTTTGCTCTAGAATATATGTCTGGGACAGTACTTTTTCACTTTATTTTGTGTGTTTGTTTACTTTGGCATATTGAGCTCAGGATATTTTTATCTTGCAATTGTGCACTTGAGATGTTTTGGGATGAAAAATATTTGTGTGCAGATTGAAGGTTCAGCAGTGGGATTTATGAGTGTTGTTGATGACATCAACTTTGACTTGCTGAATGAATGCTTTGAGCTTGGAACTTTACATGGCCTACGCAAGCCACACCCGAGTGATGTCACCACACCAGATCCAACTCCCATTGCAAGTCCTGTACCTTTAAAGAGTATGTTTGTAATGAAAAACAAAATATCAAAATAATTAAAATATTGATTTAGCAAAATTCAGGAAAGTTATACCATTAAAAACTGTTGTTAGTAGTAGATATATTTCACGATTGTTTATATTCTGGATATGAATGGAAAGTTTCAATTTGAATTATATATTAATTTTAGGTAAAAGAGTGCAGAATGATAATATTTTGCCTTTAGCAATTTCTGCCTATACTGTGAGCTCATTCCCAGGTATCTGTCAGAGAGATTATTATTATTATTCAGCCTCTTTCCATGACTTCTGTTTTTGACTGTCACTTGTGTTCCAAGGTCTCGGAATCTTACCAAGATTCTGGGAGATCCAAGGTTTTACGGAGGATGTGGGCACTTCCGAGGAGCACTGCTTTGAGTAGTGGAGTGAGTCTGTGGTTTCCAGGGAGTTTATTCAGATAGCCTTCCAGTTCAGATGTTATGTTTCCCAAGGTTCCTATCACTATATATATATATATATATATATATACACTTCTATCTACATTATCAGTTTAAAGTAGTCTATACTTTCTTATATATACAATTCCATCTACAATCTACTTATACCTCCACATGTGTTACCAACTATATTTGAATGTATTACATCTGTATTCAACTTGCACTTCCAAATATATTGCATTCTGTACTCCCACGTTACAATTACTGTTAAATTACATATATACTGCCTCTAGACTTCCACATGAGAATATTATTAATTTACCATGTATACTGCCATCTAGACCACCATATTATAATACTACATAATATACCATATATATAATCTGCTATCTAGATACCCACATTATAATACTATAAAATTAAAATGTATACTGCCATCTAGACCACCATATTATAATTACTATTAATTTACATTATATACCATTATCTATCTAGACTTCAGTATGTATTCTACTGTTTTCTTTATATTAACTTTATCTTTGCATTAATGTCCACTAACCTACTATACCTAAACATTTAGGTCCAAACATCTTATATTAATGCCCAAACCTATGTAGGTTGATTGTGTTGTTGAAAATAGTCTTTGAATCTTGTTCTGTCTTGAGTAAAGTCAGCTCATTTGCTGGTTTAATGTCACATTTAGTTTGACTAAAGTCAGCTCATTTGCTGGTTTAATGTCACATTTAGTTTGACCTAAAGTCAGCTCATTCACTGGTTTAATGTCACATTTAGTTTGAGTAAAATCAGCTCATTCACTGGTTTAATGTCACATTTAGTTTGACTAAAGTCAGCTCATTTGCTGGTTTAATGTCACATTTAGTTTGACTAAAGTCAGCTCATTCACTGGTTTAATGTCAAATTTAGTTTGAGTAAACTCAGCTCATTCACTGGTTTAATGTCACATTTAGTTTGAGTAAAATCAGCTCATTCACTGGTTTAATGTCACATTTAGTTTGACTAAAGTCAGCTCATTTGCTGGTTTAATGTCACATTTAGTTTGACTAAAGTCAGCTCATTCACTGGTTTAATGTCAAATTTAGTTTGAGTAAACTCAGCTCATTCACTGGTTTAATGTCACATTTATTTTGAATAAATACTGGATACTGTGGAAGAATGTTACCTTTCATATTCACACAGTGTTATTTCCTGTTATTTGAACTGTTATCATCTGATTATATTATTCTCTTAGGAATTTTGGTTATTTTTACTATTAACGTCATTGATATTAGTAGGGTCTCTATCCTTTATTGTTTGTTGAGTGACCATCCTGTGTGTTAGGATCTTTATTTTAGTTTGTTTGTAGGGTTTTATACTGAGATGTTAGTAGTCTTTCATGTGCTATTAATAGCATCTCCATTTTTGCTGCAGTGTCTAATCTTTGTTGCTATGGTTAGTCCTTGCTTGTATTATAAGTAGTCTCCCTTCTGCAGTTAGTAGGATCTCCAACCTTGATATAGTGTCTAATCTTTGTTGCTATGATTAGTCCTTGCTTGTATTATAAGTAGTCTCCTTTCTGCTGTTATAGGATCTCTAACCTTGATATAAAATCTAATCTTTGTTGTTATGGGCAGTCCTTGCTTGTACTATTACTCGTTTTTCCTGTGCCATTGGTAGTATCTCTCCCCTTGTAGTGTCAAGTCTTTGCTGCCTGTACTTTATTATGCTCTTATTGTTAGTTCTTATTGTTAGTTCTTTATTGTTCTTATTGTTAGTAGTCTCTCTTCTGCTGTTAATAGTATCTGCATCCTTCTTGTAGTTTTACTATTTGTACAAATAGTCTCTGTCCTGTATTGTTAGTATTCTCTTTTGTGCTGTTACTAGGATCTCCATCCTTAGTGGGTCCAAATTTAGTACTGTACTAATAAAACATGTCCCATATTGCTAGTAGTCTGCACTGCACTGTGAGTAATACCTTTGTTATGTGTTGTTAGTAGTATTTCTGTCTTATGTTAGTAACTGTGCAGTTAATAAGTTTTCTATCTTGTTCAGTAAGTTATTCTCTCTTGTCTGCTGTTAGTTGGGTTCTGTGATGCTAAAGCTGCATGTTAATGGATATTATTATTATCATTTAGTTAATGGTTATTATTATTATCATTAATTAATCATCCTTAACTAATTACAAGTGATGAGAATCTTAATTTATGTTATTAATAATTCTCCAGTAGACACCACTCGTCCCTCTCATTTCATGGATATGCAGATGCTATAAATGTTTTCTCTCTTCCACAACATCAGACAAACATCAAACAGTATTTCCATAGATGGAAAACTTACTAAAGAAGACAAATCCATTCTTTAATCTATATTTAGTGATTTCCCCCATCCACCCAATGTTGTAGTCTGTCACCTGTATTTACTTACTATCCTGGTTGTATATATCAGGGGGCTTGAGCTATCTTCTTGAACTATCACTCTTCTATTCTACATTATCTATCATTCGTCTTTCTAACTCATGTAGCCAGCCAGAAAGTGTGTAAGGTTATGGGTGCCCGGAAAGGTGGAGAATTAATATTTTGCTCATCTCTCAGCACAGACTCCTCTCGGAGATTGTAAAAGAAAAATGTGCACTGTGTTTTTCAGTATCAAAAATAATTACCCTTTCTGTGTTATTTCTGCATTTATGTCAGAGAAAGAAACTTAGTTTGCTTTGAAATTTTACTTTTCATTCAATTTTAGATCTTGTTTAGATAGATTTAAGTAATCTCTATTCTTAGTTAGATTTAAGCAATCTCTATTAAAAGGTAGATTTAAGTAATCTCTATTAGAGGGTAGATTTAAGTAATCTATTAGAGAGTAGAATTAAGTAATATCTATTAGAGGGTAGATTTAAGTAATTTATTAGAGACTAGAATTAAGTAATATCTATTAGAGGGTAGATTTATGTATTAGAATTGTTTACTTATTGTGTTGATGTAGGTAGTATGGCTATATAGAGTAGAAAGCAAAAACAATATTAATTGAAAATTACTAAAAATGATTAATAAAATTAATGAGTCAGGCATTTTTGTTTGTATTCAGTTGAAATACCTGAGGAAAAGCCATTGACTGCTTCAACCAGAATGGATAAAACAGATACTGAAGTTATTGTGGATAAAATGTCCCCTGAAGCCATCAAGGATAAGCATCACCCAGATGAAGGCAAAGGTACTGCAGAGAAGACTGGCAGAAGTGACATGGTATCAGACAGCCATCAGTCCAATGGCAGCAAAAATAATTTTTTAAAAATAAATAGTTAGACTGGGCATTTATATTTGAAATTTTTACATATTATATTTTTAACCCTCAGTGATGACTTCCCCTGAAGAAAGGTTTGTTGCTTTGCATATGGGAATAATGCACTTCCCTCCAAATATCTTTTACAGCAGCTTAAAAACAGAAACACAAAATAACTGTACCAGTATCTGTTTTACTAGAATAAAAGTTACAAACTCAGTCTACAATACAATTTTTTTTCTTTCATAGCTTGTTTATATTTGAAACATTTTTACACTATTTGAAAGTAGTCATTTCATCCAATATGTTAAAAAATAATGAAACACATATTGACCACTTTAAACTTCAAGCTGTTATGTTGTAGACAGTACACAAGGAGATGTCAAGGTCGTGAAAAAACTGAGTGATTTACATGTGGGAGAGAGTTTTCAGTCGCTGTTCTCAGATGTTCATGACACGATTGAGCAAGAATTAGCAGATGACACAACTTTACAGACAGTGGTGAGTTTTATCCTGGCTGTTTTTTACTTAATGCAGGGATCATGACCTGGCATTTCTGAATCTTGTTACATGCATTTTCCTTCCAAAGGAGTATTAAATAAGACACTTCATATATTCTGCTTTATCTGGAAAGTTGACCTAGATAGGCCATGACCTCTTACATAGGATGGATGTAAACAGATTATTTGTGTAGGAAATTGTTTGAATTTCTGTTAAAGATAATAAGAAAACTAAGAAAATTAACAACCTTTCTGTGTTTTCTGTATGTTTTTAAAAAAAAATTTTTTGTGTGTGACGAAAATGGTGGATTTGTGACATGATGCTGGTTGGTGCAAAAGCGCATGATGCATATATTTAATATATAAAAATGAAAACCCAAACACACATAAATCGAATAAGTACATCCAAAAGAGTCTTCAAATATGTTTATGGGTTTAATAATTTCATAATATAATACTCAACAATGCAACAAAAATTTATGACCACTCGCAATTCTTCATTACTGACACCGTACACACTATAGATAAGCTGAAAACAATGACCTTCCAACTTGCTTGAACTTCTAGTGACCAGTTTATTTTTAGTGTGGATGAATATCATTAGTATTCTTGGGTGATTTTAACAAAATACAAGCCGAGATTTAGTAAAAACAATTTTTATCCATAAAAGGTATGTTCATTATCAAAATTTCCCGGTATGAGTGAACAGCTAAAAAAAATGTTTAAAAACAATCCCATAAGAGGTGAACTATTTTTAATAAAATAAGTCACAAGGTCATGACAGAAGGTTAAGAAATGTGCATGGCCGATGTTTTCAGCAAGTAGACGGATTCATAAAAATAATTTCCTTTTTTCATTTCAAATGGAAGTACATGTAGTATAGTTACAATCACGAATGGAAGACTATGTCAGTGCTTATCAAGGTAAGAATATTTTTTCTTGTTAAAATGTGAATAACAATTGATGAAATATAACAATTCTTGTAGTAAAGTGTATCCAAAAGGTTGGTATAAAAAGAAACTAATAATTCTAACTTTTATTTTTGACAATCATGTCACACTTATGGGTCACCTTTCTAGAGAATCACACATATAATGTATGTGTAGAGAGTGTGTGTGTGTGTGTGTGTGTGTGTGTGTGTGTGTGTGTGCGTGCGTGCGTGCGTGTGCGTGTGTATGTATGTGTGTATGTGTGCGTATGTGCGTGCGTGTGTGCATGCGTGTGTATGTGTGTGTGTGTGTGTGTGTGTGTGTGTGTGTGTGTGTGTGTGGTGTGTGTTGTACATGCATGCATTCTTTTAGCATGTAAGACAAAGCTTCAATAGTCCACATCACTCTATCAATGTTGACTACCCTTTCAATCACATAATCTACACTATAGTTAAGACTAGTTAAGTGATGTCTGTTTTATGTTACCTTATAATGAAATGTGTATAGTTTTCTTACATTAAAAAATATGTTATCCAAGTTTATAATACAAATATATATTCTAAATAGTTCAGTTGTTGATTTTAATCAGAAATCAAGATTGCAGTTAAACAATATAGCCTGAATAAAAACGTTTTTGATGAATAATCACCTTCTTTTCATAGACTGCAGTTGGCCAGCATGTAGCTAAATAAATTATATCTAAAAAAGTGTTGAATAAAAATGCTTCAATGACTGATAGCAAGATAGTTAAATAATACATCAAATTACTGGTAATCAAGACAGCTAGACAATACATCTTAACAGTTATTACAAGGACAATTACATAACAATCCAGTGCTGTCTTCAAGATGTAAATAATAGTGTGGCAGATTAAATTTGCCTCTCCCTATTTAATTGTTATATAAATTGTTAAATTGTCAAAGTGACCCATCTTGGGCACTCCTTATGATGGTATTTTTTGTAAATGTCAAGAGTTGGAGTAAACAGTTTCAGTTGAGAATATGATAGAAATTGCTGTTGCAATCCAAACCAATTCCAACTGGATTAGTAGTTTTTCTGGCTAATAGTTTCACACTTGTTCATAACATTTTTATCCAATGGGGATGGACTAAAAGTTTCTTTGTTGAAGAAATACTGTATTCTATTCACTCTGAATTTGAATATAACTCGAGTCCGGTCATAAAGGCAATCGCTAGCTTATGGTAAGTTAACTGACTGATAAAGAAAGAATGGACTTAGAATATTTCATACATGTTTGTTATTGATCTATGATTTGAATTAGAATATGATTATGTAATTCAACCATAATTTCTGTGTTTGTTAATTTGACTACATTGTACATTATACTTGCAAATTTTGATTGATGCTATATTTCTTATGTTGTGTGTGTATCGGGCTAATGAAAATGTTGCAGGATTTTGTAAGTTGAGAATGTTTATAAGAGAGAAAGGAGTTTAGAGATGAAATATGCCTGAAATTTAGTGCTGCAATAATTAGACTTTTACAGAGAAAGCATGCCTTTTTTTCCTTTTGCTCCAGGCGGTAGTGACTACTGTACTTGCTTGGTCACGTTAATTGTGAATCCAGCATTGTCGTCAACTTATTAGTAAAATGTGTTGCTGTAAGTTGATTCCTGTGAATTCCATTTGAGAGCCAATAAAATAGAAATGATGGCTTGAGTTTGGTTTCAAGAATTCATGAAGATTATATTGAATGTTCTTTGTGGTGTGGTTGAGTACTACACATGAGGATTCGAGACTTTCCTCCTGATGTGCTTGTGAGCACATCTGAAATTCAGGCCGATTCTCTACAATGTGCTTTGTGAGCTGATCAAAGATTCTGGAACAGTTGTGTAATGTGCCTAGAAATGATACATAAGATCATTGCCTGAATAAAAATGACAGTTGTGTAATGTGCCTAGAAATGATACATAAGATCATTGCCTGAATAAAAATGACAGTTGTGTAATGTGCCTAGAAATGATACATACGATCATTGCCTGAATAAAAATGACAGTTGTGTAATGTGCCTAGAAATGATACATAAGATCATTGCCTGAATAAAAATGACAGTTGTGTAATGTGCCTAGAAATGATACATACGATCATTGCCTGAATAAAAATGACAGTTGTGTAATGTGCCTAGAAATGATACATAAGATCATTGCCTGAATAAAAATTGACAGTGACTTGCTGCAAACTGCGTATCATGAACATGTGCCAGTGACAGCTGACATCTTTGAAAAGGCTTTGTGTGTTGACTTTCATTTATTCTCTGGAACTCTACACTCATTTCTGTGATGATATCCATGAACTTGATTATATATTTATGTTAATTGACTGCAACTGTCTAGTTAGGATAAACTGAATGATTTTCTAGTGTTAATTGAACATTGTTGTGAAGTGATGTAAATGTCAACACTCTTTGATTATATTCATATATTTGATTGTTGATTTAATAAATTTATTGTTAAATTTATTGACCTTCTTACAAATATTGATAACCTTATGTTGGAGAAGAAAGTGGATGGATAGGGACTTGCTAAATATAGATTAAAAGATGGATTTCTTCTTCTTTGGTAAAAATTTTTCCACCTATGGAAATACTGTGCGACAGTAAATGTTTTGTCTTTAATATTGTGGAAGAGAGAAAATGTTTACAGCACCTATATATCTGCCAAGTGAGAGATAAGTGGTGTCTTCTGGAGAATTATTAATAACATAAATTAAGATTCTCATCACTTGTATTTAGTTATGGATGTTTAATTAATAATAACTGATAACTAAGAATAGATTTGGCTTTACAAATACATTTAAATGTTGTCATCAAGATTTAAATAATACTCCTGAATAGCTTTTAATAAATTAACTAATAGTTATAAATAGGTGTCTTCATAACTATTTAGATATCTGTATGCTGATTCACTTGTTTATTTACCCTCATACATTGCATTAATCTTCATCAAGGTGTACATCCTAACACATATATTAAGAGAGAGTAATTAAGCATCTAATTAAGCAACATTTGTAACATAAAAACCTTTTTTAAAATATAAACAAAAACAGCTGTCAACAAAAGAAAATAAATCACTTCATGACATGTACAGAAAATAATATTTTCCAGTGAGCACAGTCTTGCTGTTTGCCTGCTTTCTTATTGTACATTTTTTATTTACTGATTATTTTCATAATATATTTTAAATTGTCTTTGTGTTCTGTTAGTGTTATTCGCTCATTATTTCCATATAATATATTAAATTGTCTTCATGTTCTCTTAGTTTTATATATTGATTATTTTCATACAATATATTAAATTGTCTTTGTGTTTTCTAATGTTATTTACTGATTATTTCCATATATAGTATATTAAATTGTCTTTCTGTTCTCTAAGTGTGATTTACTTGCAGATCATAATTTTCTTGCAACATTTATATAGAAATTCTGACATTCAAGCATCAGTTTTTTCTCTACATGGTAATCTTTTTTGTTTAGTCCAGTGAATCTAGCAATGAGTCAGTTGCTCCAGTAAAGCCATTTGTCAGCAAACGTTTCATACCACAGTACCATGGAGAACCAAATGCTTTCAGCATTCAACTGTTTTGTATTGAAGAGCATTCTGAAATGAGGTCAGTGCACTTGTGTTGAATAAGAAATTATTGTGTATTTTTATTTTGACCAAAACTTTCTTTGTTACAGGATTCCCACGCAGGTCTGGAATTCTTAACAAGTCTGGAATTTGATTTTAGAATCTCCAGGCCTGGAAAATGAAAATCAGTCAAATGTCAAAATAGTCTTGAAAAAGTCTTAAATTTGAGGGATTTCTTTTACCGTTTTAATTTTGGGGCCGTCTGCAGACAGAAAATCAGAAACCATTTTGCTAAATATCGGAAACCTTGCCTTTATACATTCAGAGTAATTGCCTTTTTCAGATAATGTATGCATTACTGAGAAAACGCGGGAGAGGGCAGTCATTGTGACTTTCCAATTTCTACTGAACATAATTATATTATTAATAGTATACTCTAATCTTGGTTGGAGAGGTCGGATTACCAATTTCCACTGAACATAATTATATTATTAATAGTATACTCTAATCTTGGTTGGAAAGGTTGGATTACATAGAAAAAAATTCATTTAAAACTGTTAGTGGCTTGTTCTGAAACCAATTGCAACCTATTTAAAAAGTTGCCACACACCTTGGGTCCAAAAATGGTACATTAATAACTTCATATCGATTTGGTTATGCAATAATGTGATCTGTACATCTTTAATTGATTAACACCAATATTTACATAATCCATTTCTTCAAAAATAACAGTTTTGAGCATCTCAATATTCCCATAATTTCATATTGATAAAAAAAAATTTGAGTCAGTTTCACAACAAAAAACTGACCATCATCCCTTGAGAAGAGCCAGTTTTCACAAAAACCAACCTATTTAAAAACTTAAAACTGCTTGTCAGAAATATGCTAAACCTTCCAGAAAACGAGAAGGATCTATACTGAATCTGAAACAGAAATAAAATATAAAATATCTTCAGGATTTCTGGAGATATTTGCATCCCCCACACCCCTACTTCCAAAACTGGGTAGCACAATTTTTGCGCATGTATAACATCACAACTCGGGAAGTATTTCTGATTCTAACCAAATTTAGATATGTTCTACTGTATCCAATATCTACAAGCCTAGATTATTTCATAATTTTCTATTAATAACTTACAGAGATGAATAGCTTCATTAGCGCTAGAAATGTCACATTTTCTGTTACTGCTATCTTGCGCATGACGTCTCTAGCATATATTTTTTTTTTTACATTGTACTAACACTGATAGTATTCGAAAGAGGTATCAATTTTCAAATCACTGGACACCAATTGCAAACTTGTACATTTAAATTTGTGCTTACTGCATGAGATTAACCATGGTCACCAATTTTTGCATTTTTGCCCAAACTGCCCAAAAATTTTTCTAAATCTCAGCAATATTGCACATTGGGCTATGGGCAAATAAACTATAATAACATGTGATGAGGACGATTCTGACATTAGTAAGCTATCCCTGTTCAGAAAGCTATCCGTGTAGCAAGCAATCTCTGTTTAGTAATCAGTGCTCACATCGTATTATATTGATTGGTGGATTGATAAGGAAAACAAATTTACACTATTGGAGAAAACTCAGACACCTGCAGTGATAGATATGATTTGTTAAACATTGATGGTCTATTAAAACACATTAATAGAATTCCTATGTCAAATGATATTTAATGATATCAAACAGCCAGTAATTCAGACTATTGAGACAAATGGTCAGTTTTAGACTTCATCTAGATGAAACAACTGATGTCAGTGATGATGTATGTTCATTATCCTGGTCAAACCAATATGGAAGAAGAGTTTTTTTGTTTTGCTGGCCACTTACTACAACTACCATATAGAGAAGATATTATTAATAAGGAGAGCTTGTTTCTGGATGAAGATAGGTCTGCAGTGGAGTATGTGTTTCAGCCTGTGTGCATTGATGGTTCACCAGCTATGTTTGGTTTCCGCTAAGGGTTTTATGCACCAAGAAGCAAGGAAGTAATCCCATAGGTCAAGGTTTTCCATTTTTTTCTCCATAAGGAGAATCATCTTTTGGAGGAGTTTGGTATTGTAGAGGGAGGCCTCCAAGCTGTTAATTTTATATGCAAGAGGATTTTTAGCGTTCAGATGTTGACTTTGACTTTACAAATGTTCTATGTCCTTCTGCGATCAGGTGGTTATCTTGAGAAAATGTTCTTCAAAGAGTTGTGGCATTGCCTAACTAGATCAAAGCATTCTTGTTTGAAAATACTTGCCCTTTGGCCTCACAGTTTGAGATGGAATGTTGGATACTGATACTAGCCTACCTGTGCAATTCAGTTGCAGAATTCAGTAAGTTGCAAGGTCGTGATCAAACAGCTATTGGGATGACATAAAAGTTGACTACTTCTGAAGGTAAATTAACATTATGGAAGAAGAAAGTGAAAGATAATAAGATTGATTCTTTTCCAAAATTAAATCTGCTATTGAAGATAAAAATCTATTTATCTGAAGTTAAAGGCATTGTCAAACATTTGGAAAAATGTACCTTGAGTTTGACTGCTACATACCAGAGGACATGAGCAAGAACAGTTGGGTTTGAAATTCATTTGAAGTTGATGTTGAAGACTTGCCTGGTGAAATTTAATGTTGATGTTGAAAACTTACTTGACAACATTTGATGTTGATGTTGAAAACTTGCCTGATGACATTTGAAGTTGATGTTGAAAACTTACCTGATGACATTTGTAGTTGATGTTGAAAACTTACCTGATGACATTTGTAGTTGATGTTGAAAACTTGCCTGATGATATTTGAAGTTGATGTTGAAAACTTACCTGATGACATTTGAAGTTGATGTTGAAAACTTACCTGATGACATTTGTAGTTGATGTTGAAAACTTGCCTGATGACATTTGAAGTTGATGTTGAAAACTTGCCCAGTGAAATTTCAAGTATTAACTTAAAAGCTTGAAAGCTTATGTCAAAGTCAGATTAAAAACCTTTTTCTCAAGATTATTGTGTCCTTGTCAAAAAGTCTTAGTACTTGTAATATTTGTACTAATATTTTCTATTGTAGGTGGGAATTTTTACAGTCTATTCTGTATTCATAGCACTTATATGGCTTGAAGTCTTAAAACAGCATTTATAGGATTTGAATTCCACTGACAATTTATACAGCATTTATAAGATTAGAAATGTACTTATCCGATTAATAAGGCCTAAAACATTTAAAGAGCTTGAAGTGCAATCATAAAATCTGTTGTACTAAATATCCTACTACCTAATTGTGCCATGATGCTTATTGTAGTATAATTTTATTTTGTTTGTAAGAATTGTTCAAGTTTGTAGCACAGTTTTATGGTGATGGTTGACAATTTGTCCATTGACATGACATTTATAAAAATAGTTTTGTGGATTCCTTTCAGGTCTACAGACTTTTTGCCAATGGCATTCTCTCAGTTCCCCAACAGGGATTTCTGCATCATCAGTATTCCACACCTTGTTCCTGAATTTCCACTTATCCAGAACTTTCTGGTCAGTTGTGCATTTTTGTTTTTATTGGAACTGTGCTTATGTGAATGTGTATATGCATGGAATATGTGTAAATGTGTGTGTTTGAAAAAATATGTATGAAGTGATGCATACCTTGGTCATAAACATGAGGATAATGGTGATGAATGATGATGATGGATAGCATTCACAGCAATAGAGATGACAACACAAACAATAGTTGTTTCATATTCTTTATTGCCTGTAGACACCATAAAGGGCAGGGATGAGACAGCTGTAGACAAAAACTTTGGTTCATGCAGACGCAGACACAAACGATCAAGTGATTAAGCCATCAAGTCACTTAAGAGACACACACTTCATTCAAGTGGTGGTGGTGGTGGTGGTGGTTATGATCATTATATTCTATGAGGGCGGCCCTCCACGAAGCCCACATAGGCTGAAAATAAAAATCTAGTGCGAAAGGCTTCTAAAAATAACTTCTGTCTTTTTTTCATTTTACATTAAATTACTTTCAGATTACTAAGAGTTATATTAAAAATAAAATATATAATGAAACTACCATAATTATACTTTCATACACAAATCTTTCCTAACATATAATCTAAAGATTTAGACCTACAAATGTATAATAAAATAAAATCTGTGTTGATGGGCTGTAGGAAAAGCATTCACACACAAATGAATTACAAAATACACAAATGCAATAACATTATTCATCATATAAAAATATGTCAATTAAAAATATAAACTATTTCCTTTCTAAATCTTTAAATGTCAACTTTGGTTACTAACTAACTAAAACAGTATACACCAATAAAAGCATGTATTCTAAGACAGCACTATACTTTAGCACTGAAATGTTTATGTATTACTATCTACCTAAAACAGTATACAACAATAAAAGCATGTGCTCTCACACAGCTCTATAAATTAGCATTGACATGTTTATGTATTACTAACTTCCTAAAACAGTATACAACAATAAAAGCATGTGCTCACACAGCTCTATAAATTAGCATTGACATGTTTATGTATTACTAACTTCCTAAAACAGTATACAACAATAAAAGCATGTGCTCACACAGCTCTATAAATTAGCATTGACATGTTTATGTATTACTAACTTCCTAAAACAGTATACAACAATAAAAGCATGTGCTCACACAGCTCTATAAATTAGCATTGACATGTTTATGTATTACTAACTTCCTAAAACAGTATACAACAATAAAAGCATGTGCTCACACAGCTCTATAAATTAGCATTGACATGTTTATGTATTACTAACTTCCTAAAACAGTATACAACAATAAAAGCATGTGCTCACACAGCTCTATAAATTAGCATTGACATGTTTATGTATTACTAACTTCCTAAAACAGTATACAACAATAAAAGCATGTGCTCACACAGCTCTATAAATTAGCATTGACATGTTTATGTATTACTAACTTCCTAAAACAGTATACAACAATAAAAGCATGTGCTCACACAGCTCTATAAATTAGCATTGACATGTTTATGTATTACTAACTTCCTAAAACAGTATACAACAATAAAAGCATGTGCTCTCACACAGCTTTATAAATTAGCACTGACATGTTTATACTCCAATATACTACAAGATTTTAAGAAAAGGGAAACAATCGTGACCTAATTTGCAGATAGCTATGGTCCTACTTAAAAAACAAACAATAAGCACTGTACACAAGCACATACAAATGTGGCTGTACAGAAGTACACACAGATGCAGCTGTACACAAGCACACATGGATGCATCAGCATGCACTATGATACACGCACAGAAATACCTGCAAAAAACATTAACTAAATAACAGGGGATATATAATATATATAATGTGTGTGTGTGTGTGTGTGTGTTCCTTGAGTATGTATGCTCAATAGTTAATCGAAATCACACATTTATGGTTAAGTTGTTTTATTCTTTCGTATGATGCAGCAAAAGTTTGAATGTGATGTGATATCTTGTGGACCTATGCTAATGATTTGTTGTTGTTGTTTCTTAATTATTTTTCTTTCATACAGACAGGTGTATATATTGTAGGATTAGGGTAACTTTCACGGACTTATATAAGTCCTGGGCAGCAGGGCCACATTAACTTCCCAGGGGAGATAACAGATAAAAGCACTTACCAGTAATGTTCCTTTACCCAAAGAAGTCTCCACTAGTACCTATTTTGTTTAAAATTTGATGACATGGTCAAGCAGTTTGCACTTTTTTAAAACCTATATATTGTTGACACTCTCATTTATTACTATAATCGTTTTGTCTGACTTCATCACTGCCTTATGTGAGAAATATTTACAGTTGAAGATTGTGATCTTGACTTAAGTTATCAAATTTGCAGTCCTACATTTACATCTTGCTGCAACAATTTATCAAATTAGACATCTTCCTGAAAGAAGTTATTAAATTTGCAGTCCAACTTTGACATCTTGACTGAAACAAGTTATCTAATTTGTAGTCTTTGTCATCTTGCCTAAAACAAGTTTTCTGAGGTGCACATTAACATGAACATCATTCTTTCCCATATAGTTTGACTCCCAAAATTAGATTAGTTTCATCCAATTAAAACTAAAGGAATGTAGTCCTGAAAGATATTTTAGCAACAACTGGCTAAACATTCTTTAGATTTTTTCTTAGAAACATGTCTGTTTCTTATTGTGACTTTTAGGTATCATTTAGCAATTGCTCTTTGCCCCTTTCATAATTGGGAACTTTTTAACACCATCATTTTTGTTTGTTTGTATGTATGCTGCCAGCATTTACATTGCAATATTGCATCAGAAAATTCCTTCCTCCTGTTTCTCAAAAATTACTTTTGTAGGATGATAAATTGTAATGTTTCTATACTGACTATTATATGATAGAGAATTTGTAATATCCTTGTACTGATTATTATCATATGATGATGAATGATGTTTCTCTATACTAATTATCTTATTATGATGAATTCCATCTTTCCTAAGTATTATCATCTCAATGGCAAGACTCTGCACTGGCAGGGAGCTTTAGTAACCATTTTTGTGTACCTTTGACAGCAATGTTTAAGTACACATTCTCACAGTGCCTAAAATAGAAAAGTAACTGCTAAAAAAAAAATTGTTACAAGACATACAATTATTACATACTGTTACATAAAATAGGTATGTAACAGTATGTAATAATTGTATGTCTTGTAACAATTTATTTTTAGCAGTTACTTTTCTTCAGTAAACTATTGATAATTTATGTTTCAGACCATGTATACACTCTTAGTGTTAAATTACAGAGATGCATTCTTATAATTTAATGATGTTTCAAAAATGTCCCCCAAAATTCAATACTAGGGGACAGTTTAAAAAAAATAATTTGACAGTAAAGGGGTTAATAGACTGTCAGTAGAATAATACTAATAGTCGAATAATACACTGATTGTAAAATAATGCACTGACAGCAGAATAATGCACTGACAGTAGAATAATGCACTGACAGTAAAATAATGCTTATAGCAGAATAATGTACTGACAGTTGAATAATGCACTGACAGTAAAATAATGCACTGACAGCAGAATAATGCACTGACAGTAAAATAATGCACTGACAGCAGAATAATGCACTGAGAGTAGAATAATACTAATAGAAGAATAATGCACTGACAGAAGAATAATGCACTGACAGTAAAATAATAGAATAAATCACTGACAGTAAAATAATGTACTGACAGTAGAATAATGCACTGACAGTAGCATAAAAATAAATTGCATTGACCTGTGGATCACCCCTTCTAAGAGGTGAAAATAATGTTTTTGTCATGCATTGTACAGCGAGTGGTACCACGCAGCCCCAGCACTTTGCCTCAGGAGCTGTATGTATTTCATCGTTCAGGGCTTATCAAGTGAGTACCACTATACTCCTGTCATTATGTTATTTATTCAGGGCTTATCAAGTGAGTACCACTATACTCCTGTCATTATGTTATTTATTCAGGAGTTATTGAGTGAGTACCATTGGTAATACTACTGTCATTATTTTATTTATTCAGGGCTTATTGAGTACCACTGCTGATACTAATGCCTTTATTTTATTTATTCAGGGCTTGTCCATTGAGTACTTCTGTTAATACAAATGTCACTATTGTAATTATTCAGATTATGATGTTTCAACTCAAATCATTGACCTTATCAATCATTTTTGACAGGAAATTTAAGGTGAGACCAGCTTGCACCAAAGATTTTGAAGACGTAAAGAAACTTGTATGCAAGATACAGCTAAATGAAAACTTGCTTGCTGACCTGAACCAGTTTAACAAAGCACGGCGTGACCCTGTGAGTTTCATGTTTATTTTCTTGGGACCCTATTTATTTATATATTGTCTTGACCTTAGCATATTTATATTAGTGTAGCCTTGTGAGTTTCATGTTAATTTTGGTGTGATTTTGTGAGTTAGTTACACATTTATTTATTTTATTTCGGAGCTAGGTGGCCAAGATGTCTAGATCTGTACCTATGCAGAAGTGAGTAGAGTTATGGTTCGAGACCCACTTACTGCCAAGCTCTGGATTGTTGTGCTCTGTATTCAGATGGTGAAGTAATTGGATGTCTTAGGATGTGAAATATATGATTGTAAATTACAGGTTTATTAGTTTGTGACTCTATGAGTACCATGTTTGTTTGTGAATGACCCAATTAGGAGTCTGTTGTTTTATGTATGACTGTGAGGTACATATTTATTAGTATGTGTCCCTGTGAAAATCTGTTTATTTAGTGAGCAACCTTGTGAGTAATAGGTTTTTAGTGCATGATTCTGTGAGTTATATTTTTATGTAGATATGATTCTGTTATTTTTGCTATTTTAGTGGATCCTGAGAGCTACATGCTCATAAGAAATGAGCTTGTGTTTATTATTTATTAGAGTTTGTACCTGTGAGATGTGACTCTCTTAGTGTATTACCTTGTAATTTAAACTTACTTTGATATGTAATTCTGTGTATTAAATGTTATTTTAGAGAGACCTTGAAAATTACATTTGTTAGTGTGATCTTGCAAAATTAAGTTGATAAGTGGTTGTTTGTGTGTGTGTTGTGTGCATGTGACCCTGAAAGTGACATGTTTATTTTGGTGTTATCCTGTGTTATCCTGCTGAATTACATATTAATATGTGACTGTGAGTTACATGTTTTCAGTACATGACTCTGACTTATATGTTTGTAATTCTGACTATCTTAGTTGCATTTTAAGATGTGACCATGTGAATTACATGTTTATTTTTCTAGGATCCTGTGAGTAACATATTTATTGGCACAACAATTAATTTTCAAATTTATTTTGGCATTATCTTCATAGTTATCTTCTGGCACTATCTTTGAGTTATAAATTTATTTTGACATTGCCTTCACAGTTACCTGTTGATTGGATGACCTGTGAGTTATGTATTTATTGGCATAAACTGTGGGTTATATGTTTATTTGGTGTCTTTGTTAGTTGAGAAAGAGGCCTGGTTTATTTACTGTCAATCATGCAGTGTCTTCATCATTATACTGCGTATTAGGGGTTCATGAAAATATCAGATAGTATCACTGTATTGCATGTTAGGAGTCTAAAAAATATCAGATAGTATCACTGCATAGGGTATTAGGAGTCTAAAAAATATCAGATAGTATCACTGCATAGGGTATTAGGAGTCTAAAAAATATCAGATAGTATCATAACAAATGATTTTTAACATTGCTCCTGATTGAGTGTGCCCAACTAAGATAACATCAGAGTTTAACTTCTTACTATACCCAGATATGTTAAAACATCACTGTTATCAGATTGTTTAACAAATATAACTTAATCACTTCTGACTGTATGCTGGTAGGATGTAATCATCCCATTTATGAGATTATTAACAAATGTAACATTATCAATCCAGAGTGTAGATCTTGTGGAACAAATAGTTTTTTGTTTTTATGTGAAGATCATATACTCACCATGTACTTTTCCAAATTGTAAAACACAGCTTACTGTTCCAATAATAAAAGCTTGTCAAAGCTTACTCTTTCACTGTAGAGTATATATACCAGGTACACTTCTGCTTCAGTGTAGAGGTAATTTAGCACATATCCTTCTGCCTCAGTGTAGAGGTCATATAAAACATATCCTTCTGCTTCAGTGTAGAGGTCATATAACACATAGTCTTCTGCTCCAGTGTAGAGGTCATATAGCACAACATAACCTATTGCTCCAGTCTAGAGATCATATAGAACATAGCCTAATATTTCACTTTAGAGGTCATACAGCACATAACTTCTGCTTCAGACTAGAAGTCATACAGCACATTTCTGCTTCAGACTAGAGGTCATACAGCACATAACTTCTGCTTCAGACTAGAGATCATACAGCACATAACTTCTGCTTCAGACTAGAGATCATACAGCACATAACTTCTGCTTCAGACTAGAGATCATATGTGCTTCTGCTTCAGACTGAAGATCAATTGTAAATTCAGTTGATTTAATTGGATTATATCTACAGGATGGAACAGAAATCCAAGCCTTTGTAGCAGAGTGCCAGAAACAGATTGTGGGTGTGGCCATCATCAGGAGAGAAGAGGTAACTACATTTTAAAAAATATTTTATTGAGGTTTCTTCTTTGTTCTGTAACTGTAATTAATATATTAGGATTTCTTCTCTGTTCTATTTATTTTAATTAACTTATTGGGATGTCTTCTTTGTTATATTTATTTTAATTAATTTATTGGGATATCTTATTGGTTATATTTATTTGAATTATTGTTTTATTTATTTTAATTGGGATTTCTTCTCTGTTCTGTTTATTCTAACTAATGTATTGGTGTTTCTTCTTTGCTGTATTTATTTGTAATATTTTATTGATGTTTTATTTTTGTTACATTTATTTTAAATATTTTATTGAGATTTCTTCTTTATTGTTATATGTTTTATTTTAATTAAATTTTCAATGACTAGTTGGTGTTGTATTGTTTTATTACATAAATATTAGTATTACATTAAAAATATCTCTAGCAAGTATTCTTTATTTTTATTTCTGATTTCTTAAAATTCTTTTTACAACCATATTTAGTAAAGAATGCTGTACATAATAGGATTGAATCAATAAAATCTTCAATGAACTGATAGAGTTTCTAGAGTGTGAGCATATCTTAGTTTGTATTCATTTAAATTTGGTTTTTTGCTATTCTATTCAAATGTGAGACTTACTTTTATACCATTTTGTTGAAGTGAGAGAATGTTACATTTATACCATTTTGTTGAATTGAGAAACTGTTACATTTATACCAGTTTTTTGAAGGAGAGACTGTTACATTTATACTATTTTCAACATTTTCTTATTGCATTACTTCCATACTTGTGTAACGCAAATTTCATAATTATGATATAATATAATTGTATCTCAGGATATTGAATTCATCCGATCCCACTACAACATTGAAGATTTTATCTACTACAACCACCACCGGCGTGAAGACCATGGTCACTTGCACCATCTGGCTCTGAACCCAGTTTTCTATCATCTCACAAAGCATTTCCTTAAGGTAAGTTTTCTATCATCTCACAAAGCATTTCCTTAAGGTAAGTTTTCTATCATTTCACAAAGCATTTCCTTAAGGTAAGTTTTCTATCATCTCACAAAGCATTTCCTTAAGGTAAGTTTTCTATCATCTCACAAAGCATTTCCTTAAGGTAAGTTTTCTATTGTTTCACCAAGCATTTCCTTAATGTAATTAATTAGCCTTGTCTTCTGTCATCTCACCAAGCATTTCCTTAAGTAAAAAATTAATCATGTTTTCTAAGAAGTTAACCCCATATTCTAAGATCCTAATCCCAGCTCTAAGAATGCAACACCCTCTTCTTATTACCTTGCAAGACATTTTATTAAGGCAAGAATATAATTCTATCTTTTAATACTTAAAGCCTATCTTTACTTATCAAAACATTTTCTTAAGTAAGCATTTACCCCCATCTTCTGTCATATTGCAAAACATTTTTTCAAATAAGCAATTATCCCCATCTTCTGTCATATTGCAAAACATTTTTTCAAGTAAGCATTTACCCCCATCTTCTGTCATATTGCAAAACATTTTTTCAAGTAAGCATTTACCCCCATCTTCTATCATATTGCCAAACATTTTCTTTTACAATAATAGCAATATCATCTCTATTATCTTACTGAATATTGTCTTAAAAGAATGTTACCTCATCTTATAACACCTTACAAAACATTTTCTTAAGATAAGAATTTAACCCCTTCTTCTGTATTCTTATCAAACATTTTCTTAGCATAATATAGTAATCTCATCTTCTGTCATATTATACAATATTTACTTAAGAAATTAAGAATAAAAATTATGAAATTAACCCTATCATCTGTATTGTTAAGCAACCTAATCTTAATATAAGAAGTTAGCCCTATTTATGTTATTGAAACATTTCTTAAAATAAGAAATTTAGCCACATGTTCTATCATATGACAAACTATTTAGTTTAGGTAAGAGTTTAACCTCTTCTTTTATCTTCTGTCGTCTAAAAAGATTCTTGAAGTAAAAATTAACCTATCTCCTCTTAAAGTAAAAATTAAACCTATTTTCTATCATCTTCCAAAATATTTTCTTCAAGATGATGTTTGTGAGGTCATAATATTTCATTAGAAAGTATTCTCAAAACTAAACTTTACAGAAATCATGCATGGGATCTTAATTTAACATTATTTTGTGTTTTTGGATATTTACACACATCTGTGAGCAGTTCTATATTCCATTCTATTGTGAATGGCAGAACCATTGACTCACATAAGGACATTTTCTGTGTGCATGATTTTGTATGTGCATTTTGACATATTCCTTTCGGCATGCCACATTTTGGGGCATACATCATGGGTTGTTGGCATACTGCATGATTTTTGGCAAGTGACATTCAAGGCTTCTGGCATGCCTCATGGTCTTACTTGTGTCATATCTCAGGCATGCACAGCTTTTCCCTCTTGGTGCAACATGGGGCCATTGCTCAGTGTGCTATCAGCTTTGCTGTTGACAATCTGGAGGTGAAGCTTATATGTACAGAGTCCTGGACATTACACACTTTGTGCTTAATATGTGCTGAATGTAGCTTTGAAGTAAATGATGACTTCCACATATGCAACTCCAGCATATAACTAGAGTGGACCATAATTATTTTGTGTTGGCAAATATCTAAATTTGTTTTGTGTTTATGGATATTTGTACTTGGGAATTTTATTTCTTAGTATGTACATAGAACTGTACGTTTTATTTCAGTGTTTTTGTAGACTGTTTGGACATAAAACTTAGGATTCTAATTCTTTTGGAGATGTTTTGTTCTGGTGTACAGTATTTTGAAAATGTAAACTGCAGCTATTTAAACCCTTTTACCTAAATTAGGAGTAATTTTCTTTTTTAAATGACTGTTCCTCTCATTTTCATGCATTTGATTATTATAGCACCATCATATATTTGTGTTTTTTCCTTTTATTACAGGAAATTCTTCGCTTGAGCCACAAAACTTGCCTTTATTATCCTCTCTATCCAGCATACACACCAAAGGAGGCAAGTCTTATGCTGTTTATTGATTTATTGTAAAATTATATTGACATTAATCACCATTTCTTTATTACAGATTACAAGATATTTTCCATTAGTAACAGGGATTTTAAGAAATCAACAATAAAATCCATATAAATTATAAACAAGGATATTTTGATCAGAATCAGATATGTTACACACCGTCATATTGGAAAAGGCAATTAAGTATAAAATATGTATATTTTGTGTACTTTAAGATGCACTTACTAATTTAGGTGATTGTCTAGGTACTTGCATATTTATAGCTAAAATTAACTTAGATGGTTGTTTAGGTATATGCATGTTTATAGCTAAAATAAAATTTTCAAACTAAGGTTTTTCACTCAGTGCTCTTTATTTCTGCAGATATTGAGTCGTCACTCATTGGTTTGCTCACTAGGAGCCCTGGTGGCAGTGCGCTCACGTCGTCAGATTCATTATCCTGTGGACAAACTTGGCATCAATGCTCCATCTCATCGTGTTCTGGCTGAGCGTGCTAGCTATGCCTTAAGCCTTATAAGCTGCAAACTTGTCCTAGAGCCAAAGGTATGCTAATGGGTCAAGGGTGTATTTTCAGGTTAATAAAGTGCAAATTAACTTGTCCTAGAGCCAAGGGTAAAAGTTAGTGAAGCATACACACTTGTTAACTCTATGTTAATTTGCAGTAGTATTTGTATTACAATGTTGGAAAGTATATTATTATACTTGAAAATCTCAGTTAAAGAGAATGTTTTATGGCATTTATTTTACAGCAGTGCAATACTATCTCCAAACTTTAAAACAAGACAATCAACACAAAAGTAATATATGGATATGAAATATATATTGTGTAGAAGTTGAAAAGAAATATTCAAGTTTAAAAAGTTCAACATTTCTTGATGACATTCACTGATATATATATATAATAATATTAATAATATAGTAAAGTTGATATGCACTGTTGAAGGATTCAATAAACTTTGATTTTTGTTTGTTTGTCACTGATGTGTTTGCTATATTCTTCTTAAGTTCAAATGTCAGCTGATTAGCACAAATCTGTAGAATTCTTAATTAAAATTATGACCTTGTATATTACAAGAATCAGTGATTGATGAATTTACCTGATACTTCATTGTGACAAGATATATATTGTGTTGGTTCTTTATTTCTTTGCTGTGTTTACAGAAAAGTTGCTTATTTTGCAAGATAACATTTGAAAGATTATTGAATAATAAATTTGAAAGCTATCTTTTATCAAGCTTGCATCAGTAACCTCAGGGCTATCATATGCAATCACTGTGTTTACTTCAGGTGTTGCCTCATTTCCATTAAGCCTTTTAATTGTTTTAGATATGTGGCTTCATTTTTACATATATTAATATGTGGCTTCATTTTTACATATGTTCATATGTGGCTTCATTTTTACATATATTAATATGTGGCTTCGTTTTTACATATGTTCATATGTGGCTTCATTTTTACATATTACTAGTTGGTAGTATAGTAGATAATGTGTAACCTTGCACTGAATTACATTTAGTACATTTTAGTACATTTCACATAGAGTTATTAGATTGCACACAAACACACACATTCTCTCTCATCCTCTTTCTCTCTCTCACACATAAACACACACACACATTCTTAATGCATAACCTAGCACTGAATTATATTACCTTTAGTATATCGCATACTGAGAGAGTTATTAGATTACACACACACACACACACACACACACACACACACACACACACACACACACACACACACACATTCTCACAAACACTCTTACTTAAAAAGTATAGTCACATCAGTATATATTAACTGTCTAGCTGCTGATGGCAAAGTACTGACATAACTGACAAGACAAGATTACATATCATAATTATCTTTTATATTTTAGGTGACCATCAACACAAGAATTGTAGTTATAGGGGCATCTGATGCAGGTCTGGCTTTCCTTGAAACCATAGCATACTGGTGAGTCTAAACAATTAGTGTGTTTGGTCAGTATTTTACTGGTGAATTAAGCAATTAGTATGTTTGGATAGTATTTTACTGGAGAATTTAGCAGTTAATATGTCTGGTGATATAAGGAATTAATGTGTTATTCAGTATTTTACAGGTGGATCTAAGCAATTAATGTGTTTAGTCAGTATTTTACTGGTGAATTAAGCAATTAGTGTGTTTGGTCAGTATATTACTGGTGAATTAATAAATTAGTTTGTTTGGATAGTATTTTACTGGTGAATTAATAAATTAGTTTGTTTGGATAGTATTTTACTGGTGAATTAAACACTTAGTGTATTTGGTCAGTATATTACTGGTGAATTAATAAATTAGTTTGTTTGGATAGTATTTTATTGGTGAATTAATAAATTTGTTTGTTTGGATAGTATTTTACTGGTGAATTAAACAATTAGTGTATTTGGTCAGTATATTACTGGTGAATTAATAAATTAGTTTGTTTGGATAGTATTTTACTGGTGAATTAATAAATTAGTTTGGATAGTATTTTACTGGTGAATTAAACAATTAGTGTATTTGGTCAGTATATTACTGGTGAATTAAGCAGTTAATATGTTTGGACAGTATTTTACTGGTGAGTCAGTTGTTGTTTGGACCAGAGTTTCTCAACCAGAGTTCCACAGAGCCCTAGCACCAGGGTTTCTCAAAAGGTCATGATTGGGAAAAAAAATATTTTTTAAACTTTGCACACCATGCAATGCTAATGGTGGGAAGTGGCCAAGCAGCCTCATTAGCAATATCACTAGAGGTATTTCATTCATTTTGGTTGAAACCATTTTCAGTGTTTGATGTGAGGTAGAGGGAGGCTATTGATAAAAAGTAATTGGTGAGTGAGGAGAGGACAGTTGGATGATGACACCAGCCTCTCCCTCCTGAATTACCAACACATGTATAATTATTTTGTAATTGCTAGACCTATATTTTGAGTCTGATCATGTCACTGTTTATTGTTGGCTGTGTGATCACATTATGAAGCTTTCTGTCATGATTGGGTAAGAGTTCCACTTTAGTGCAGATATATGAAAGATAATATAATTATGACTACATGATTAAACACATCTAATTACGTATTTTGACATTTACTCTACCTGTGTATTCACTTATATTACAGTCAAGCATTTCACAGTGTTGTTAACTTTAGCACAGGACTGGCTTTAAAGTTTAAGGTACATTTTCATTTTTAATGTTAATAGCAATGAAATACTTTTCACTAAAAGATTAGAAAATTGACATTTAAGTAGGATTTTCCATTTTAAAGACTTTTTATTCAAGGCTTTTCTTTTGTTTATTTAGTCCTCACCTGCGGTTCAACAACCTCACCCTGATTTCCCCACATGGGCTTCCTGGAGATATGGCTCCAGATGCATTGAGGGACCAGATGCTTCCGAGTAGGTCAGCATCCATTATAAAATTTTTGATTTTTGTTATTTGTGCACGTGTAAAAGAGCTTTTTAAAAATATATATTGAATGTTTGAATTGTGTCTCATTTGTCTGAGTTTTGATAGGTAATTAGTAAAATGAATGTATTCTCCTTTATAAATATTACTAATATATATGTCATTATTTTTTAATAGTTTGTTTTATGCTAAGGATGTATTAAATAATTATGGTTCAGATTTAGATTAAATCATATTTAAACTAAAGATCATTAGCTTTCCTTTTAAGGTCTTGCTTCTAAAGAATTCTTTTTGTTTCATTCAAGAAACAAACTCTTTCAAATTTCTCTGTGACTCTGTTTGTATACATCATTGACTGTCATAACTATGCACATCATAAATAAATTGATAATGCCCTGTATGTTGTCATAAACACAAGAATGGTACCATTAAGTGTTATCCTAAAATAATGTTATATAATTGTGATGTCTTAAACTGTTGCTGTATGGAAATAAAGTGTGCTTACTTTGTTGTTATTATTGGGATAATTGTACTGGTCTTTGTTTTAATTTGTGGTATCTTGGGTTTACTATTTATTGCATCTCCATGTAATTAAACCATCACTCACATTTTTTAAAAGCTATTATTAGCTGCATTCATTCAATGGTACAAAGTATTAAATTATTCAGTGAATATTTCATTTTTCAAGCCTTCCACATCTGTAACTTAATTTATAATTTTCATATTCACTTGAAACTTGGCCAGCAGTTTATCTTGTATATTTGTCTTAATTGGTTTCATATGTTACATTAATACATATCTATTTGTTATATAAAACATGACTTGTGATTTGTTCTGTATGGTTCACTTAATGATTTTATAATTTTTATACATGACATGTAACATGACCAATAATTTTATTTGTCCAGTTTGTTATCAGTGATCAAGGAAACATGACTGACTATTTATTTTTTCCAGTTCACTATCAATGATGTTATAATTTGCATACTTGGTAGCTTTACCATCAAAATTTTTTTAAAGGTTTATTTAGTTATAATATAATTTGCATACCTGGTAGCTTTATCATTACATTTATTAAAGGTTTATTTAGTTATAATATAATTTGCATACCTGGTAGCTTTATCATCACATTTTTTAAAGGTTTATTTAGTTATAATTTCCATACCTGGTAGCTTTATCATTATATTTATTAAAGGTTTATTTAGTTATAATATAATTTGTATACCTGGTAGCTTTATCATCATGTTTTATTAAAGGTTATTTAATTATAATATAATTTGCATACCTGGTAGCTTTACTATCACATGATATTTTAAAAGATTTATTTAGTTGTAATATAATTTGCATACCTAGTGGCTTTACTATCATGTGAATTTTTGAAAAGGTTTATTTAGTTCTATAATTTACTTACCTGGTAGCTTTATTTTCACATGATTGTTTATAAAGGTACATTTACTTATAATTGATTTGAATTTTGATATGTCATACTAAAAATATATATTTATTGACCAAGTGTTATTTGCCATTTGTTCTTTATAATATGCACCTTTAAAATCATGACTGATGGATATTTTTTGGACAATCATGTCAATGCTACTTGCTTTTGTGATTGATTTATTATTGTGTGGTCATTTAATGGCATCCAGTACTGCACATTACATTTTAAATAATATATTTATCTTTTATTATGCTGGTTGTCTGTTTCCTACTAATCAGCCGCTGCTACACTCATGAGGAGCATGCTAAAGTATCACTTCGCACTTGGGTCAACATAGTGTATGGCAAGATGACCGCCATCCTTCGTAAAGAGAAGTGTGTCCTTGTGAATGGGAACTTCAGGGTGCCATATGACCACCTGATTATTGCCACAGGGAAGCAGTTTCAAGTCCCTAAACCAACTGGTGCTGATATTGATGCTGGTACCAACAATGACAACCTGCCCAGCAGTCCAGAACAACGATTGTTGACACAGCCACCAAGAAACCTGTTCTTAGTCAATGACTCTTACCAAGCAGCTGTGGCACTGTATAAAGTGGAGAATTCTTTGATGAAGAAGGACAGTAGGTTGTTTAAATCTATTTGTCTCCTAATGAAAATTGAAGAATTGTTTTATAAATGGCCTCTGTATAAAGTGGAGAATTCTTTGATGAAGAAGGACAGTATGTTGTTTAAATCTATTTGTCTCCTAATGAAAATTGAAGAATTGTTTTATGGCCACTGTACAAACTGGAGAATTCTTTGATTAAGGGGGACTGTATGTTGCATAAATCAGTTTGTTTCCTGCTGATAAAAAAAAATCACTGAAATGGTGAACACAGAGTGCAAACTGCTAAAAGTGAAAAATTCCGTGATGAGAAGACACTAAAATAGTTTATAAAATAGAGAATTACATAATAAAAACTTGAGATAGTGAAAGTTAACATTAAAGTGAATTATTCCTTGATGAGAAAACAATAAAGTAGTTTATAAAATAGAGAGAATTACATAATAAAAACTGAGATAGTGAAAGTTAATTTTACAGTGAAGAATTCCTTGTTGAGAGGTAATAATAGTAAATTAATTGGTAGAAAATTCCTTGATGGCTGATTATAATAGTGAGCAAATTATACAAAATATTCGCATGAATACAGGATTTCTCAAGGAAAGGGGAAAATAAAACATGCATTGGGGAGAACAATGTGTAAAAAAATACTTTATAGTATTGAATATCTTATTTTAACTTCTGCTTTTTAGACAGTTTTCTAAATAATGTACATTACTCATACATTTCTTTCTTCCTTCCCTTCATATCACCACCTTCCCTTCCTTCCTTCCTTCTCCTTTCCTTCCATTCCCTTCTCTTCCCTCCTGCTCTTCTTCACTTTTTCCTTCCTTATTTTTGCAAATAAATTTAATATCTGCCCTCAAAATATTTTACTGTATTGTATGTTATGTTGCTTCTAAAACATTAGCAATGCAAGTGACAGAATGTCAGTCATTTTTATATATGTTATTTTCAGGGCCAATCATTGTTTATGGAGCAAACATCAATGCTTACTGTTGTATTCAGTCCTTGATGACACTTGGTGTGAAAGCCAGCAACATCACACTTGTTGAACCACCAACAGAGGTTTGTGATTTTGTTGTTGTTGGAATGGGCTTTTTGTGAACTCTATTTTAAGTTATTAACAGGAAATGCCAGACAAATGTTGCTAGTCATTACAGAGCAGACAAAGAGGAAGCAATATTTTCTTTTACTATATTATGCAAGGTGAATTGCTTTGATTGAATGGTAACTTTATTAGTAATACATCACTAGCAGAATCAATCAGAAATGTCCAAACACAGTCCAAAAATTACTAACATGAATATTATGATGGTAACTGGAGCTAGTGCTTGGAGTGTTTGCTTGGTGTGTAACATATGGAGTGTGGTTATTAGAATGTGATGACTGGAATGCAACGATTGATTTGTTGCTTGTAGTGCGGATATAGGAATGTGGTGACTGGACTGTGGTGATCAAAGTGTATGATAGTAATGGGGTAGTTGGAGTGTGGTTATTGGAGTGTTGTGACTAGAGTGTCCTTATTGGAGTGTAATAATTGGGGTAAGGTGATTGATGTTAAGGTCTCTTGACTTCTCAATGTTGAATTCTTTGCAACAAAAATCACAATTGCACTCCTGGTTTAAATGATTTGAACAAAATTGTTATCAAATATTTATATATAGCATCAACAGAATATTTTCACTTTTGTCAACTGTTAACAACAAAAGGACATTTTTACTAATTGTTTGAGCATCTAAATCTTTTACGTTTTTAAAAACATTAAAATTGTGTATATTTTTTCCAGCATGCAAGATAAATATATATCCATGATATAATATTTAAATTTCCATCTGCATACTACAAGGTGCTAATTTTCTTTCAGTAAGTGTTTAACTGTCGTTACAAGAGCACCACTTGAATTGTTTCAGATAAATCCTTTTTACTCCTATTGCTGAACTAATTATTTTGCAAAGAATATTTTTCAATTTTTTCAATTTTATTTAAAAACTCTTCTGTTTTAAATATATTTTGCATTAACTGTCTTATGGCATTTCCATAAATTTGTGTCTTTTGATAATAATTGTTGGTTGCAGATGCCACCACTCGATGATCCTGTGGTGTTAGAGGCTGTACAAAAAGCTATGACAGATGCAGGTGTGACAATCCACTCTGGCTACTATCTTGCACGATGGAATGACAGCCTAGATATCCCCGAAAAGATCACTTCTGCCACTTTCACTTCCGCAAATGTTCCTCTTAGGCTGAGTTGTCAGGTAGATGAAATCAATCAACAGAGGCGAATTTTATGTTTGTTAATGAATAAAAGCTTTGAATTTGGGGTGTGAATGTTGTGATGGTTAGTGGCTAGTAGTCTGCTGACAAATGGGGTGGATATGGTAGATGACTGTCTGGTACTCATGTGGCACAGCACAAATTTGGCTCTGAGATGAACTAATAGGTTAGTATAAGGTCACAAAACAAAAGATACATTTTGGTTCCAGTATGCACTAAAAGAATGAATGAAAAAACTATATGTGGTTACAGGCTAGTATGTTGAAAAATAATTAAAGTTAGTGTATACTACAAGAAGAGTTGGTTAGCAATAGACTTACCTTTTGACTTAAAACTAAGATAACATTTATTAACAGGAAGTTGTTAAGTGGTAGAGTTGCCTGAAGTTGAATTGTGGCAATGCTTGTGCTATGACCAAAACTTATGACAGATTTGGATGAAACATGAAAATGCAGCATAGCAATAGTTTGAATATAATATACTTCTGTTGGGTAGTTGTATAGTAGGATTACTTTTATTGGTTCTTAGGCACTAAGCTTTCTTTCTACTGGTTAACTAGGTAGTAGGTTACTTTTATGGGATCATTGGACAATAGACTTACTTTTATTGGTTAGATATAAAGTAGACTTACTTTTATTGGCTAGTTAGGCAGTAGGTTTATTGGGCAATAAGTTTACTTTGATTGATTAGGTGGGAAATAGACTTTTTTTGGCCAGCCAGATTTTAGTCTTACTGTCATTGTTTACTGAAGAGAGGTCTTACTTTTACTGGTTAAGTGGTTAACTGGAAAGTAGACTTATTGTTATTGGTTAACTGGAAAGTAGGCTCACAGTTCGTGGTTAGTTGGAAAGTAGGTTTACAGTTATTGGTTAATTGGGAAGTAGACTTACTGTCATTGGTTAACTGGAAAGTAGGTTTACTGTTATTGGTTAGTAGGAAAGTAGGCTGACTGTTATTGGTTAATTGATTAACTGGAGAGTAGATTTACTGTCATTGGTTATCTGAAAAATAGGGTTCTTTTTTTGGTTAGTTGGAAAGTAGGCTTACTGTTATTGATTACTGGAAACTTAGCTTACTGTCATTAGTTAACATGAAAGTAGACATACTGTTATTGGTTAGTTGGAAAATAGGCTTACTGTTATTGGTTAACAGGAGAGTAGAATTATTGTAATTGGTTAACTGGAAAGTAGGGTTACTGTTATTGATTAGTTGGAAAGTAGGCTTCTGTTATTGGTTAACTGGAAAGTAGACTTATTGTTATTGGTTAGTTGGAAAGTAGTCTTACTATTATTGGTTAGTTGGAAAGTAGGGTTCTGTTATTGGTTAGTTGTGAAGTAGACTTTCTATTATTGGCTAGTTGGAAAGTAGACTTACTGTTATTGGTTATTTGGAAAGTAGGCTCACTGTTGTTGGTTAGTTGGAAAGTAGACTTTATTGTTAATGGTTAGTTGGAAAGTAGGCTTCCTGTTATTGGTTAACTGAAATGTGGGATTACTGTTATTCGTTAGTAGGAAAGTAGACTTACTGTTATTGGTTAACTGAAGAGCTTACTGTTATTGGTTAACTAGAAAATAGACATACTGTTATTGGTTAGTTGGGCAAAAAAACTTAGCTTTATTGGTTAGATGGGCAGCAGGCTTACTATTATTGGTTAGTTGGATAATAGACTTACTATTATTGGTTGGATAGACATTAGTCTTTCTGTTATTGATTAGATGGACAATAGACTTACTGTTATTAGTAGGCTTACTGTTATTGGTTAGCTAGACAGAAGGCTTAGCTTTATTGGTTAGTTGGACAACAAGCATTCTTCTTTTGATAGTAAATGGTAGGCTATCATGTTGACATAATGCCTCAATACAATTACAAAACTTGAAAGTTAAAGTTTGAAATGGTTCTTTCTTGTTAGAAAACCAGATTAATGTATTCACCTGCTGTTTTTCAGGCATTTTTCGCTTTCTACAATAAAGGAGTGGACATGAACACATACAGCTGTAAGTCACTTTTACTAAAAATATATATGTCCATAATCAAGTATTCTTTCTCTTTTTCTCTCTATCTGTCACAAACACACATATATGCACATCTTTTACACACCATTTTAATCCTCTTAATAAAAATACTCATAGTTATCTACATTAATATCCATATACAGTAAATCTCACGTTGAGTTTGTATAATGATAGACCTTCCATAGATGCTTATGTATTCTCATTTTCCAGAATCATTCATGTTACCAAATTTTTGCCCAACTGGGATTGTCAAGTTTTGACAAGCTTACAGCATGCATGCTTGTATACCTGGATGTATATTTGTATGTTGGTATTTATGCTTGTATACCTGTATGTGTGTATGTGTGTATGCATGTTTGTATATCTGTATGTTGATATGTATGTTAGTATGTTGGATTTTGGTATGTGTGCTTGATTACCTTTTTGTTTGTTTGTATGTTGGTATGTATGCATGTATAAGTGAACCATCAATTCAGAAATAAAACAAATAAAGAGTGGTGGCATAGTAAACTTACTCTGCTTGCTTTCTGTGTAAGAGCTACACTTTAATTTGATAAATGTGTCATCTAATCAACATTGATACTTGGAATGATACACTTTTAATTAAATACTATGCACTGTAGGTACTGTGTGAAACCTGAACATATTTGCATTGAATGTACAAACTGTTTTGATAGTGCATATATTATTTTTAATTCACTAATGTGGCTTTACTGTTAACTTCTTCCCAACAAATGATATAGTTGTTTCTTAAGTCATTCAATATCTGCAAGATGGTCTCCAAGAGAATAATATAAATACTTGTGAACAATTCATAAGATGTGATTTTGATAGAATTTTTCACTGTCAGCAAAGTATATCATTGTGCCAGTCACTGACAGAACAAATAAAATAACTTGCAAATAAAATAAGTTCCTACAAAAGTAATCTTACTTTGGAAGCAAGGAAGTGCTTTCAATGCAGAAAAATATGTTGGGTTCCATCTGGATAATTTTTCACCTTCATTTAACTGCACTTTTGAAAAACCCTTTCTACACATGTTTAATAATTGCTGTTGATTTATTACATTATTTTGCATCAGTATAGAAAGGTTTAAACTTAGTCTTTGCTAAATAGATTATCATAATGAAAGTCTAATATCCAATAAAGTACACTTTAGTGACATAACTCTAAATAAAATTTGCTTTTTTTGAAGCACAGTGATCTATTTACTGTCTCATTGTACCTTTAGTAAACCATTAAGTAATACACACAAACCTGTTTTCTGTCTTAATATACCTTTAATAAATCATCAGGTAATACACATTAGGCCATTTTCTGTCTTAAATACCTTTAACGAACCATCATTTAATACACAGTGACCTATTTTCTGTCTAACTGTACACCTTCAGTACACCATTATGTATTAAACATTGACCTGTTTTTTGTCCAAAATAACCTTTATTAAACCTTCATTTAATACACAGTGACCTATGACCTTTATTAAACCATCATTTAATATACAGTGGTCTATTTTCTGTCTAAATGCATCTTGAGTAAAATATTATGTAATGCATTGACCTGTTTCACGACAAGCTAATTTTTTAAAGAGTAATTTCAATTGTAAATAGAGGCAGAAGTTTTATCAGATTGAGTGCATACACATTTTCAAGAAATGTCAACTTTCATTGTCTCAGAAGCAAAGCAAGGAAAGTAAATTGTATCTCCTTTCCCTTGCTCAGAAAATAAATTGTTATATTCACATCAATCTGAAAATAGTTTAAGAGAGAAAAAAATAGAGGAAAAATGACTGCACTACATTAATTTAACCTTACTGATCATTTTGGACTAAGCAGGGGATTCCTACTTTTTCTTATGATTATAATCATCTGCAAAATTATTAAATGTATGAAAAATACTCCTCTCATATGAAAATGTATACAAAATCACCCCTATAATAAAATCTTATACAAAACTGCCCCTATGCCATCAAAACATATACAAAACTACCCCTATAACATTGAAACGTATACAAAACTGCCCATACACCATCAAAATGTATACAAAACTGCCCCTATACCATCAAAATATTTACAAAACTGCCCCTATACCATCAAAACCGTATCAAAACTACCCCTGTAGTCATCAAAACTTGTACAAAAATATCACTATAGCTTGAAGCCTTATACAGAACCCCATTATGGTATTATCTTCAGTAAAAGAACTTGAAAGAATGGCTAGTTCTGTGTTTGATGGAGTAGAACCAGTTTCAGAATTCTCTCTATATGTGTCCAATGCCAATACCGTTTCTTAAGATGGCAATCATCGATTCTATGAGATGTCCTTTTGATATCAATGAGAGTTGTAACCCTTTCTCTCACTCTTCAGCACAGAGAGGACAAGTATACAGAAAACATTGGCATTATATTCATAAAATATGCACAGAACACACATAGAGACTATCAACACAAGACAAGTTTGCCTCAATGACAAACAGATCTATATAAATTAAAAAAGCATTAACTTAACATTTGTAAATTCAAACCAAATGTGTGCATTTAAATGGCTGTCATATTTGCACTGGAATAGAATTTTAAACTGAAAACAAATCAAAGTCATCATCAAACATCTATTTCAGCCTTCTGGATCCAAAGTCAACAACAATTTTCTTTAAAAACCCAAACATAATCTTTGTAATTTTGACATTCTAAAAGTATTTTTTTAATTTTTTTTAAATTAAAGCTTAGATGATGGAAACATGTTAAATGACAATAGAAGAAATGTGAAAAGTTTGACCCTGTTTTAACTAGCAGTCATCTGATGCACATTTTCATTGCTATCAGATCTACAGGTATTTCCTGACATAAAAATGATAGATACTCTTACAGTAACTAAGCATTTACTTTTTGTGGTAATATATATTTGAGGGTCAATAGTTTATGAAGCAGTGTTATAAGTGTTAAAAGTGTTAGGATAAGAAATTACATAAGCATTGTGCCACAAATGCAGGCAGTCTTGCAGTTAACCTTTCTAAACTGCAGATGCATAATGTTTAGTACTGAAAATCATTTCCAGATTTCAACTGTACACTGTTTTCTAATTTGTATTATTGTTTACTTTAATAAAAAGTGTTTTCTTTACATTTTAAAAAAGTTTTAAAATTATTATTTTCATACTTCATGTGTACCTAGGATACAGATGTCACCCTGTCTTTGATATGCTGCCTAATCCTTATGATTTGTCACTCTCTGTATAAAACCAATTTGATCCTTAACTGTTAGGTGGATGATTGATAAAACTAGAAAGCAAGTGATTATGATCCAAAACATAGCTGGATACATGATTGATAAAAGCAGCAAACAGATAGTAATGATAACTCAACAAAACTAGCAAGCCGATAATTAGTACCGAACATTTTGACAAGTTATTGATCAAACTGGCAAGTGAATAATTGATGACTGAAGATAACAAGAGGGAGGGGTTTGGTAAAGATTTCTGCTTTTGAAGCAATTACCTAGATATAAAAAATCTTTCGGAACATGCATTTTGTCCATTTTGAATAGGAAATTACTGTTTTTATAGGGTGGAAATGCTCTCCTGAACCCAGGTATGCTTGGGGAAATGGGTTTTGCACATTGAGTGTTTACCTAATCAATACATGGTTACGGAGCGTAAACTCTTAGACTTTAACTAGGATAGAGTACTGAGCCCATGCTGTTTACAGACATTTTCTCAGCAGTTTTCAAGAGCATCAGGCTGGAGAAATAAAGTGCTTGAAGTGTTTTGCACTTTGTGTCATCATTCATATATGGGGCTTCCCTTCTGAATTTTGCCGCCTTATTACACAGTTGTTGGAATTGTGTCACACCTCCAATTACTTCTTATGCATCTCACAACTTTACAACAATAAAATACTTACATATCAGACCTTTCACCATTCCATCTTTTATTTGATGCCTCTCACCATTCCTCACTTAATTGATATCTCTCACCATTCCTCATGCAATTGACATCTCTCACCATTCCTTATTGAATTGATATTTCTCACTATTCCTCACTCAGTTGACTTATCTCACTATTCCTTGCTCAGTTGACATCTCTCACCACTCCTTATTGAATTGATATTTCTCACCATTCCTCACTCAATTGACATCTTTCACCATTCCTTACTTATTGACATCTCTCACCATTCCTCACTCAGTTGACATCTCTCACCATTCCTTACTCACTTGACATCTCTCACCATTCCTCACTCAGTTGACATCTCACCATTCCTTACTTATTGACATCTCTCACCTTTCTACGTTTCACAAATGTCATATTTTTTTAACCTAACACACTTTTCTCACTTTGCAGACTTTATTCACTTTTCTTTATTTGTAGGCATCTCTCACCCATCCTCACTTAACATACATGCAAATCTCTCCTCTTTCTAAAATTAATATACATCTTTCTTCCTTCTTCACTTCATTCATAGTTCTCTCTTTTTGTTACCCAGCATGCATCTTACCTTTCATCACTTAAACACTTCTTACTTTCTTTACTGAACACATATCTCACTTTTCCTCATTTAAACATTACTCACTTTTTTAGTGAATACATTCCTGTAAGCAGACAGTGCTATTTGAAAGACAAGTGCATTTCTGTAAGCAGACAGTCCTATTTGAAAGACAAGTACATTTGTCAGCAGACAGTTCTATTTGAAAGACAAGTATATTTCTGTAAGCAGACAGTGTTATTTGAAAGACAAGTACATTTCTGAAGCAGACAGTGCTATTTGAAAGACAAGTACTTCTCTGTAAGCAGACAGTGCTATTTGAAAGACAAGTACTTCTCTGTAAGCATACAGTGCTATTTGAAAGACTTCTCTGTAAGCAGACAGTGCTGTTTGAAAGACAAGTGCATTTCTGTAAGCAGTTTGCTGTATATGAGAGATATATTCACTGGCATAATTGTTCCTGGCTTCTTTTGGGGGGATTTACAAATAAGAATCATACCAGTAGATTTTATTTATTCTCTTCTAATTTAAGAAATTAATTTTATTTAGTAAAGAATTTTAAAATATATTTTAGTTATCTAAATACATGCTACTTAATCTCATTTCAGTACTTTAACTTCCATCTTTCTTCTTCTCTTCTTCCTGATTGATAACTTTAAGTTTTTCGTATTGCATCAGACAATTGTGTGTGTTGTTCTTTTGTCAAGATAAGAGTAACATACACCATCCTGTCCATAATAGGATGTTTATTTTGGAATAGTACCTGAAGCTTTTGTGTGTGTGTCTATGTGCTTGAGCTTACCCAGCTGTCACCAAGCTGGCTGTATTAGCTCAGCCTTCTAAGTATGCAATCTTTTGAGGTGTATATTGCAATGTTTGCTAAAATGAAGGCCATTTCAAGTGGCTTGTTGTGTTTTTAGTTTGTATATTATACATCCCCATCCTGCTAATGTATCCTGATGTATTTTAAAGTTCAAAACTGGGGAGGGGGAGTTCAGTAAAAAATTTTTTTTAAAACTTGATTATTTATAGTATTTAACCAAATTTGTAAAACAATCATATTTAAACTGTTCTTCTTTTAGTAAACATTTACATATCTTCTTTTCACTTTGAAGAAAACAATAACTCAGATTTTGCATACATTTAGGCAGTCTTAGATTTCGTATGAAATAAACCAGAATTACTGAGTATACTAGAAGAAACGTTTTGTAGGCTACCGATGTTGCTATGGTAACAGTAGAATTACTTTACAAAGTCGTCTAAAGTTTACAAGCAACCCTATAGTCTCAAGAAGTCCAGCAGATTGGATAGATTGTATAGAAGTCCATAGATTGTTTGGCAATTTCTTTTATTCTATGACTAAGCAGTTTCACGACACCAAATGTGTCATTTCTTACGCGCTCATACACCACTCAGTAACGTGACGATTGTGTCTTTATCTGTGACGCCTTTTTCTCTATCACGAATACACCACTCAGTAACGTGACGATTGTTTCTTTACCTGTGACGCCTTTTTCTCTATCACGAATACACCACTCAGTAACGTGACGATTGTTTCTTTACCTGTGACGCCTTTTTCTCTATCACGAATATGGAACATCCTCAACAAAGACACGTTGACAGATCTCGTATTCACCCCCAAACACACACAACATTGTTGAGTCTGATCACAAACCCCTTGAAAGGTTTATGAGAAAATCTGTCTGCTGCTCCTTGTCATCTTTAAGGAATGATGCTGAGAATCCAGGGCTACGGCCTTACTGTGACCTACAAAAAAGGTAAAGAGATGTATCTGGCATATACCTCTTACAAGCCTACTTGACTCCTCTCAGAACACTCAGGTGAATTTAAGCATGTGAATACGGTCAGTTTTCTACATATTGGTAAAAAGAGGCTTTTCCGACTAAAAAAGAAACTGAAAAGGATGAAACACTCCAGAAAGGTTGGCCTGATAATAAGCACCAACTACCTGCTGAACTAACATCATATTCCAGTTTCAGAGATGAAATGTCAGTTCTCAGTTGTCTGATTTTCAAAGGAAAGAGTAATTATTCCCATATCAGTGCATTCAGAAATGAAGATGGCACTGGTCGCGATGCGTAACGGCATCAAAGGATGTCTGAGACATGCACGTGAATGTTTGTTCTGTCTCATCACGACTGTTGAGATAATACACTATATCTCCACCTGTGAACTGTGCCAACAATTCGAGCCTACCCAGCAGAAGGAAACACTGACGAGTTGTGAAGTTCCAAGCAGACAATGGGAAAAGATAGAGGTTGACCTATTTCAAGCAGACAATGGGAAAAGATAGAGGTTGACCTATTTCAAGCAGACAATGGGAAAAGATAGAGGTTGACCTATTCCAAGCAGACAATGGGAAAAGATAGAGGTTGACCTATTTCAAGCAGACAATGGGAAAAGATAGAGGTTGACCTATTCCAAGCAGACAATGGGAAAAGATAGAGGTTGACCTATTTCAAGCAGACAATGGGAAAAGATAGAGGTTGACCTATTTCAAGCAGACAATGGGAAAAGATAGAGGTTGACCTATTCCAAGCAGACAATGGGAAAAGATAGAGGTTGACCTATTTCAAGCAGACAATGGGAAAAGATAGAGGTTGACCTATTTCAAGCAGACAATGGGAAAAGATAGAGGTTGACCTATTTCAAGCAGACAATGGGAAAAGATAGAGGTTGACCTATTTCAGCATGATGGCAAGGATTATCTCGTGACTGTTCATTATTTCAAAAATTTTCCTCGAGCTTGATCGACCTGATAAAACAAGAGCTTCATCTATCATCTATCATCTATCACAGAAAACCCACTTTGCCAGATATGGTTTCCTTGCTTGGTGGTCAGTGACAATGGACCACAATTCTCTTCAGAAGCATTCGCAAAATTTTCCAGAGACTGGGATTTTGAACACTCCACTAGTAGCCCCCACTATCCTAAATCTAATGGAAAAACTGAATCAACTGTAAAAACTGCAAAGACTCTACTCATGAGAAACAAGGGTGATCAGTTTCTAGCTTTGCTGAGTCATCACAACACACCCAACCAGACTGGTACCAGTCTTGTACAGTTGTTTCGGAACAGAAGAATACGAACTCTAGTGCCAACGTCAGAGAATTTGCTAAAGCCTACAACGGCCGAACTGGACAACCACAGATCAAAGCTGATGAAGAAACAGAAGAAATCTGCTGAGTACTACAGTACTGGTGCTAAAGACTTGCGTTCACCTTGAGTACTACAGTACTGGTGCTAAGGACTTGGTTCCCTTGAGTACTACAGTACTGGTGCTAAGGACTTGGAATCCCTTGAGTACTACAGTACTGGTGCTAAGGACTTGGTTCCCTTGAGTACTACAGTACTGGTGCTAAGGACTTGCATTCCCTTGAGTACTACAGTACTGGTGCTAAGGACTTGCATTCCCTTGAGTACTACAGTACTGGTGCCAAGGACTTGCGTTCCCTTGAGTACTACAGTACTGGTGCTAAGGACTTGCGTTCCCTTGAGTACTACAGTACTGGTGCCAAGGACTTGCCTTCCCTTGAAGAGGGTGATATAGTGAAGATGAAGCCTCTGCTCAAAGAAATGGACAAGTGGTACTGTCACTAAGAGACTCAATGAGCGCTCCTATAAGTCGAGTTAAGTGATGCACTATACCACAGCAATTGAGTGCACCTGAAGAAAGTGTTACCATCTACTACCATGGCAACCGATGCTCCTTTTGCTGTTCCAATAACTGTTCCTGATGCCCAACAATCTGAGGTCCCAGAGACTGTTTTCCCTGAAAGACTGATCCTGTACCGGTTTCACTGTCAACTCCTATGCAGCACCTGACCCGAGCCAATCCTCTACAGACTGTTGCTAAGAGACCTACAAAATCCCTCTATGAATTCGGTTTGGTCGCAAAGTTAAAGCTCCTAAAAATGAAAGACCTTATCTATTCAAAATGAAACGGACATTAAATCCTCAATTTAGAGCTTATCCATTCTGTTTTCGTTTGAAATGTCTTTTAATTTTTTTTTATATTTTGTGATACTAGTGTAATTTTATATTAGACCTGATCACTCTTAACTTGATAAAAAAAAACTGGGTTGTTACATGACTCATTTATGCTCTTGATATGACTATACACTGAAGATCAAATAACCCTTGTACAGCAAGTTGAAGGTTACTGCCCTCCCTCTTCCCTCCATCTTGAAAAGAAGCTATGTGTTTTACTCCAGTTTTAAAGTCATATTATAGGGTTCTGTCAGTCAGAAATATAACAGTAACTTCCTTTGTAGTGAGGTTATACATCTCGTTCACAGGTCACAGGTAAAGCAGTATGCCAGCAAACTAGTTCCATGCGGAAATGGGGTAATTAATAACTATGGAAGTAAGGTCACCACCATCCCCACTCCACCCACCCTGTTGACTTCTTTCCTCACATACCGTTGCAGAAAAAGACTTGAGATATTCTCGGTTTGAGATGGTTCTTGTGAGGACAAAATAAAGAAAAAGAAATGTCCTGTTTTTGGCTTCTTTCAAAATTATATATTTTGGGGAGTTTCAAGTTACATTCGTGTTATTTCCAAAGATATGGAAAGGGAAAGCTAAAACTAAAAATAATGTCGTCGAACATTATCGTCATCCTCTTTAATGTGTTTTTAGTTTGACATTAAAAAAATGTTACTGTTCTTGCTTTGTCGATTGAATTAATACTTTATCCTACATTATTTTTCAGACAATATTTTTCATATATTATCAGACTACATTACATGGCACATTGCGCCTTTAAAGTCATTGATTTCACATCATGATGCCATTACTGAACAGGCAGCTTTTATTTTTATTTTTGTAAATAAAAATCCGGTGTCGCTAGATTTCCATACTGATGTTATCTCCCATGTTACACAGTATATTCTGCTCTGATTCTCTTGCTCATTTTCTTATTCATGCGAGCGTTCGTGTGTGTGTTTGCATGGGCCTGCGTTTACGTGTGTTTGTGTGTGTATGTGTGTGTTCGTGTGTGTGTTTATGAATGTATGTGTTTGTGTATGGGCGTGCGTTTGCGTGTGTCTTTGTGTGTGTGTGTTTGTGTGCGCGCTTTGTGAGACTAGTGTAATTTAGGATATAGATATGTTTCTAAGAGAAACCTAACTCTGCCCCCCCCTCCCGGTCTTCATACAGCTTGATTTTGAATCTGTATACCAGTATATTATGATACTTTTGTTTTAATAGATGTGGTTCACTACTGTCCATGAAACTAACACAATTCTAAACTAGACGCTGGGATCCCTTCTTTCCTATTTCAATAAATATTTACTGAATGAATTTCTGTTGTTCGCCATGAATTGATAACAGCCAGTGGTACAAGTTTTGACATTTCATTTCTAGCGTGTTAGCCTGCAGCTTCACTTGGCGTCTGGCGTGCAATCATTTCCAGTGGAAAGAACTCAAGCTTTCTGTTCGGCAGGAAATGCGAAACACTCCGAACTTCAGTTTGACTCTCACTTTGGCGACCACATACTTTACAGGCCACGTACTTTTATAGTATCACAATTTTGACTCGCATTTTTGGCGATCGCGTACTTTTATAGTATCACAATTTTGACTCGCATTTTTGGCGATCGCGTACTTTTATAGTATCACAATTTTCACTTATATTTTTGGCGATCGCGTACTTTGATAGTATCATATTTTTGACTCGCACTTTTGGCGACCACATACTTTACCATATAAGTTTACAGTTTCACATCTGTTTGACTCGCACCTTTTTATTTTAGTCAAAGCATTATATATAGGTTCTATTGACAGCACTCTAATTTAGGTAAAACAGTATATTGTATATATAGGTTCTATGGACAACACTCTAAGTTAGTTAAGCAGAGTATGTAAATTGTAAAGGATCTATGGACAACACTTTAATTTAATTAAAACACTGGATTTTTTATGTATAGTTCTATGGACAGCTCTCTAATTTAATTAAAACAGTGTATGTATATATGTATAGGTTTTATGGACAACACTCTAAGACACTTAAAACAGTATGTGTATGGACAACACTCTAATTTAATTAATATAGTGTGTGTATGGACAGCACTCTAATTTAATTAATATAGTGTGTGTATGGGCAGCACTCTAAGTTAATTAAAACAGTGTGTGTATGGGCAGCACTCTAAGTTAATTAAAACAGTGTGTGTATGGGCAGCACTCTAAGTTAATTAAAACAGTGTGTGTATGGGCAGCACTCTAAGTTAATTAAAACAGTGTGTGTATGGGCAGCACTCTAAGTTAATTAAAACAGTGTGTGTATGGGCAGCACTCTAAGTTAATTAAAACAGTGTGTATGGGCAGCACTCTAAGTTAATTAAAGCAGTTTGTGTATGGATGTATGGAATCAATGGAAGTGGAACTCAGTATAGCAGTAAATAGTTTATCGATATGAACAAAAATACTTCTCATGCTTAATAGTAAAATATTTTGATGGAAAATATCGATATGCCATCTTTTTTTATAAGCACACACAAAGAACAATAAACAGCACGAAGATAGTATCTATTTGTAGATATATAATTTATCTTTAGTAATTAGATCGCAGTAAACGCAGTAGAAATAGATTTACTTAATATTGATATAAAAGAAATACACTAGAAAAAACAGTTAAAAGAAATAAATAAAGATTTAAATTTTGATAAGTAAATGCACCGTGCACAATTCGCATATATCTCTCTTTTTAAAAATAAAATAAAATCAATACATCAAAGACGAGTGAGACAACACGTTAAGATTTACGTCGGTGTTCAAAAGCCGTACAGAAGGCTCCCGGAAATTAGAGCAGCCAGTTTTGCGCATGCTCCTTATCGTAGGTCAGCCGTGTTCTATGTTGCTATTAACGATGGCCATTAAGGTGGAACGTAAACAGGACGGAATGTCATTTAAACCCTAGAAAAAATCATTGACGATTGTATTATCCTGAACAGTGGTGGAGACCATTGTTTACATATCACATTGTCAATATTTATTTCACACCTGTGAATTGAGCAAGCAGCAACATGATCTGTGTCAGTCGACCGGCTTGCCCACGTTGTCGCGTCGGTGGGCAGACATGCCTGAGTTCATTCTAGGTTCATGTTAGTATTGAGAGTTATTCTGGGAATATGCTACAATCTTGACTTTAAAAGTTGATTCTGGGCTAACTTTACAGTTTCGAGGTTCATTCTGGGCTAACTTTACAGTTTCGAGGTTCATTCTGGGCTCACCGTACAGTCCTGAAATTCATTCTAGACTGACGTTACAGTTTTGAAATTCATTCTAGATTGACATTACAGTCCTGAAATTCATTCTAGATTGACATTACAGTCTTGAAATTCATTCGTTTTAGGCAAGGGGGCCAGATTTCCAATTGATAGTGCGTGGAGGGCCGCCACATGGAAGGCTCAGTAGAAAAAACAACACAAATAATGAAATAACCTGCTTTACATTCGTAATAATGGTAACACCCAAAAGTCATCCGGGGGCCGCATAGAGCCCTGTTTCGGCCCGCGGGTCGCAGTTTGTGCACCCCTTTTCTAGATTGACGTTAGAGTCCTGAGATTAATTCTGATCTTGTAATACTTCGATTAATCAGTTTTGTTTATGACATACTCACATCTCTTTATTGGCAAAAATAAGTCAGATACATAATTCATGTCACTGATTTTCTAGAAATTCTGAATGAGATTGCATAAGAATAGAAAACTCAGATAAATAATTCATATTATTGATTTGCTAAAGTTCTTAGTGAGATTAAATGAGATGAGAAAACTCAATTGCAAAAAAATATTTTATATGAATAAGCGTTTGTGTGTGTGTGTGTGTGGGGAGAGAGAGAGAGAGAGAGAGAGAGAGAGAGAGAGAGAGAGAGTGGTTCGAGATATGCACGCATAATATATCAGTAAAAATGTGAAACGTGCAAATGATGTTTGTGAACACTCTGCAAGTTTTGGCCTTCATCTTTCACGCGTCATATCAGTGTTGCAGTGATTATAGATACATGATGTTAATAATAGTGCGCATCTCGAAGTAGTGGGCTGTGGTATGTTGAATAAAGTGTGGTATTGTTTGTCGAGTAAAGTGTGTATTGCGGTATGTCCAATAGTGGGTTGTGGTATTGTTTGTCAAGTAAAGTGTGTGTTGCGGTATGTCGAATAGTGGGTTGTGGTATTGTTTGTCAAGTAAAGTGTGTGTTGCGGTATGTCGAATAGTGGGTTGTGGTATTGTTTGTCGAGTAAAGTGTGTTGCAGTAGGTCGAATACAACGATACTATGGTCTATCGACTACAGTGAGGTTATGGTACGAAGAGGTTAGTATGTTATGGTATGCCGGATAGTTGTGTGGTATGTCGAGTACAGTTGTAGTATGGTATGTCGAGTATAATGGTGTTATTGTGTGTCGAGTATATTATGATGTGCCGAGCTTAGTGGCATTATTGCATGCTAAGTTTAGTTCTTTAGTGCTATGTCGAGTATAGTATGTTATGGTGTGTTGAGTTCAGTCTTTGTATGGTATGTCAAGAACTTTCATGCCCTGAATAACTCATCGCGTATGACCTATTGCTTTGTTGTCGCACGACCCCGAACAACCCTTACATCACGTTTACCTATTGTTTTGGGTTTTTTGTCACAGCTCTGAACAACTCTTACATCGTGTATGACGGCGCTCTGGTCATCGATGGCTCTTTCCACACCACTGACGTGTCCATTCGCGGAGTTGGACCGGTGACGAAATTCAAGCGGTGTTACCATGCTGACCAACTGACACACGCGTGCTTCAACTCTAAAGAAGTTGGAATTGCTGTGAGTAGCAGGTGTGAATGCGTGTGCATGTATGTTTGTGTGTGTGTAATAGTTTCATGTGTACTTCATTAACTCTGATAGTCAAACTTCATTTGCAAGATGCTGTCTTCATCCCACAAATCCTATAGCCACAATTAATATTTCGATTATTGTCCAACCCGATATGTGGCATAGCAATCAAACACCATTTTGCAGCACGAATAACGCCCCAACAGTGTCGCATTAAGAGACACACCATCTTATCCGCTCGAATCACGCCCCAACAGTGTCGCATTAAGAGACACACCATCTTATCCGCTCGAACCACGCCCCAACAGTGTCGTATTAAGAGACACACCACCTTATTCGCACGAATCACGCCCCAACAGTGTCGTATTAAGAGACACACAACCTTATTCTCACGAATCACACCCCAGCCTTGTATTACGCGCTAAACGCTCCAGCCTGATATTATGCGATACACAATATTGCTGCTCAAATCACGCCCCAGTCTTGTCTATAATGCGATACAAAGAGAGAAAATGGTGCAATGTTTCTTGATCCTGCGAAACCAGTTTTTATAGATAATTAACAAAACGTTTATATGTTTAATTACTCGACATCGACAAATATTGATCATCAAGTATATCCGTATCCCTTGTTGTGACCTCAGCAGACAGGTCAGATAGTTCCACTCTCCCTAACGGACTGTTGGAAGGGACGAAAGAAGTACACATTTCCGTTTTTGTGACCTTTGCAATAATCTTCGTGGACAGGTCAGACAGCACCCACATCGACCCTCCTGACAGGACATAGGCTGTGAAAGCATTGCCTGCTTTCGTCGTTATTATTTTATTCTTTCTTTCTTTCAATATTTACATTTTACTTCCTTGCTTGTATGTTTTATTCTTTCTTTCTTTCAATATTTACATTTTACTTCCTTGCTTGTATGTTTTATTCTTTCTTTCAATATTTACATTTTACTTCCTTGTTTATATGTTTTATTATTTCTTTCTTTCAATATTTACATTTTACTTCCTTGTTTGTATGTTTTATTATTTCTTTCAATATTTACATTTTACTTCCTTGTTTGTATGTTTTATTATTTCTTTCAATATTTACATTTTACTTCCTTGTTTATATGTTTTATTCTTTCTTTCAATATTTACATTTTACTTCCTTGTTTATATGTTTTATTATTTCTTTCTTTCAATATTTACATTTTACTTCCTTGTTTGTATGTTTTATTCTTTCTTTCAATATTTACATTTTACTTCCTTGTTTGTATGTTTTATTCTTTCTTTCAATATTTACATTTTACTTCCTTGCTTGTATGTTTTATTCTTTCTTTCAATATTTACATTTTACTTCCTTGTTTGTATATTTTATTCTTTCTTTCAATATTTACATTTTACTTCCTTGCTTGTATGTTTTATTCTTTCTTTCAATATTTACATTTTACTTCCTTGCTTGTATGTTTTATTCTTTCTTTCTTTCAAAAGTTTTATTTTACCTTGTCCAACTTCCTCTCTCTCTCTCTCGCTTTTGTGTTGCATGAAAAGACCGGAAGTCTAGAATTTCGGGACATTGTGCCGGGGTAGGAGGGTGAAAGTTTGAGTGTTGTGATGTGTCCGACTATGTTTCTACCGCCTTCCCATTTTCATTTGCCAGAAGTAGTAAATGTGCGCAGCCTTGGAGCACATGAGACCCGCTTTTTTCGTTCCGCCCCATGGACAACATATTGAATTATGAAACGGATCACCCGTATTGTTTTCAGTCCCGACATAATACTGGTGATGAGGACACCCGTAATACTTTCTCCCCCGACATAAAACCAGTGATGAGGACACCCGTATTACTTTTAACTCCGACATAATACTGGTGATGAGGACACCCGTATTATTTTCACCCCCGACATAAAACTGGTGATGAGGACACTAATATGCTAATGCTATTATTATAACGTAAGCCTACTGTTAAAAGTACTGTTTAGCGACTGAGTAAATAAGCAAAGATACAGCTTTGAAGTTGACAGTGTCACGCAGGAGTGCTCATGCAAGTCAAATATAAGTGATTTATTAACATTCTCTCTCAATAGTCAATGTTATTTTAGGTTTCTTTGTTAAATAACATAAGTGATTTATTAACATTCTCTCTCAATAGTCAATGTTATTTTAGGTTTCTTTGTTAAATAATATATTTCAAATACTGACTCATTTATTGCTGCTTCGCCTCCACCTTCCAACCCCCATCCCCCAGAACATGGAAAAGAAATAACATTCGAGAGTCAGAATCCGTTTGAGATTATTGTTACTCCACAGCTGCTTGTGTAGACATTTCTGATGTATAAGGGTCGAACTGCTCTCTACACGCGTGCAGAACAAATAAGCTCTGATAATTTGTAAACGCTGACAACACAGCTCACGGCGCATGCTGCAGTTTCTGTCAACAGTAAGAGCTCTTGAACACTTCAGATAATTGAGGGAACATAACTTACAGCTTAGGCAGTACTAAATGGTTCCTGATGAATAATAGTGCCATAAACAGCTCTTGATAAAGAGTAGTGTCCTAAACAGCTCTTGATAAAGAGTAGTGTCCTAAACAGCTCTTGATAAAGAGTAGTGTCCTAAAAGGCTCTTGATGAATCGTAGTGTACTGAACATATGATGAATGAAGAAAATACAGAACTTTTTATTTATTTATAATTTTTTTAACGAATTTCGGTTTAGAACTCTTTAGTTATTTATTTCAGTTGAATGTCTATCACTATTTGGCAGAATTTGACGAATACGAGTGTCGTACTCAACAGTAGGCTCCTCTTACTACTTCAACAAGTCATGAATACAATGAGGTAAACAGAACGTGAGTCGAGGTGATTCACTCTGTTCACAATCTTCGTTCGAATGCATGAGGAAAATCTAACCTTGGTTAAATCGAATACATATATGTATACATATACGCAGTGTATCCTACAGTTACGTCGAAAACGTGTAGAGCAGTGTATCTGTAAATAAGTTATATATATATATGTGCAAAGCAGTCTGTCCAAAGTTCAGAACATGCAGGACAACGTATCTTAAGTCCAATACTTGCCAGGTTACCTAATCAGTACACATGTTACCTGTTCACGGATTTGTTACAAATTCACTATACAGATTATGTATTCACGACATTAGTTTCCTATTCACTACTCATGTTACATATTCACTACACATGTTACGTATTCACTACTCAGGTTACCTATTCACTACATTAGTTACCTATTCAATTCACAGTTACCTAATCAGTACACTGATTACATGTCATCGGATTTGTTACAAATTCACTACACAGGTTATCTGTTTACGACATTAGTTACGTATTCACTACAAAGGTTACCTATTACTACACAGGTTACCTATTGACACACATTAGTGCCTTTCAACAAAACTCTTAATACACGTTTCTTTATTTTTCCCCTCTACAGGACCAGCCTTTATTCTCGACATCCTCTCTGCTTAGTTTGTCTGTATAATGTATACAATGATCTTTATTTCCTCCCTTCAGTACCAGCCTTTATATTCACCATCACCTCTGTATTGTTTATCTGTGTGTGTGTGTGTGTGTGTGTGTGTGTGTGTGTGTGTGTGAGTGTGTGTGTGTGTGTGTGTGTGTGTGTGTATATTTGTTTTATTTGTATTTTACCTACAGGATCGAATATCTTGATTTCCCTCACTCCTATGAATAATAGCACTTACACACAAAAACAAAAGGGCTTCAAATAAAGCATGAATATATAAATGAAAGAGAGCTAACATAGGAAGCCCCAAAACTAACTTTATTATTAATATTAATAAGCTAACTCAAAGTTGATAAAGCAATAATTTTCTTCAAATCATTTTCAAATTAGCCCCAATCCCATCCATCAACATTGTACAAACAGAAATTACTAATAATAAAGATTTAAATAAATCCCACTTTTCTAAAACAGGGAAAAAATCGAATGAAAAGAAATAACCATCCGTTACCAAAGAGGAAGAATGCACTAAAGCTGAGAAAGGAGTTGGCAAAGCTATAGCCGCAATCAACTAGAAAACGGCAATTGTGCACTTTTAGTTATTCCAGCAATCATAAGACATTACCAAAGATATGCCGATAATAGAAATCCCTCTAATAACATAATATTCCAATGCCCTAAAATAACTAAAATTCCAATTAAAACTAAAATCACAAACACGATTAGCTAAACCAATAAGTATTCCAGCTCCTAATGACTTATTATTTTGATAATAAATAACTCTAGTAAAAGATACAATTCCTAACCCAGCTCAACCTAACAACAAAGCAGGTAATTTCGGGATAAAAGTAGGTATATTTATTGATAAAACAAACAATATAACCAACCAAATAAACCGACTTAAAAATACATCATGTTCTATATAACTAGATGTAAAAACCATAACACATCCAGAAATCAAGCAAACAATTCTTTTAAACCTTAAACTAACCTCATCAATCACAACTCTTGCTTTTAAGAACATGGCCTTAAATTTAAAATAACCCATTCAATATAAAACACAACTATTATTTATTATAAACCAACAACTTATAAAAAACACAAATCCATTATAAAAAAATAACAAATCAGAACTTACAGAAGACAACTTTAAATCACTATACATCACTAAATAAAAAGTCTTTACCATTAGAACCACAATCTAACGTTGTACTTTAAACTAATTTAGTCTATAATCACCCAAACACCAACTCACTTTTCACTACTAACAAATTTGTTGGGACTCAATGAAGAATAACATTAAAATACTTACATCCTTCAAACTTCTGAACGATCTTAGAAACTTTGGATTACCCATAATCCTTCTATATAAATATATACTATAAACAGCAGCTAAAAATCTTATACATAACTAAGGAAAAATACACACACACACACACACACACACACACACACACACACACACACACACACACACACACACACACACACACACACACACACACACACATTATAATAAAATTAAAATAGGGAAAACTAACAAGGCGGCTATGGCAGGTTAGCACGAAAGGAAGGCGTAGAATGCACAGCATTTGACAGCATAGACATGTGTGATGACTTTGACAATATAGTCACATCACTGTGTGATGACTTTGACAAATATAGTCACATCACTGTGTAAAGACTTTGACAATATAGTCACATCACTGTGTGATGACTTTGACAAATATAGTCACATCACTGTGTAAAGACTTTGACAATATAGTCACATCACTGTGTGAAGACTTTGACAATATAGTCACATCACTGTGCAAAGTCTTTGACAATATAGTCACATCACTGTGCTATATTTTGACATAATAATCAGTGTGCTAGACATTGGGAACATAGACTTTGACAACGTAGCTAATGTTTGAAGATTTTTGCAGAAATAGTCACATAGTGAAGTCGTTTTGAGAAAATACTTACCGTGTGAAGACTTTGAAAACATAGTCACTGTGCGAGATTTTGATAATATAGTTATTCTGCGAAGACTCTGATAACATGGTCACTGTGCAGATATTTTGACAACTTAGTCACCGTGCGAGATTTTAATATCATATTCAATGTGTGAGATTTAGATAACTTAGTCACTGTGTGAAATTTTAATAATTTAGTCACTGTGCGAGATTTTAATAATTTAGTCACTGTGCGAGATTTTGATAATTTAGTCACTGTGTGAGATTTTAATATCATATTTAATGTGCGAGATTTTGATAACAGTCATTGTGTGAAATTTTGATAACCTAGTCACTGTGCAAGATTTTGATAACATAGTCACTGTGCGAGATTTTGATAACATAGTCACTGCGAGATTTTGATAACAGTCACTGTGTGAAATTTTGATAACATAGTCACTGTGCGAGATTTTGATAACATAGTCACTGTGCGAGATTTTGATAACATAGTCACTGCGAGATTTTGATAACAGTCACTGTGTGAAATTTTGATAACATAGTCACTGTGCGAGATTTTGATAACATAGTCACTGTGCGAGATTTTGATAACATACCGGTATTTATTTCTCCTGGGGACTTTGAAAACATGCCTGTTTGTGAGGAATTTGAAAACATGCCCGTTTGTGAGGACTTTGAAAACATGCCCGTTTGTGAGGACTTTGAAAACATGCCCAGGTGTGAGGACTTTGGGGGCTGAGGATGTAAGGACCTTGAATAGAGAAACAGAAATACAGTTTATTGATTACGCTTTCTCTCACCCCAGCCGCAATAGTCTTTTCATCTTCACGATGTTCTCAGTTTTTTGGGGGGCTGCCTCTGGGGGAGCCCCACAGCCTCGCGGTGCCGTCTGAGGTGGAGGGCAGGAGGGCTGGCGGAAGGGGGTGAAACAGGTCGCACCTAGTTTGGCGCACACCCTCAACCGCCCTCAATCTGGGGGTGGAGGGGCGAAGCCAAAATAAAGTTTACTTTATGTAATTTGTTTGAATTTTAAAACTTTGTCTGATCACAATGATCATAAAATACATATTTCGAAATTTACAGTTTTACATCACCCATAAATGTATTATATTATCTCTATTTCAAATATTTATTGTACAAAATTTCCTCTTTTTCTCGTGTTTATCTTGGACTCCCTACTGCAAATACTGCGAGTTTTTTTAAAAATTATTTCATTAATTTTCAAGAAAAAGATTAAATTACACTACCACCCCTTTCTTGTACAAAACATCAGCTTTGCAGCGCTCTTTGTGTGTGTGTGTGTGTGTGTGTGCATGCCAGGAATCAAGAGTTAGACAAGTACCAAGAACAATATAAAATAAAAGAAACAATTCCAGCACAATCCTCAGACACCAATATTTTGTGTGGGGTTGGTGGGTGGGGGTGGCTTGTGAAGACGCCCTACCCAGGAATGAGATTGATATCCTTTGCTTTTGTGTTTTTGAAATTTATTGCCGTACATAACGAGACAATCTCGAGAAAATGACTGTTTGCGTGCACAAGAGAATTTGCAGGAAACAGGCGAGCCATGTTTAAAGAACTGAAGGCCTGTGCAGAAACATTAGAGCAGTCATGCGAAGAACTTAAAAGATCAAGCAGAAGGAAAACAGAATAAATCAACCAACCAAGCCGAAAAGTTTGTGCGTGCTTGGATCGGAAATCGAGCACCCATGTATCAATTAACATTCCCATGTTAACATGATTACAGGTTGCTTCCATAATTGGAGACAATTGTACGCGCGCATTCGCACGCACGCAAACACATACACCCAGCACACACACACACACACACACACACGCACTCAGACAACAAAGCAATAAATTATAATGAACTATCAATACCCAACCCATAAATATATTTTATAGTTTCCGCTTGAACTTATTTCAAAACTGGTTCATTGTTTGCAATTTGCTTTTCTAGCCCAGCGTTTTTTCGCTTGAAGAGATCTTGTAATAGGAGAGTGTTTGTGTGAAAGCTACGGACAAGTTTGGGCTGTGCGTGTGGTACCTATCATATCTCTAATTGTCATAGTAACCAGCATTCTTGTAGCTCAGTTTGGGCTCTGTGTGGACTGCCTTTCATATCTCCTAAATAGTCATGTTATCCACCACCCCTGTAGCCAAGGACACCATTGGCCCGAGTTCTGAAGTATAGTATCATTTCCTCTCTCTCTCTCTCTCTCTCTCTCTCTCTCTCTCTCTCTCTCTCTCTCTCTCTCTCTCTCTCGCTCGTGAAATAATCATTTGCCCGTATGTGGGAGCTGCTTGTAGCGGGCAAGCTGTCATATGCTATGGCACAGTTTAGCGCCAAATGTGTGTCCATGACTAGTTCATAAACTTGAGAATGATGGCCGAAGTCGTATCCACGATCACCTCATAAATTTGAAAATGGTGACCGAAGTCGTATCCACGATCATCTCATAAACTTGAAAATGGTGGCCGAAGTCGAATTCACGATCACCTCATAAATTTGAAAATGGTGGCCAAAGTCGAATCCACGGATCAGGTGATAAACTTGAAAATGGTGGCCGAAGTCGTGTCCAAGTTCAACTCATAAACTTGAGAATGTAGTTGTCTTCGTTTCTTTTTTTGTTGCTACCATTTAATTTGCTTCAAGTCATGGACGAAAGGTTGAAAGGTCGTGCCAGTACTTTGGATGTGCCCAACGGACAGTTAGCTCTCCTGGGTCGGGAAGCAATTAGTGCCAGCCAGTGCCCATTGAAGCGTGGGGGACGTGTTTGTATTTGCACCGTTTAATACCCATTATGCCATTTACACAAATACTATGAGATTAATTTGTTTATTTATAGAGTTTATAAAAATAGTTTAAGTACATAAGTCTAAGGGAGCTGTCACTTGCCGCTTTGCCATATTCTCTTGGGAAAAAGTAAAGTTGGTTAAAATGCAAAAATATACATTAAGAACACCTTTTTTCGTGTTGCAAATTTTAATAGTTAAATTCACGTTTGAGAAGGGAGACAGTTTGGGAGAATGAAACGGGTGGTGGGTGGTAGTGTAACCTGTTGACCTAGCTAAATTATACTTTACTGAGCATTAATAGGTGTTTTCAGATTCATTACTAACAATTGCAATAACAGCAAGTCTTTTGAATGGTGAAAGTGCTGAAAGGCTGGTTAAGTTCAAGGCAGTGCTAATTTAATGTTAAATTGGAAAAACATTTTCTCGTTTGAATGAACCTTTTATTTAACGAATTTGTGATCAGTGTTCGATTTGTTCGTCTGACATTAGATTCAAGTTGTTTATATAGTTTTTTTTAAAGTATATATATTTTAAGAGAATTGCCTTTCATATTATTAGGGTGAACAGAGTGGCAGAGTGTGAAATTCTTTTCAACATGTTATTGTTGTGAACAGCGTAAATTCTTGTGAACATTTTTGCCTGATCAAGACTTAGGAGGAGTATGCATCTGGTGTTGATGCTTAAGGCGTTTGGGCCAGCTCTTATGAATGCCACTTTTACACAACACTGATGGATGTCACTTTTACACAACACTGATGGATGTCACTTTTACACATTGATGAATGTCACTTTTACACAACACCTATGAATGCATCTGTAGAAACGTGTCGATTTTAATAGTTTGTGTATACACTGTTTTACTTTTAATAGTTTGTGTATACACTGTTTTACTTTTAATTGTTATATAGGTTAATCTTCAATGTATAGTTTGTATAGTGTCATCTTTAATAGTTTGTTAATCGTTTTTCGCTTTTAACAGCTTTTGTAGTATCACTTTTAACAATTTGTGAAGATATTATTGTATTTTTAATAGTTTTTGTGTTGTGTCATGTTAATAGCTTGCATGGACACCATTTCCGTTTTAATAGTTATTTTGTAGTGTCATTTGTAATAACTTATGTAGACATCATTTCATTTGTGTTAGCTCTCGAGTTGTCACTGTTTATTTCTTGACAATGAATATGAACAATTTGTACTGACAGCGTTTTGAAAACATTTATTAGTATCTAATTACTGCAGATGACAAAGCAATTAAATCAGTGCATGTAATTACAGTATTGACATATAGCAATGGCAACCGGACGTAAACATTACATTAAAATTTATCTTTAAGTCTAAACTCTTCTGTTTCAAATTATTAATACAGTAGTCACAAGACAATGCAATGAATGTTAACGAAAGCTTGGGCTAAAGACTCTTGTTTATTACCACAATAGTTATAAGACAAAACAGTGAGTGTTAATAAAAGTTAGTGTGAACACTTTATTTTACACTTGCATTAACATAAGTGGTCAGATGACAACACAGTGAATGTTAACACTGAGTTCTAAAGAAAAGTAATGTCTATGCACTTGTTTTCACTGTTAGGTGTTATTTATAACTGTAGTCATGGACAAGACAGCGTTAAGTCATAGACATTTCTTCGTTTTGGTTAATACAAATACATTAACATGCACTCAGCATTAACAAAACATATAATAGACACTTTTCTCAATTTTATTAGCAGAATCACACTTTAGCATTGCTCCTCAGTATTAACAAAAGCCTTGTGTAGACACTTTTTTTCTTTTAGCCAAATAATCACTGGTTAATAAATAAACTGAGTATTAACAAAATCCTTGTGTAGACACTATTTACTTTTAGCCAAATAATCACTGGTTAATAAATACACTGAGTATTAACAAAAGCCTTGTGTAGACACTATTTACTTTTAGCCAAATAACCACTGTAAATAAATACACTGAGTATTATCAAAGCCTTGTATAGACACTTTTTTCTTTTATCCAAATAATCAATGGTTAATAAATACACTGAGTATTAAACAAAAGCCTTGTATAGACACTTTTCTCTTATAGCCAAATAATCACTGGTTAATAAATACACTGAGTATTAAACAAAAGCCTTATGTAGACACTTTTCTCTTATAGCCAAATAATCACTGGTTAATAAATACACTGAGTATTAAACAAAAGCCTTGTATAGACACTTTTCTCTTATAGCCAAATAATCATGGTAAATAAATAATCTGAGTTTTAAACAAAAGCCTTATGTAGACACTTTTTTCACTCTGTTACCATTAATTAACAGTTAACAAGTTACTGTTGCCAAAAAAAAAAAAAAAAATAGCATGGACACACTTATTAATTTCATTAGCATATTATTCACCGGTTATCTGTACACTGACTGTTAACAAAAGTCTTTATTTTGTGGAATGTAATTATTACTGTTCTTAATGATGAAAGACCATTCGTTAGTATTCTCTATTTTCCTCTGCTGCCATTGTATGTCAACATAGTAAATTAGAAAATTATAACGTTATAATTATTTTGACAATGAGCATGCCATACAGAATATTCTGTCTAATAATGTGTCTCGAGACAGGTACTATTTGTTAGCATATTTATACAAAATATTCTGTCTAGGAACGTGTCCGATGTTTTAGCAAAACAGACACTATTACATAGCATATCAGACAGAATATTCTGTTTAGGAATATGTCCGATTTTTTTATCAAGACAGGTACTTTTATATAGCATGTCAAATATGTTTACAAGAAAAGACTGTTGCAATTATAACATACAGTGTATAATCATACAGCATGCCAACATGTTAACAGCAAAGGGCTATTACTTGTAGAGAATCTCATGTTTAAAATCAAGAGTTTTATCACATAAAGGACATACACAGTCTCACAGCATGCCAAGTGTTATGTTAATAACAAAGGATTATTACATTTAGGACAAGCATCCTCGTATAACATGGCAAATGTCATTTTCGAAGCAAACAGTTATTATGTAGGAAATATGCTATAATATAACATACCACATATCATGTCTATAACAAAGGACTATTACAATTGGGACAGGTACCATCGGGTAGCAAGCCAAATATCATGTATAAAGCAAAGGACTATTACATTTAGGACAGGTATCACCATATAGCAAGCCAAATGTCATGTTTAAATCAAAGGAGTAATACATTTAAGTTATCTTCGTATACATAAATGTTCTGTTTAAAACAGAGCTATTACATTTAGGATAGGCAGCCTGCCAAATGTCATGTTTACAACTAAGAGATATTACCGTTTAAGACAGGTACCATCGTTTATAATATGAAATGACTCGTTATGAAAATAAGTGTTGTACATTCATTTATCATTGCTATATATCTTGCCCAATAATTTATAATTCACGTAAGATGTTTTCGCACCAAGACCTAGCAAAATATGAGTGAGTGTATGTGTGTGCGTTAACAAGGGACACACTTAAACATGAACCAAGACTAGCAATATATGAGTGAGTGTATGTGTAACAAGGGACACACTTAAACATGAACCAAGACTAGCAATATATGAGTGAGTGTATGTGTAACAAGGGACACACTTAAACATGAACCAAGACTAGCAATATATGAGTGAGTGTATGTGTAACAAGGGACACACTTAAACATGAACCACGATGTTGGCACACGAAGACAGGTTTTTCATTAACATGTCAAATGAACTCAGTATCACGGCGAAGATTATGTTAGCGATTTAAATTGCTTGTTATTTGAGGCCTGGTGATTTAAAAAAATAAAATAAATCACAAAGGAACTGTTGTGTTTAGTGAACAGTGAAACCACGTGTACATGCAGATACATGCTATGTTATCACCTTGACCCTTCATGACTCTTGAACTCCCCCATACACCCACATAACTAGGTGTAATGGAAAGGTCCAAGTGTTAATTATAGCTTTAAAAAATAACCTACGTACTTAAAATAGAAAACAGAACAAAAGCTATAGTTGCTATTTATTTTAAGTATGTATATACATAAAAGCAGTTAAATTCAGCGTTTTGTGTTGGATTAAGATTTAATTTTGTTTACCTTATTGTTATAAGTAGCATAATAGTAATAAAACAATATCAATCAAACAAACACCCAGCTAGACCTGACGGGTGTCATTTTCTTTACAAAATTGTAGTTTTTAAATGTGAAGTTTGCAGGCCGGTCGTTGTATAGTACAAATTCGTAGACAGGGCTACAAATAAACACGGTAATAATCCCAACAGTAAAAATATTAACAACAGAAATTATCACAAAATAATATGATATGTTTGGCCATATGTCAAAGTCTTCAAACAATAATTTGTATTCGCCGACGACTGTTAATCATTTTACTCCACCGATCTTCTCGTGTTTCGAAGCAAATGTGTTTAGATTAGTTTAAATACGTATCACCAGGTTTTATTGAGTTAGTTTAAATACGTATTACCAGGTTTTATTGAGTTAGTTTAAATACGTATTACCAGGTTTTATTGAGTTAGTTTAAATACGTATTACCAGGTTTTATTGAGTTAGTTTAAATACCTGATTACCAGGTTTTATTGAGTTAGTTTAAATACGTATTACCAGGTTTTATTGAGTTAGTTTAAATACGTATTACCAGGTTTTATTGAGTTAGTTTAAATACGTATTACCAGGTTTTATTGAGTTAGTTTAAATACGTATTACCAGGTTTTATTGAGTTAGTTTAAATACCTGATTACCAGGTTTTATTGAGTTAGTTTAAATACGTATTACCAGGTTTTATTGAGTTAGTTTAAATACGTATTACCAGGTTTTATTGAGTTAGTTTAAATACGTATTACCAGGTTTTATTGAGTTAGTTTAAATACGTATTACCAGGTTTTATTGAGTTAGTTTAAATACGTATTACCAGGTTTTATTGAGTTAGTTTAAATACGTATTACCAGGTTTTATTGAGTTAGTTTAAATACCTGATTACCAGGTTTTATTGAGTTAGTTTAAATACGTATTACCAGGTTTTATTGAGTTAGTTTAAATACGTATTACCAGGTTTTATTGAGTTAGTTTAAATACGTATTACCAGGTTTTATTACTACGACTTTCCCCATAAAAAAATGTCCCCAGGTCGCAAGGTCAAACTTGAAAGGGGGAAAGTAGTGTCTGGTCAATAGGTCTCAGGCCAGTTGTTTACAGTGGCGGGACTACTTCTTGAAAGCTATATGCCACCGCACGAAACCCTTCCTAAAAACTAAGGGAGATCAATCTTTGCGTCTTGATAAATAACTCACAATCGACAAGACAGCCCCTCTTTCATCTTCTCATGTTCCGGGTCTTCTTCCTTACCAGGCGTCCAGCAGTTGCAAAATAATTGCTTTCATGAAAATAGCATGAGAAAACATTTTCTTAGTAAAATAGATTTTTGCTTTTTTCCCCTTGGTCTAGTTATTGAATTCAATAGTAGTAGTGTATTCCATAAAACAATAAAAAAATGTTTAATCGTTTTCTGTCAGGTTACTCTTGTCAGGATCCAAATTTTAAAGCGGGAACACCAATGCATCTGAACAGTACACAAAATATACCTTTAGTCGCATAATGTAATCTGTAGATGCCAGAGATATCAGTAATCATAACTAAAGAACTTGTACAAGAGAGATTTGGGTGGTGGTGCTGGTGGCGGCATCAGTGGTAATCTGTTAAGAAAGGAGACCCATGTAACACCAGTACTCCTACCTTATCAAGAAGTGACACCAGTGGTCACAACTTGTAATGAAAGGACACCAACTTGTAAGGAAAAAACACCAGCAGTCACAATTTGTAATGAAAGGACACCAGTAGTCACAACTTGTAATGAAAAACAGTTCTTATAACTTTTGTGGAGAAAAGAAAATTCATATTCATTACTTTAAATGATTCATCATTAATGGGAACTTGTTAAAGCCGTAATATATAATGACATAACAATAACATCTTAGGTCATAGTACTTAAAGAAAGGACAGAAATTGTCACGATGTTTAAAGAGACCGACTGAACGTAGTATGTACAACGAGGGCACCATACTTATACATTTAAAAAGAGCGATCAAATAGTTCATAACACTCAGAGATATATTCATTGGTCGTAACATTCAGGAGTGAACAAAATTAGAAGTTTGTGGTTATAATATTTTAAGGGTGGACAACATTAGCCATACCATTTCAAGGGGACAGAATAGGCCATTAACATGTTAAAGGAAAGATCAGTGAACATACTCGTAATTAGTAAAGGGAATGCATTACACAATGCTCATGTACGTTACAGAGGTGTTACTGATCAAAACACAAAATTAAAAAAAATATTTTTTATACAACGCCTGGGGAAAGGACACTATATATCATAACTGTTTGAAGATTGAATCATTGATCATAATATATGCAGAGATTAGATATAAAAATTTGTATAATTAGATAATAACATTGATCATAATTGTGTAAAATGATAAATCAGTGATCATAAAATATCAAAAAGAGGAGAAGAATTGCCATAATTTGTAAAATGTGTGCAGTAATTATGTAAAAAAACCCAGAGATCATATATTAGTAACTTGAAAAGTCAGTGTTCGTAATATAGAAGCAAAGATTATAACTTGTATAAAGTGGAGAGCAATTGTTATGTATAAAGAGATCATACGTAAATAAAATGAAAAGTCAGTGTTCGTAACATAGAGATTCTAACTTGTATAAAGTGTTGAGCAATTGTTATTAATTATGTATAAAGATTTCATAAGTAAATAAAATGAAAAATCAGTTATCGTAACATAGAAAGAGGTTATAACTTGTATAAAGGTGTAGAGCAATTGTTATGTTATACCACCACAGATCATTTTTAAATAAAATGAAAAGTCAGTGAAAGAGAAAATCAGTAGCCAGTGATAGTTACATACAGAAAGAGAAAATCAGTAGCCAGTGATAGTTACATACAGAAAGAGAAAATCAGTTGCCAGTGATAGTTACATACAGAAAGAGAAAACCAGTAGCCAGTGATAGTTACATACAGAAAGAGAAAATCAGTAGCCAGTGATAGTTACATACAGAAAGAGAAAACCAGCAGCCAGTGATAGTTACATACAGAAAGAAAAAACCAGTAGCCAGTGATAGTTACATACAGAAAGAGAAAATCAGTTGCCAGTGATAGTTACATACAGAAAGAGAAAATCAGTTGCCAGTGATAGTTACATACAGAAAGAGAAAACCAGTAGCCAGTGATAGTTACATACAGAAAGAGAAAATCAGTAGCCAGTGATAGTTACATACAAAAAGAGAAAACCAGTAGCCAGTGATAGTTACATACAGAAAGAGAAAACCAGTAGCCAGTGATAGTTACATACAGAAAGAGAAAATCAGTAGCCAGTGATAGTTACATACAGAAAGAGAAAACCAGTAGCCAGTGATAGTTACATACAGAAAGAGAAAACCAGTAGTCAGTCTTAATATGCAAAACTTAGGCACCAATTATTGTAAGGTGTTGAAAAGTGCGCAAAATGAGACATTAGTGGTTATAAAATATATTTTAAAAAAATTCATTATGTTTAAAAGTGCGCAGTCTGAGACATTAATGGTCATAAAATATATTTTAAAAAATTCATTTAAAAGTGCGTAAAATGAGAGATTAGTGATCATAACATATATTTAACAAAACTCATTATGTTTAAAAGTGTATAAACAGAGATTAGTGGCCATAAGATATATTTTTTAAAAATCATTATGTTTAAAATGAGAGATTAGTGGTCATAACATATATTTTAAAAAAAACTCATTATGTTTAAAAGTGCGTAAAATGAGAGATTAGTGGTCATAACATATATTTTTTTAAAATCTTATGTTTAAAAGTGCGCAAAATGAGAAATTAGTGGTCGTAACATATATTTTTAAAAACAACAACTCATGTTTAAAAGTACGTAAACTCAGAGATTAGTAGTCATAACATTTTTTTAAAAAAACGCATTATGTTTAAAAGTGCGTAAACTGAGAGATCGTAACATATATTTTTTAGAAACTCATTATGTTTAAAAGTGCTTAAACTGAGAGATTAGTGGTCGTAACATATATTTTTTAAAAAAACGCATTATGTTTAAAAGTGCTTAAACTGAGAGATTAGTGGTCGTAACATATATTTTTTTAATAAAAAACTCATTATGTTTAAAAGTGCTTAAACTGAGAGATTAGTGGTCGTAACATATATTTTTAAAAAAAAAAACTCATTATGTTTAAAAGTGCTTAAACTGAGAGATTAGTGGTCGTAACATATTTTAAAAATAAAACTCATTGTGTTCAAAAAGTACACAGCCAGTCATTATATGTGAAAGAGTGGAGGTCAGTCGAATGAACGTTAGTCTTGTAAAGAAAGGAAAACATTGATCTTAACTTGTAAAAAGAGATCATTGGCTTTAATTTGTAAAGAAAGAGAAACATAGGCCTAACTTGTAAAGAAAGAAAATTAATGGTTTTAGCTTGTAAAGAGAGATCATTGGCCTTAACTTGTAAAGAGTGAAAATCATTGGCCTTAATTTGTAAAGAAATAGAAACATTAGCCTTAACTTGTAAAGAGAGAAAATCATTGGCCTTAGCTTGTAAAGAAAGAGAATTATTGGTCATAGAGAGACGAACGTTGGCCTTAACTTGTAAAGAGAGAAAATCATTGGCCTTAGCTTGTAAAAATAGAAAACATGGTCTTATCTTGTACGATAGAAAACTTTGGTCAGCTTGTAAAGATAAAAACTTTGGTCTTGTAAAGAGAAAAAAAATAGGTCAACTTGTAAAGATACAAAAATGCATTGATCTTAGCGTGTAAAGATTAAAAAACAAATAAACGTTGGCCTTGTAAAGATAGAAAAGCATGGGCCTTACCTTCTAAAGATAGAAAAGCGTGGGCCTTACCTTGTAAAGATAGAAAAGCATGGGCCTTACCTTGTACAGATAGAAAAGCATGGGCCTTACCTTGTAAAGATAGAAAAACTTTGGTCAGCTTGTAAAGAGAAAAAATTCTTCTTGTAAAGAGAGAAAAACAGATCAACTTGTAAAGAAAAAAACCAACATTAGTTTTAATTTACAAAGAGAGAGAAATATTGGTCTTGATCTACATAGAGTAAAAAAAAAAAACGTTCTCGTAAACAGAGATGCCAGATTTCATGGAATGTTTACGTTAAAATGAAAGTTTCTTCAGCATTCTTTTAGAAATGATGGCGTTACGACCAGTGGCCTGGGGAAGGGGCAGTAATTGACGTGTTCTGCGGTCAGTCATTACGCAAAGAATATTTCAAAACAAAAGTAGCCACAACTAATTTACAGTCGTGTATTCGGGTTCTAGATAAAACGAAACTGTCTGCTGCAATTATCCTTCTAGTATAATTGGATGTGAATTACATTAATAGACATTTGATCGTCATTTTCATACCAATCTAGTTGAACTTGAAATTTAAATTCGATCACCCCGTTTCATTTTACACACTAAGAGTAAGTAAGTAGTTGTTAGGCAAACAGTTAGTGCAGTGTAATGGATGAAATATTTCAAACAAAAATCGATTACTATTATCATTTCACTGCAACAAGACATAAAGTATATGAACAAGTTGGGTCACCTCTGTCATTTCACTGCAACAAGACATAAAGTATATGAACAAGTTGGGTCACTTCTGTCATTTCACTGCAACAAGACATAAAGTATATGAACAAGTTGGGTCACCTCTGTCATTCCACTGCGACATGACATAAAGTATATGAACAAGTTGGGTCATCTCTGTCATTCCATTGTAATAGAAGACTAAATTTGTTAATACGATCCTATCATCGTTGTTATTTCACTGTCATTATCATGAAAGATATAAATAGAAATTTATTCACTACTGTTATTCCAATGAAGCCGAGAGTGATATCTATTATTGAATAAAAACGTAAAATTCTCCATAATCATTCCTATTTCATTATTCTCATTTTATCTTGGATTCTCTTCCCATTGCCACTGAGTCGTCTGACGTCACTCGAAGGCCTGCATTCCGTGTACAGAGTAAATATTTCGTTTCCCTGCTTCCCGTTGTTGTTTCTTTTTTCCGCTTCACTTTTGCTTTCTGTTTACAATTATATTTTCTTGTGTTGAACGGTTATGAAAGTCGGTAATTTCCGAATTACGTGAGTCACATAAATATCTGCGATAAATTTATAAACACTGGCGGAGATTACCGACCACTGGCAGAAGATTTCGAAGTCTAACTGACTGGAGTGTGGGGGGGGGGGGAGGGGTCCGACCACCTAGAGAAAACACAAACTATAGAAATAAACTCTACACAGTTCATAATTCAGAAATCTTTTCCGCTGTTGCATCTTTGGCAACAGCTCTGCTCTCTTTCTCTGCCTATCTTTTCTTTCTCTTTCTCTTTTTTAACTCTCATTCCCTTTCTTATTTTTTCTACCATTCTGCCTCTCTCTCTCTCCCCACTTGTATTACTAACCTAACTTCGATTTAATTTGTACACTTCAATGAATTGAAGTGTTTTGGGTGTGAGCGTGAACACATTTTATAGCCTAGGGCACTAACATCGTATTGAAACGCACTCTTTGGCTTCAATGCTGATTGTGCGAAAGTCATCACGTGACCCGGAGATCGTAGGAGAAATCATCATAGGACTAAATATTCGAACACCATGTGTTGTAATATTTTGCAAACAATTTGCAATTTCATCTTGAAGAATGGGATTCACGATTATCAAGAGCTTCAAAAAGCTTATAACACACAAACTACAGTACAGCGCACACTTAGTGCTCTTTCTTTCTTACATGTACACAGACACACAGTTCTGATTTCTTTGTTCCCATTTCGTCTAGAAATTACTAGTTTGAAATAGATACACCTTAGTTCTGTGAAATAATAACTAAACATACTGTGGTGTGTAGAAAAGAACGCTAAAATTAACTGAATTTTTGAATCGTTAAATTAAATAGATTAAGTTTTAAATAAATTTGTTTGAGATAAGTATGTTGACGATCGATGGCAGGAGTCATCATTTGGACAAGAAAATTCCCAACAAACCCACACACACACACTGACCACAATAGCTAGTACATCTCTTGTTTTAAAGTAACAAAGCGAATTTCGAATTTTGCTTACAATATGGTTGATAATAAGGATCGCTAACCGTAACTTGTTATGCACTGTAAACAAAACACGCGTTAGTCTGTTGTCTTTATTAATGGGTCCATCCTTCTGTTGTCTTTTATGTGTGTCGTCTGCTGTCATCTTTATTAATATGTCGGTTCCTTCTTTTATCTTTATTATTATGCCCGTCCTTCTGTTGTCCTTATTAGTATGTCCGTCCTTCTGTTGTTCTTATTAGTATGTCCGTCCTTCTGTTGTCATTATTAGTATGTCCGTCCTTCTGTTGTCATTATTAGTATGTCCGTCCTTCTGTTGTCATTATTAGTATGTCCGTCCTTCTGTTGTCCTTATTAGTATGTCCGTCCGTCTGTTGTCCTTATTAGTATGTCCGTCCTTCTGTTGTCCTTATTAGTATGTCCGTCCGTGTGTTGTCCTTATTAGTATGTCCGTCCGCCTGTTGTCCTTATTAGTATTTCCGTCATTCTGTTGTCTTTAACAGCATGTCCGCCCTGCTTTTATCTTATTTAGTATGTCGTCTTTCGATTGCTTTTATTAGTTGTCCTGCTATTGTTTTTATTAGTATGTCCTGATGTTGCCTGTCAAACGGCATTCATTGCTGGTTTCAATTCAAATATTGCCTTATGTCTTTTGTAGAGCGAGAGTGCCCTGTTAACTAAAGGGCTTTGTGTAGTTATCCTTACAAAATAAAACTATGGGTGTACTACAGTTCTTAAGTTTGTGTAGTTAGTGCGCAGTCCCGATTAATAAAAAATCGTCACTATGTTCGATGGATATACATAATTAAAATTATAAATAAAAGCATAGCTGAGTGCTCGGGTTTTTTGTTTGTTGTTTGTTTATTTCGAAGCATTGTTTGATGTTATTTAATTAGATAGAGTATCAAGATAATTTGTTCATTTAATTAGACAGAGGATTAAGATAATTTAAGACATTAAGATAATTAGTTAATTTAATTAGACAATCGAAACAGAAGATTATTAGTTCATTTAATTAGACACAATTAGTTTATAAAAGTACTTGATAAGTCATTTGCTGTAAACAGAGAGCAGTTACGTAGATGATAGAGAAACAGTTACATTAGAAACTCTGAGAGTAAGTAGTTGATAGATACAGAGTTACATTAGACCAAATAGAGTAAGTAAGTAGTTGATAGATACAGAGTTACATTAGACACACTGAAAGAACAGAGTTGGTGCATTGGATTCCAGAAAGACGTTCACTATTAATTCATTTTAATTAAACAGGAAAAAAATAATACTGAGCAAGTAAACACATTCTATGATTGTTCCGAAGATATTTACCTTCTTGTTCATGTCATTTCAATAATTTTTCTCTCGCAGTTTAGTCCGAAATGCAACAAAAATATACATACATATATGTGTGTATGTGCGTGTGTTTACGACTGAAAATTCTCATAACTTCCAGTGCAGAAGTGAGCTAGTAGAAACACGTTACTGTTAATCACTATTTACCACTCGCCTCTTTTATGTGTTTGTCTTCAAATGTCCCTAGTCCCAACGTCTGTTCTTAACGAATTGTAAATGTCCCTAGTCCCAACGTCTGTTGTTAACGAATTGTAAATGTCCTTAGTCCCAACGTCTGTTGTTAACGAATTGTAAATGTCCTTAGTCCCAATGTCTGTTGTTAACGAATTGTAAATGTCCTTAGTCCCAATGTCTCTTGTTGACGAGATATAAATGTCTGTAGTCCCAATGTCTGTTATTAACGAATTGTAAATGTCCTTAGTTCCAATGTCTCTTGTTGACGAGATATAAATGTCTGTAGTCCCAATGTCTGTTATTGACGAGATATAAATATCCGTAGTCCCAATGTCTGTTGTTGATAAGTTATAGGTTACTTTCGACAGTTTAAAACATCACATTGTACTCTACTATTATATCTTTAGCCCAAATCAAGGAAAGTCTTTTGAAAAATGTCCTATCGTTAGAACGTAAAGTAATAAAATTACCTCCAAGACATCAGAAACAGCGTTTAGTCTTTCTGCCAGAGAGCTCTTCATTTGAACACATCGTCGGCAGGTTACTAGTTGCGTGATTTGTCTGTATGTATGAAATAAGCAGTGGATTGATTTCTTCCCACAGACAAACCCATTTTGAGAATGCCATTGATGATAAACAAATAAATAAAATGAAATTTATAAAAACTAAGTTCAGCTCATATTAGGTGTTTGTTTAATCGAGTTGGGAAACTGTGATTACTGAAATGTTATCACAACGGACCTTATAACCAACACCAGTTGTAATGTTATCGCATGGACCTTTTAGCCAATTGTAATGTTATTGTAATGGACCTTTTAGCCAACACCATGTGAAGTGTTATCGCAACGGACCTTTTAGTCAACACCAGTTGTAGTGTTATCGCAATGGACCTTATAGCCAACACCAGTTGTATGCTATCGCATGGACCCTTTAGCCATCACCAGGTGAAATGTTATCGCATGGACCTTTTAGCCAACACTATTTGTAGTGTTATCGCAATGGACCTTATATCCAACACCAGTCTGATGGCAGGCATTGGGGTCTGATAGCATCGTTTGTGAAATCAGCGGCAAATGGATTTAGTGCACCAAAGAACATTAGCATAAATTCCCTCCCCTAATTTTTATTCTTGACTTAAGAGCCTTTAGTACTAGAAACAATACGGTAAACCATCTTTTGCAAAGAACATTTCACACTAGAAAATACAACAGACCATCTTTTATAAAGAACATTACACCATAGAACAATTAATTTAAAAAGTACTTTTATAACGCTTATCAAAAGAGCAAATCACACTACAGAACAATACAGTAAACAGTCCCGCTTTTGCAATGCTTGTCAAATAGTGCATTTCACACTCAACTCCCCTCTCCCCCCATCCCATGAGAACAGCGCAGTTCACACTTGGGAGCAATACGGCACGCAGCCCTATCTTGCAAATTGCTCGATCATTAGAGGCTTTCACACTAGAGAATAATACGAGAGATTCTCTTTGTTGTAGTGCTGTTCAAATACATGTAGAACCTTTCATTGTAGATTGGAAAGACAAGTCGGGTCACCGTAGTTAAATTGTCCTCAGAACATTCTTGCTTGTGGGTGAAAACATTCGCTTGGCTAGAATCTGGAACCGTACATCCTGTGATGTGTGCGCTCAGTCACTGACAGAGTCCTTTGGTTTTTGCTCTACTGGCATATAATCATTTGCAAGCTGGTTCGCAATTCTGCCATCTGCCTTAAAGTACTGCAAACAGATTTTTTTTTTTTAATTCTGAACTTGACCTCTATAAAACACGCACAAATGTATGCTGTCACTTATACTTACTTAATTTATGGGAAGCGCTTCCGGCCTAGGCCTATTTCGCGCAATCGCTTATATTTGTCTTCGCTACTTTGAAAAGGGATTGGGAAGTCAGTTGGTATTCGTAATCTGTTTGAGTGTAAAGTTTTTGAAATGATTTTGGGAGATGAAGTTGCATTCTGCCTGAAGTACAGCACAATGCCATTCCAGAGGGAAGCTGCCGTTCATTGTGTAAGATATCCTGGACTCAGAGTAGTGTGTAGTGCACCATTGTGCGAACATCATTCGTTGTGCGAACATCGTTCGCTATGTGAACATCATTCGTTGTGCATAGAACACCGAACTAGAAGCAGAATGAAATAAAAGAATTGTATTTCATTTACATCTCACACTAAATTTCTTTCATCACGTGACGTTACAGCAGTTTGAATGAGTTATCGTAGTGGTAACATGTGCGAATATCTCTCTACTTTTGGTGACTAATCATTATATATTTATTTAGTGTTTTGTTTGAACTGTTCTAATTTTACGTTATCATATTGAATTGATTGGAAACAGCTTGTACTAATAAGTTTTATTTATAGTCTCAGTTGCAAGAGAAAATACCAAGCTTCTGCTGTGTTCTAGTCAGAATTTATCTTACATTTATGCCGTACAAATGACAGTAGTATCCCGCATGCCACCACAAGCACCCTCCCACACCACCACTCCCCAAATCTAATCCGTCCTGGTAGTAGTTAGCTATCTTTAGTACACGTTTTTCTAAAAACTGTTTTTGAACCGGGTATGACAGTGCTAATGACATACTGGCGTGTTTGTAGTAAATATGCAATATACTAAAATGCAAAACAACAGGCATATATCTTCAGTCATCCGAAAAGACAGGCCAGTTTTGAAGGCATCTCAAAGACTTTCTGTTTCATTGACTTCACGCGTCTCAAAAGACGCACTGACTCGATTATATTTTCATTGTATAGGTTGTCATCAGTATTGATCAAATTCGCTTTAAACTGATCACGAAGTTGATCTTGATAATGTGTGTACATAAAATGCATATAGATTTGACGTTGTCGGGGTTTTTCTGTGTGTGCTTTTTCTTTTGTTGGGGACGTCTTTCTTTGTCCCTTGCTAAAGCGGTATGTGTGTGTGTGTGTGTGTGTGTGTGTGTGTGTCTGAAGACATCTTGAAATTGCAATGATTCGCAATGGTCATTTTCACTTTTCCATTATTGATAACGTACCAGTACCTAAGTGGATATTTACTCAAAGAAACACGTTATACGTTTAATTACGTCATACGCTTAACTACCTCATGGTAAACGAATCTGATATTACTACACAATCTCACCAAAGACAATCATTACTTTATTTCTAGGGTTTACTGGTGGAAATGTGGCTTGAGTGGGTATAGCTTCACTATGTATTTTAGTGTAAAAGTGGTTTAACTTGATTTTTAAATGTTAAGTAAGGGTTTGACCAAATATTTGATGTCAAAGTGGTTAGACAAGATTTTGATTAAACATGGTTTGACTGCTATTTTTCAATATTTCGATGGCAATTTCGCAGCTTCTATGTTGATTAACTTATTAAAATGTTTTTTTCTCATTTTTATATTATTTTAACCTGACTAAAGCTTCCAGGGCGAAGCACAACTGAACAGATTTTTAATCTGAGATTACTATGTGAGAAGTACCTCCAGCACCAACAAGACCTTTATCATGTCTTTGTAGATTTTAAGAATGCATTCGATAGGCTGTGGCATGCAGCCCTTTGGTCTACCATGAAGCTGTACAACATCAGTGCCAACCTGATCAAAGTCATAGAAAGCCTTTACAGCAAGGCCACCAGTGCAGTTTGCTTCCAACGGCCAATTAGGAAATTGGTTCAGGACAACAATGGGAGTCAGACGAGGCTGCTTACTTTCACCTATTCTCTTCAACATCTTCCTTGAAAGAATCATGACAGATGCTCTGGAAGACCATGAAGGAACTGTCAGTATTGGAGGCACAGCAATAACGAACTTACGCTTTGCCGATGACATCGATGGCCTTGTAGAAATGAGGAGGAGCTAGCTAGGTTGGTGGAAAAACTGGACAGGACAGCTTTTGGTATGGAAATCAGTGCAGAGAAGACCAAATTGATGACCACAACACCAGTGGCATTGGCAATGACATCACGATTGGAGATCAGAAACTGAAAATACTTAATAAATTAAAGTACTTAGGAGCCATCATGACATACGAGGAATCAAAACCTGAAATATTGTTCAGGATTGTGCTGACAATAACAGCAGTGGCAAGACTGAAGACAGTTTGGAAAGACAGAAACGTCTCAGTCAGCTCAAAGATCAGACTGATGCACTCCTTGGTTGTAATTGTGTTTTTATGTCTGTGAATCATGGACCCTCACAGAGGATCTCGAAAGGAGGATCAAGCTACAGAAGAGATGCTTTCAAAGGTTGCTTGGCATTTCGTATAGAAATCATGTCACGAATGAGGAAATGGGAAATAGAATTAGGCAAGCCATTGGGTCCTATGAAGAGCTGTTGACCATTGTGGAAAAAAAACACAAAATGAAATGGTATGGACATGTCACACGATCAGCAGGGTTTGCCAAGACGATCATGCAAGGTTCTGTGCAAGGAGGGCAAAGGAGAGGAAAAGAAGGGAAGATAACATCTCAGTCAGTGGACAGGACTGAAACTGAGCAATACGCTAAGATTAGCAGAGAACAGAATGGAATGGAGGAAATTGGTTGTCAGGTCATCAGTAGTACCCCAAAGGTCGACAAGACTTAGGGATAGATAGACAGATAGATAGATAGATAGATAGATAGATAGATAGATAGATAGATAGATAGATAGATAGATAGATAGATAGATAGATAGATAGATAGATAGAAAGAAACGTTAAATCCCGCAAAAAATACTATTTTTGGCAAAGATTGTATTTACTAACAGATATGTAAGTTTTGCTTGTGTCCAAAAGTTTGTTCTGTATAAATATATGATCACAGTATTTTCAAACAAAATCTTTAGTTGTTTCCTTTCATTGTGTGTTCATATTTCTTTCTAGTTTGTTTGGCTAATATATTTCTATGTACTATTACTCCTTTGACTAAAGTAATTCTGTGTACCATTAGTTCTTATGACTAATGTATATATCTGTCAGATTAGTTCTTTTGACTAATGTATCTGTCTCATTAGTTCTTTTGACTAATGTACTTCTATGTTCCATTAGTTTATTTGAATTCTGACTTCTGTATTCCATTAGTTCGTTTGACTAATGTATTTCTGTCTCATTAGTTCGTTTGAATGTATTTCTGTCTCATTAGTTCGTTTGACTAATGCATTTCTGTCTCATTAGTTCGTTTGACTAATGTATTTGTCTCCTCAGTTCGTTTGACATTTTTTATGTCTTATTAGTTCGTTTGACTAATATATTCTATCCCATTAATTCGACTAAAGTATGTTTGTCTCAATAGTTCGTTTGACTAAATTTAAGTTTTATGTCTCATTAGATCGTTTGACTAATTCATTTCTGTGTATCCCTTTTGTTCGTTAATCTACTCAATGTCTGAGTGATTTTTAACTTCGACTGATTGCTGTAAGTCATGTTTATCATCACAAAATAGGTCAGTAATTACATATTTTTAAGTTTATCATCACAAAATAGGCCAGTAATTACATATTTTTTCTCATACACCTGATAGCAAAGTTTAATCAGTGTCCCGACTGATTGCTGTAAGTTTATCATCACAAAATAGGCCAGTAATTACATATTTTTTCTCATACACCTGATTGTCACAGTCTGATAAAAATGTCCGACTTGGTGACCTACTTGTTTGTTTACTTCAAATATTGAGATTTGAAACCCTTGTTCCCTTTGTTCAAAGCTTTCCTCATTGCTTTGTCTCATTAGATCGTTTGACTAATTCATTTCTGTGTATCCCTTTTGTTCGTTAATCTACTCAATGTCTGAGTGATTTTTAACTTCGACTGATTGCTGTAAGTCATGTTTATCATCACAAAATAGGTCAGTAATTACATATTTTTAAGTTTATCATCACAAAATAGGCCAGTAATTACATATTTTTTCTCATACACCTGATAGCAAAGTTTAATCAGTGTCCCGACTGATTGCTGTAAGTTTATCATCACAAAATAGGCCAGTAATTACATATTTTTTCTCATACACCTGATAGCAAATTTTAATCAGTATCCCGACTTCACAACACGGCAACAATGTCAAACCTCTGCCACAACTCCACAACATCACACGAAGAAAAAGTTCTATAAAGATAATATAAAAAGAACACATCGAAAAGTAAAATATTTTTGTTTCTATTTGGTTGCTCTAGACGGCCTTTCTTTAAAATAATAGTATTCAATGCATGTAAGAAAAAGTGATTAAATACATTTAGTACAGAGTATAGTATGGGCGGACACTTTGTTAGACTTTCAGTACATATATTGTTCTTGTAATTTATGACACACTGACACACACACGAGGACGTATGAAATACCTTTGATGCTGCCTAATTATGATAACTTTAAAACAATAAAATAAAAACAGTGGGACAATAAAATTGTAAAGGAATGTCTTCTTCGTAATAATTATATATGCTTATGATGATGGGAGTTTAGAATAAAATTGTTGTTCAATTAAAGTCAAAGACAGGAGTATTAATATAATATGAGTAATTTCATTTTAAAATAAATTAATTCCTGGATGATTCTAAAGCTTAATTAGAATTAAAATAAAACGGTGGATGAAAACTAGCTTTTGTTCTTGCTGCTATGTTTTATCGTTGATAATTTGTGTCTATGTGCGCACAATATTTTGTATACTTACATCACAGATTTCTATGCACGCATAAGTTTATGTGCTTACGTCACATTTTTCAGTGCATACCAAATTACATCACAGATGTCTGTCCGCACACAGTAATTTCTGTACTTGCATCACAGGGTTTCTATGCACACATTAGTTTCTGTGCTTACGTCACATTTTCTATGCACACCTTATTCACATCACATATTTTTGTGCACATTTTATTAAATCACATTTTTTCTGAGCACAAGACTGAAATCTCATACTTTTGCGCTAGCTAGTTTCAGTTTACATACATCACAGATGAATATTTATGGATGTCTTTGAGCGAAAGAGCAAATCATCGTTTTTGATGTAATCAGAATTGAAGGAATGAACACTTAGACACTCACAATCATTGTTATCCTCCTGTATGAAAACCACATCAGGGCTTTGTTCACGGAAGCAGTTTTCAAAAGGAAGAGTTTTAACTTCCGGCGTATTTTCTGACACGTGTCTTTTTATATCCAAAGAGTTGGCATTGAGGTGGACTTCAGTCCACGCTTGCAGTTTGTTCTCTCCCTTGTCGGAATAGCTTAAATCACTCCTGGAATTTTCAGAACTATTTTTAGAAGTTTCTTGGAGAGTTGCTTGTGGTACTGGATCTTTGGAAGTAAGGTGAGGCTGTTTGCCTGGATCGAGTGCTTGGTCGTCAGACTTGGCTGGACCTGAAATACCGCTCAAGAGTCTACTATCGCCGCTTTCTTTTTTCTTGCACTCGTTGCGGACTGATGATGGGCGTGAAGTCGCTGTCACATTTTCATTCCATTTGACAGTTTTAGGATTAGAAACGCCAAATTCCAGCGAGTTATCCATAAGAATACGCTCTTCTTGCACAAACCCTTTGTTATTGTGAGGTCCTGACCACTCAGAACTTTCTTCATGCATGACTGTTTTTGCTATGGAATCTTCATCAGCCTGGAAGGCTCTGTTGAACAACGAATGAACCTGACCGTTTTGTGCCGTCACTACTGAACGAGAGCCATAATCATTGGAAAGTTGAAGGGACGCCAGGTTTGCGCTGTTCTGCGTGGTGAAAATGCCAGGATTTGGGAGCTGTTCTGAATCCCCTGCGTCATGGCCCTCGCCGGTGTTCGCATGGCCGTTCACCACTGTGCCGATTGTGGCATGGCCATTCACCACTGTGCCGTTTGGTGGATAGTGAATGCCATTTGTTCCCGCAATAGAGAGTCGAGGCACTGCTCGTGAATTGATGTCAACTGACGAGTCCGACCCGTATGTACTGTGCATCCGGCCGCAGCAGAGAATGCGCTTCATAGCGGCCTTGAACTTGGAATTGCCGTAAGCGTACAGAATTGGGTTGACAAATGAATTGGCGTGGCTTAGAACTATGGCAACAAGAAAAACCTCAATCGGCGCCTGCTTTTCGGGGACGAAGAGAGTAACGGAGTTCAAAATATGGATGGGCATCCAACTCGCTGCAAAGAGGATGATGACGTAAGCAAGGGAGCGCGCGCCTCGCACCTCCCGCGTATGCTGACGCGCGTTCCGACGTTCCGCCACTGACAGCACCATCATCTGAGCGACCATGCGTTTCCTCTGCTTTCGCACGATGTGGAAAATGTAGATGTAGATGATAAGCATGAACACTAGTGGCGGAATGTTGACGCCGAAAAAGATGAGGTAGACCATGTAATTCATGTCGATGACCTTGGTGAATGCACAAAACTCGAACCCCTCGGGACCCAGGTTCCATCCCATTGTGGGCACGAGGCCCAGCAAGATAGCCACCAACCATGTGACCACTACCACGATCATCGCTCGTCGGATGGTCAGCAGCTGCTGGTAGCGGAAGGGGTTGCTGATGGCAATGAAGCGCTCCAGGGCCACTGCCACGAGGTTGAGGATGGAGATGTTTGTGATGAGAACGACGAGTGAGTTGAGCAGGACGCAGCCTTCGAAATGCCTCGGCAGGCCCAAGTAGCTTAAGATGACGCTGGGAGGAATCACGATTCCCACCAAAATGTCGGCCGCGGCCAGACTGCCGATGAAGCAGTTCGTGACCGTGTGAAGTGCGCGCGTGCGCCAGATGGCTATCAGCACCAAAGCATTGCCCAGGATGGACAGGAGTCCAGTCACACACTCTGACGTAATGTACACCCAGTCCTGTGGGCTCATTTGCATTGTTTAGAGGATTAGCAGAGCGTTGAGTTTTCGCTTCTGCTCATTGTCTTGAGCTCATTGCTTTGTGTTCTCTTTTGTTTGATATTTTTAAGCACAAACTTTTGTATTTATTTCCAAGGTGCGTTTTCAATACTAAGAATGTATAATATATCACTGAGTGCTCTGTTTTGTTTGTTTGAGATATTTTTAAGCACAAACTTTTGTACTTATTTTCAAGCTGCGTTTTCAACTAAGAGTGTATATTATATCACTCAGTGCTCTGTTTGTTTAATATTTTTTACACATACTTATTTCCAAGCCGCGTTTTCAGTACTCTGAGCGCGTATTATATCATTGGGTTTTGTTTTGTTTGATGGATTTTGTTTTACACAGACCATCGTAAGTATTTCCTTGTTGCATTTTCTCTACTAAGAGTGTACATTATATCATCGAGAACTTGATCTTCACCTTAACAGATCATAGGCGAAGTTTGTTTATATTTATCTGTTTACTAGAGTTAACTTAGAAGCTTTGCTCTCTTATACACTTTCTTGATGGAGTCTAAGGAAATCTTGCATTATACCTTTCCTTTAAAAGACATTCCAGTTAGCATTATTTTGAGGAGTGCGTTTTAAACACTACCTTCACCTCCTCTGCCCTCTTATTCAAGAGGTTTACTTTAGAAATAGAAACACTACCTTCACCTCCTCTGTCACTCTTATTCAAGAGGTTTACTTTAGAAATAGAAACACTACCTTCACCTCCTCTGTCACTCTTATTCAAGAGGTTTACTTTAGAAATAGAAACACTACCTTCACCTCCTCTGTCACTCTTATTCAAGATGTTTACTTTAGAAATAGAAACACTACCTTCACCTCCTCTGCCCTCTTATTCAAGATGTTTACTTTAGAAATAGAAAAGCACTGCAGGTTGAATTTAATCACAAACACGAATCTGTGGCTACACTTCATTCATCAACTCACTTTGCAATTTTCACCTGGGCTTGTATGTCCCATTCCCTGGTATCTGTTCCTTGAGAGAGCAAGACGAGAAAAGGCGAAGGGCGGGGAAGAAAATATTCCTTGAAATTCAACTGTTGGCTAACGAGATTCCTCACTGCAGCATAAAACTTTCTTCCCGACGTGTCCACAAAAGGATCAGCTGGGGTGTCGTTGCTGTGCTGCAATTTCTCCTGGAAACTGGACACTTGCATGTCTGGAACACAGCTTTCACCGGTGTTGCCTGTAAACAAAACCTCAGTGTTGCAAGCATCATCCTATAACTGTAGTTGAAAGTTACTTTCTGACGCGTTAGTGGTCAGTGAGGTAGACTCCGCTGTCGCATTAAAGTTTGTATTTGTCATTCTGTTAACAAAAATGAAAAAAGCCAATCATAACTCGTCTTAAAATGATTCAGTTTAATTTGGATGCAATGAAATAAATGAAAAGAAAGACACATATAACAACTTACCACTGATTAAGCCGTTCTCTCAATGTTTGTAATTATAAAAAAACACACACATCCTTTTAGGTTTTTTTTTTCAAAATTAAAAAAAGAAAAAGAACAGAAGAAACATGTCAATCAGTTACTGAACATTATTTCTACGTTTGATTGTAAAATATCGATATGATCAGCGTTCCGAGCAGACGACAATCACACACGTGTGCATCGACACAAGAGCTTGCGACCACTGCAGTAACGTTCAAATTGCGCGTCTTGAAATTCGCGTTGTCTTTCACCACTTTCTCTGATTGTAGGTGTTGTTGTCACACGGTGGCCGACACATACACCTCCTACAGGCATGCGAATACTTCCACACACTCGCGCACGAACGCACCCGCCCTCCCACGGCTTCATTTAATTATCTAACGGGCCCAGTTACCTGCTAGGGAGTGTGTATTGAAGTGCTTCCTAACCCTAGGACACCATAGGCGTTTTGGTATTACTAAGATTATTGGGGCTCAGAGTTAACTTTTTCTGCGCTGAGAGAACATGTTAAGACATTTAACCCTTTACCTATTGGGTGAGTTCAGTGCGCATCCTGATCGCAAGATCGTATCTTTCTGGATATCGCGGGTGGGGCCAAACTCAAGCGAACTCGCGTCTGTCTAGGTTATTTGGCCTGTATACCTTCGGGCTAAAAGAGCAGAATCGTGCCCGAATTTTTGCACTTAAATTTCGTCTTTTAACATAGTTGTGTATACATTAAAGAAACGATTACTATTTATGTTTAAAGCACAATCTTGTTATCTAATAAACCCATAGTAAACATGTGTGTTTCTGGTTATACAAATAGATAGATAGATAGACGGACAGTCTAGATTAGATATGTAGTAAAAAAAGACTGACTGATAGATGGATTGGGATGGGTAGATGGATGGATGTTAAACTGACAGGTCCCATATTACTAAGAGTTATATTTTTGTTCGTTTTTAACAATTTGATATATATTGAGTCGTATTACTGGATCGTATGACCGTATTAATGGACTTTCAGTTCTTACTACTGGAGTGTTACGATTGTAAAGTGTTTAGTTTCACTTTCAGTTCTTACTACTGGAGTGTTAAGACTGTAAAGTGTTTAGTTTCACTTTCAGTTCTTACTACTGGAGTGTTAAGACTGTAAAGTGTTTGGTTTCACTTTCAGTCTTACTCTGGAGTGTTAAGACTGTAAAGTGTTTAGTTTCACTTTCAGTTCTTACTACTGGAGTGTTAAGACTGTTTGGTTTCATTTTTGGGACTAGACAAAAAGCATACTTTTAACACTTCTTACTTTCATATGTCAGGCGCCTTTCTGACCGTTTCAAATTCTAGGACATAACGCACAACTCTTATAACAGTTTTTAAAAAATACTATTTGTAAGTTGTCATGACCAAACAAATTCTAGGACGTAACGCACAACTCTTATAACAGTTTTTAAAAATACTATTTGTAAGTTGTCGTGACCAAACAAATATAAACGACGAATGGTAGTTGCATGAGACTTCACTTGTATATTGAATATGAATATTTATTTGGATTTTTTTTAATGGAATGTGTAGCGTGTAGGCTTGTCATGATATTTTCTATCTGTACACGTTTATTGGCCACACTTCGCAGCTTATTCATTGCAATTTACCCCCGTTTGTGGTGTCTGTCTGTACAGCTGGCGACAGAGATGCTGCGACTGTTTGACCCGACTCTAGAGCCCCAGCCAGCCCCAACTGCTGAACCCCTCAATCTCGTGCCCTTGTACCGGAGCCCGCGCATCACCGAAGCCAAGCTACCTGGTGAGTTTTATTGTACATCCCCATTCAAATACCCTGAGCATCACATATATCTTTATCTATCTGCACTCACTCATTCCTTCAGGCTTACTTTTCTCATTCACTGATTATAATTTCTTCCCCCAATACCCCCCTCCCCGACCAGCCTAACTAAAGTTGGCTGTTCTCTTTCAGTCTCTCAAAAACGTTTCCTAACACATTCATCAACTATTCCACCGATATTGCCTGCTGTTCAGATGTCCATCATCTTCTTCTTCCTATGAAACTTTTAATTCATCATCTCCGTTTCCTCTAATGAAACTCTACTTTTAATTCATCATCTCTTCATCTGATGAAACTACTTTTAATTCATTATCTCTTCTTCATCTGATGAAACTGTATTTAAACATTCATTATCTCCCCTTTCGGTATGGTGCACACACCCAGCGTTTTATTTAGTCGACTCGATCTGCTTGTTGCTCGGAGATGCATCATTTTCTGGAATTAGAGCGATGACTTAGTGAACAGCTCGGGAAACTTGTATTTGTAGAACAGTGCTATCAGTGGTTGTTAGAACAGTGCTATCAGTGGTTGTTAGAGAACAGTGCTATCAGTGGTTGTTAGAGAACAGTGCTAAGAGTGGTTGTTAGAGAACAGTGCTATCAGTGGTTGTTAGAGAACAGTGCTAAGAGTGGTTGTTAGAGAACAGTGCTATCAGTGGTTGTTAGAGAACAGTGCTATCAGTGGTTGTTAGAACAGTGCTATCAGTGGTTGTTAGAGAACAGTGCTAAGAGTGGTTGTTAGAGAACAGTGCTATCAGTGGTTGTTAGAGAACAGTGCTAAGAGTGGTTGTTAGAGAACAGTGCTATCAGTGGTTGTTAGAGAACAGTGCTATCAGTGGTTGTTAGAACAGTGCTATCAGTGGTTATTAGAGAACAGTGCTATCAGTGGTTGTTAGAGAACAGTGCTATCAGTGGTTGTTAGAACAGTGCTATCAGTGGTTGTTAGAGAACAGTGCTATCAGTGGTTGTTAGAGAACAGTGCTATCAGTGGTTGTTAGAGAACAGTGCTATCAGTGGTTGTTAGAACAGTGCTATCTCTGTGGTTGTTAGAGAACAGTGCTAAGAGTGGTTGTTAGAACAGTGCTATCAGTGGTTGTTAGAGAACAGTGCTATCAGTGGTTGTTAGAACAGTGCTATCAGTGGTTGTTAGAGAACAGTGCTAAGAGTGGTTGTTAGAGAACAGCGCTATCTCTGATTGTTAGAGAGCAGTGCTATCAGTGGTTGTTAGAGAACAGTGCTCTCTGATTGTTAGAGAACAGTGCTAAGAGAGGTTGTTAGAGAACAGCGCTATCTCTGGTTGTTAGAGAACAGCGCTATCTCTGGTTGTTAGAGAACAGTGCTGTCTCTGGTTATTAGAGAACAGTGCTAAGAGTGGTTGTTAGAGAACAGTGCTAAGAGTGGTTGTTAGAGAACAGTGCTATAAGTAAAAATAAAAAGTAATTTTGTGCAACAGTGACATTATTTCCTTCTTGAATTAAAGTCGTATATTTATAGTTCAGTAGAATCGTTTACGTGTTTAAAGAATCCAGTATGTCTATAGTTCAGTAGAATCGTTTACGTGTTTAAAGAATCCAGTATGTCTATAGTTCAGTAGAATCATTTACATATTGAAAGACTATAGTCTGTGTATGGAACAAAGCGATGGATTGGATTGACAATTAATACCCTCGTGATTTGCTTGTCTTTGAAATTGTGCTTTGTTGAATACAACAGTCGTAAACTGACTGACAGTTGGAATCACTTATGATTCCAAGTTAAAATTAAATGATTTTTCAACAATTCAAACACATCTGTTCGATATTAAAATCTTATGTGTTGAAAACTAAACTTATGCGTTTGTCGAACAATGGGATTGCATTCGCGAAATACATATTAAACGGATCGTAATATTCAGTATTAGAGCCACAACCGTTGAACAGTTATAATTGTCACACAAATGTTAAAATTAGAATAAAAAATATTAAATATTACAATAATATATGTTGAATATTATAATCACACAAGTTGAATATTAGAATCACACATGGCGAATATTACAAGCACATGGTTGCCATCAGAATCACGTTGAATATTAGAATCATTATACATTGAATATTAGAATCAATCGTTTTGAATATTATTATTCACACGTTTTGAATATTACAATCACACGTTTTAAAGATTACAGTCACACGTTTTAAAGATTACAGTCACACGTTTTAAAGATTACAGTCACACGCTTTGAATATTAGAATAAGAAAAATTGAATATTAGAAACACACAAGTTGAATATTAGACTCACACATAATGAATAATAGAATCACATTTGAATATTAGAATCACACGATTGCTCAGCATTTGAATCACGGCGTGACTTCTATCCCGCTTTTATGTCAGGCTGCACATGCAGTTTGCACTCATCTGAAGGAACTTTCCCCACCCAACTTTCTGTTCAATTTTTCAGTCCAGTCACGTACTAGTTACGCTTCTAGTCCACTCACGTATACTAGTTACGCTTCTAGTCCACTCACGTACTTGTTACACTTCTACTCCGGCAGTTGCATACTGGTCACAGCTCTAGCGTCACATACTAATTACAATTTTAGTTCACTAATAATCTCGTTACACCTCAAGTCCAGTCACATACCATTTACACTTTGAGTATCAGCAGATATATCAATACACTTTTAGTTCAGTCTTAAAGTAACCTTGTAAATACTCGTCACGCTTCGAGCAAATCCCAACACAAAAATCCCTCTGGACATAAAATCCTCAATCACGTTAGGTGTCAACCACCGCCGTTCTGCGCCTGCGCACTTCTCGGGCTGTGATTTGGGCGTACCAGGATACAAGCAGCTGCAGGCCAGCCGAGGCAATAATTCATCCCAGTGTATCAATGATACCGCATTTTGCCGTATAAACCGGGGTAATGTCCCCTTTTCGTGTACAGATTTTTCTCAAGTTGATCAAGAAGAAAACATGACACTGGGATACCTTGATTTTTTTATTATGATGAGGTGACGCTACCTTTTCCAAGACACAGGGTTCAAAGTTCTTTGTTAGTGAATGTTTTTGTTTAATGATGACATTTTCATAAACGCTTTATTCAACTTATATTTAATAGTAATAGATTGTATAACGCTACTGCACCTGTTCAGTGAGTTATATACGGCGCTTTTGTACCTGTATTGAGTTATATATAGTGCTTCAGTGCCTGCATTGAGTTATATATAGCGCTTCTGTGCCTGCATTGAGTTATATATAACGCTTCTGTGCCTGCATTGAGTTATATATAGCGTTTCTGTATCTGTACTGAGTTATATATAGCGCTTCTGTATCTGTACTGAGTTATATATAGCGCAGTTCCTCCACCTGCTAAGAAACTTTTCAAATTACTCACTTCTTACAGATGAGAAGAAAGTTATTTCCGACATCTCGAGAGTTACGAATATACAAAATGGCTGGAGATCTGATTGCTTGTCATACACCATGCACATGAAGGAAATAAAATTCAGTTTGATGAGAAGAGTACCTTGCCCGATGAGGGCAAACACACCGATTCTGTCTGTCTGTTTCTGTCTCTCTCAGTGTCTCTCTGTATGTTGTGTGTGTGTGTGCATCAAGTGAAAGTTGTAGTGTAGATTAATTATATGTTGAGAGCGGGAAGGGAATTGACAAGAATTTCTATAAAACAGATTAGTGCGAATATTGATAACTTACAGCGAACAAAACCTCTCTCTCTCTGTGCATCAAGTGAAAGTTGTAGTGCAGATTAAAAATTGCTGAGAGCGGGAAGGGAATTGACAAGAATTTCTAATTAACTAAGTTTAGAGCTGAAATTGATAACGTTAACAGCCCTATTATTGAACAAATTCTCACACACTGCCTATTTGTGCTAGACGGAAGAAATATAATCTGTTTCCGTTGCACACATATTAATTCGTGATGTACAATATGTTCTGTATCCTGTAGATCAGCACTTCCGATTTACTTTTCACCCTGCATCCCCCCCCGGGACTGACGAAGCCGATCTCGCACTCCCTTGTTTTAAAGCCGATAGATAAATTAAACCAAGATTTTGTACAAAAGATCTTCCACGATGAATTCTCGCACCCACGGCAACAACTGCGAGCGCCCCCAATCGAGAATCGCTGCTGTAGATGTTTGCAAGTTATACATCACGTGTAAAAGTCAGTATTAAGTGTAAAAGTCGGTATTAAGTGACGTAAATACAGTGCACAAATTCGTAGGTTATCGCCGTAGTATAATACCTGACAGTGCGTCAGACAGACTATTTACGATATGTCAGTGATCGCCATCACTTGGAAGAATGTGCGTGTAACAAGCTATACAGTACTTGGATATCAGTCATCAACCTTAATAATTATGAGGTGTCATCATTCAAGCGGGAAAGAAACCATTTAGGAGGTATCGGTATATGAGGAAATTGCAAAAATAGCCATTTTTGAATAATTATTTTTCATCACAAAACTGGCCAAATATATATATATATATCTCCAAACCACTTATAGGGTGATATTAATCTTCATCATAGAAGAAACGTACAGAAAAAAACACTATACAAGATGTTAGTCAATATAGAAAAAAAGAATGGAAGCAGATAGTTTACGAGATGTCATTACTTGTCATCATAGTGGGGAAATTGAAAATAAATCCTTCACCAGGCACTTGTACTTGTCATTAATTGTCATCATAATGGAGAAATTGAAAATAAATCCTTCATCAGGCACTTGTACTTGTCATTATTTGCCATCATAATGGGGAAATTGAAAATAAATCCTTCATCAGGCACCTGTACTTGTCATTACCTGAGAAAAGTTCAGAAATGAACAACTTTTGTCGCTACTTGTCATCATTTGCTAAAGTACAGAAAACATGCCGTTTACGGGGTGTCATCAAGCCGTAGTTGCATGGGGAAAATGTAGAAAACAAATGGTAACAAATGGTAACGGTATACTTGTCATCACCTGGAAATGTGCGAAAAACAAACTATTTGCGCGGTGTCAAATGGGAAAAGTGGAGAATGAAGCTGTTTACAGTGAATCATATCTTGTTATTACAAATCATTTATGTGGTGTCATTACTTGTTATTAGATGATATGTGTCAGACAAAATAATGTACGAGGTGTCACTGTCATTGCGTGGAAAAGAGCTGAACACAAAATGATTTATGCGGTGTCGTTACTTGTTATTTACATGAGTAAAATGCAGAAATAAAATTAGGACGGAAAATGTGCAAATGACATATTTACGAGGCATCGTGTCATTACTGGTCCATGTGAAAAGTGCAGAAAAAAAATTTACAAGGTGTCATAAGTTGCCAATACTGGTACATGGAAAAATTACGATAGAAAATTCTTTACAAGGTGTCTTTTGTCGTTACATATGAAAACTGCTGAAAAATAAATACTTGGGTCTTTCTTGTTCTTTGTGTGTTGTTGCTAGTACCGCTGCACACTTTAGTCAAGTCCGTGTGTTGTGTCACAGGGCGACTAGTGCACAGTTTAGTCAAGTCCGTGTGTTGTGTCACAGGGCGACTAGTGCACAGTTTAGTCAAGTCCGTGTGTTGTGTCACAGGGCGACTAGTGCACAGTTTAGTCAAGTCCGTGTGCAGCGTAACAAAACAACTCGCAAAGTGACTGATAAATATGTGTAAATTGTCTCATTAACACATTTTTGTAATAACGTTCATATAATAAAAAATTTGCGTTGGCCCAACTGTGTCTGGTTCTACCAGTTTTACAAACTCGGATCCATTGCAATCTGACAGGGAATATTCTTGTGTTTTCCTGAATCAAAGGCCTAACTACACTACCATTTCCTTACATCTGTGTTTGGCGAGCACAAAAACGGGCGTGGTGGATTTGATAACCAATGGCGGTGGAGTGAAGTGTTAAGTCGTGTGAATATGGAGGTGGGGGGAATGTCATGTTTGTACTGCTTACACTGTATGAAAGGACTCAGTAGTCGTAGTTTGCAGGCAGTCTCTAGAGCGAAACACTAGGTCCAATGCAAGTTCGTGCTAGTTGTGCTGTGACACTCTTGTTTCCTTGGAAATGAATGCAGTTTACCTAACTCTCAACAGGACGGTTAATGAGTCTTTAAGCTGTGTTTCGTCCATTTATCGAAACTCACATATAGACTGTCATGGAAGACCTCCCAGTGGCAACATTGATAAGGAAACATTTCGCAATAAACTGGCCGTCCAAGAACTCTGTGTCAATATGACGTATCTGGAAATGCTTACAAAAGAAATACAAAGGCTTAATGTTTCTGTCACCTTTGGTAATAGAAAGATCAAGCCATTAGAATTGACAGCAAGAGGTTACTATTAAAGTGAAAGACGATGTACTCTATATTTCTTACGTTAACTACAAGCTTGCTTAACAGTTAATGCGGGCCTCTTTTTCAGTCTTTCAGTTAACTGCGAGCCTGTATTAGAATTAACACTGAGCCTTTATACAGTTAACTGTAAGCCTTTACACAATGAACTGCGAGACTTTATACAGTTAAATGTGAGCCTTTATACAATTACTTGCGGGCGTTTATACAATGAACTGCGAGTCTATTTACAATTAACTGCGAACCTATGTTACAGTTAACTGTGAACATATACTACAATTAGCTGCGAGTCTATATATATAATTTAAGTACGAGCATGTATTACACTTAACTGTGAACCTATGGTACACTCTGCTGCGGGTCTGTATATAATTAACTGCGAGTCTGTATATAATTAACTGCGAGTCTGTATATAATTAACTGCAAGTCTGTATATAATTAACTGCGAGTCTGTATATAATTAACTGCGAGTCTGTATATAATTAACTGCGAGTCTGTATATAATTAACTGCGAGTCTGTATATAATTAACTGCGAGTCTGTATATAATTAACTGCGAGCTCATATTTCAGGTAATGTACACTCAAAGCGTCGCTATTGGATTTTGCATACATGCAAACTCTTATAACTGAAATTGCCAACGAGAATTCCTAAGATCCCGAGAGCTATTACTTAGTGTAGTCTGTCACAACGTAAACTTGCTTGAGGACAGTTTGTCTGTCAAACGAGTTACATTTGTACCAGTCTCTTATATTTTGAGTTATTATTATAAAATCCTTAACTCTAGTACTACTCTATTCTAGTTGTTTGGGTAAGATTCTAATACAACATTATAGTTGTTTGAGTAACTTTCCAAAATATGCAACAAGTGCTGTTTAATATTCAGTAATAGAAAAGTTAAATTGAAATTGTTGGTGTGTTGGTTTGCGACAGGCAGTTGTCAGCCCTTATGCCAGGGGTACGCTTTATGAATAAAGGTTGTAATCGCGTGCCCACGTCGGGCGTTATGTAACCATGAGTACAAGAGTCGAGACATTTAGACCAGTGTAGGACAGTATATACATTTAGTTAAAGTCTTACACTGTGATAGATCAAAGCATACATTCATTTCAAATCTTATACCATGATAGATCAATACGCATGTTCAATTCAAAGACATATACCATGCAGATCAGTAGATGCGTTCAATTCAAGTACATGTATAATGATAGAACAATAGATTCCTTATCAACCTTTTTGCCATGTTAGTACGGTAAAGTGGTATATACCTTTATCAACTCTTTTGCCATGTTAGTACGGTAAAGTGGTATATACCTTTATCAACTCTTTTGCCATGTTAGTACATCATAGTAAAGCATTATATGTTGACTTCCAAAGTTTATGCAATTGTAGAACAATAAATGCATTCAATACAGTCCCTTGTATTCTTTTTGTTAGATTTGCTCATTTCAATTCCTTGTGCTCTAGTTGTGTGTTAGAGGTGTTCATTGTAGTGACTTATACTCTAGTTGTGTTAGAGGTGTTCATTGTAGTGACTTATACTCTAGTTGTGTTAGAGGTGTTCATTGTAGTGACTTATACTCTAGTTGTGTTAGAGGTGTTCATTATAGTGACTTATACTCTAGTTGTGTGTTAGAGGTGTTCATTATAGTGACTTATACTCTAGTTGTGTGTTAGAGGTGTTCATTATAGTGACTTATACTCTAGTTGTGTTAGAGGTGTTCATTATATTGACTTATACTCTAGTTGTGTTAGAGGTGTTCATTATAGTGACTTATACTCTAGTTGTGTGTTAGAGGTGTTCATTGTATTGACTTATACTCTAGTTGTGTTAGAGGTGTTCATTGTAGTGGCTTATGCTCTAGTTGTGTTAGAGGTGTTCATTATAGTGACTTATACTCTAGTTGTGTGTTAGAGGTGTTCATTATATTGACTTATACTCTAGTTGTGTGTTAGATGTGTTCATTGTAGTGGCTTATGCTCTAGTTGTGTGAGAGGTGTTCATTATAGTGACTTATACTCTAGTTGTGTTAGAGGTCTTCATTATAGTGACTTATATATTCTAGTTGTGTTAGAGGTGTTCATTGTAGTGGTTGTGCTCTAGTTGTGTTAGAGGTCTTCATTATAGTGACTTATACTCTAGTTGTGTTAGAGGTCTTCATTATAGTGACTTATACTCTAGTTGTGTTAGAGGTGTTCATTGTAGTGACTTATACTCTAGTTGTGTTAGAGGTGTTCATTGTAGTGGTTGTGCTCTAGTTGTGTGTTAGAGGTGTTCATTGTAGTGACTTATACTCTAGTTGTGTTAGAGGTGTTTTGTAGTGACATACTCTAGTTATGTTAGAGGTCTTCATTATAGTGACTTATACTCTAGTTGTGTTAGAGGTGTTCATTGTAGTGGTTGTGCTCTAGTTGTGTGTTAGAGGTGTTCATTGTAGTGACTTATACTCTAGTTGTGTTAGAGGTGTTCATTGTAGTGACTTATACTCTAGTTGTGTTAGAGGTGTTCATTGTAGTGGCTTGCACAATAGTTGCGTGTTAGATATGTTCATTTCAGTCGTTTGAAATCTAGTTGTGTGTTAGATATGTTCATTTCAGTCGCTTGTACATTAGTAAGCAGTAGAATGAGTAGATACTTTTAATTCAGATATTTGTAAAATTACAGGATAGTATGCTCATTTCACCGTCATTGACCGAGATGTTAAATTCCAGCGTTTGTACCAAGGTAGGATGTTTTTGGATTGGCAGGTGACTGACTTTACCAGCAATAAAATTTCCATCGTTCAGTATGCTTTATGTCATCTAAAAACACCTGCTTGATGTTACTTTTCTTTGCCAGCGTGGGGGCAGGTAAAAATTTCATGAAGGAGCCTATTGAGATATTTATTGTTTTCCGGAACATATGCAAAACCTACAAATTCAGTTTTGTGAAGTCAGAAACATCACTGGCCATGCTCAAATCGACTTGGAACTTTTGAGGGTTTTTTAAATCTTTTTTGTGCTGTACATTGTAAAGGCTTTGTTCTTAACTAGGGGATGGTGGTCTGTCATACTCTTAAATGATAGGTTGATGCTATCGTTAATAGATGGTTGGCTGGGTGTGTACTAACCTTTAAATGGTAGACTGATATGCTTCATTTTGGTAGATGGTAGGTGTTTTCTTATTTAATGATAGAGCGGTGTAAGTGTCATAATGTATATGCAGATGGTAATATGTTTAAATTTGTAACAGTAGAAACGAAAAAAGACTGACAATTATAAATTATTTTAGCTACAGTTATTATAATGGTAACGGAAAGACTGACAATCATAAATTATTTTAGCTACAGTTATTATAATGGTAACGGAAAGACTGACAGTTATAAATTATTTTAGCTACAGTTATTATAATGGTAACGGAAAGACTGACAGTTATAAATTATTTTAGCTACAGTTATTATAATGGTAACGGAAAGACTGACAGTTATAAATTATTTTAGCTACAGTTATTATAATGGTAACGGAAAGAAGAAGGAAGATAGACGATACACAGCTGCGCACAAAATGCCAGGCAGACATACATGGAAAGAAAGGAAAATAACGGGGGGGGGAAGAGAGAGGGGAAAAAAAATTAAAGTGAAAACGCACACCACGATTCACTGCAGGTTTCGTGTTAAGTAGTGGGACGTAACTCAGTATAATATATGGGGTCAATACGATAACGAAATACCGGTAAATCGCCTGAGCAGTCTCCTTCCGCACTTCTCGATGCAGTACAACAAACCTCATTTTAATGGCGTGACTCAAAACCAGTTCATAAGGTCCCATTAAGGTCCCATCACCATCTCTGGAGTAGTGGTACTCTGGAAATGAAAAAGGGGACAGGTGAGGGGTTGTCAAGATGTCCTATTAATAATACACCTTCCAATGCGATTCCGTGAGTCAGCAAAACACACCGAGTATCCAGAGCAGTAGGAGAAATCATTCTGCGTAGGCCTACATGGTTACAGTTTTCCTGTTTGTCTCCGTCGTCAGAGAGTTAATGCATTATCCATCTTCTCACAGCGCCATGGAAGTTCGTTTTACCAAGAGGGGTGGGGTGTGGAGAGAAAAAGAAGAAAAATGTACACGTCCAACTACTGTTTAAAAGTAGTTCGTATAAGGGAGATTTACTTTTTACTTTAATTGTTTTTCTCCATTTATTACCACCCCTTATTATTCTCTAATGATTTTTGATTGGCTGACAATTGGCTGTTGTTGTTGTTGGGGGGAGTATTGTGGTTGGATTTTAGTTGTTTTGTTATTGCTATTGTTATTGTTGATGGATGTTTAGTGATGGTTGTATTTACTTGATTTTTTTTAAAGACCCAGTCATCATTCGAATGTTACAGCACTTTACTGAGGGCAAGGTTGTGTCGTTCGTTATAGTATTTTACGGAGGGCGGGGCTTGGTAGTACGTTACAGTACCTGATTGACGACCAGACTTGGTTGTAGGTTACAGTACTTGACTGAGGGCAAGGTTTGTTTATACCTTGCGTTACTTCACTGAGGGCAAGGTTTTGGTCCTACATTACAGTACTTAGGGCAAGTTTTGGTCGTATGTTGCATATATTTGCGTGTGTGTGTGTGTGTGGGGGAGGAGGTAGAGAGTGGAATTTGTGGGGTTGCATACATGTTTGTTTGGTCTTATGTTGCATATGTTTGTGTGTGGGGGAGGGGGTAGAGAGTGGAATTTGTGGGGTTGCATACATGTTTGTTTGGTCTTATGTTGCATATGTTTGTGTGGGGGAGGGGGTAGAGAGTGGAGTTTGTGGGGTTGCATACATGTGTGTTTGGTCTTATGTTGCATATGTTTGTGTGGGGGAGGGGGTAGAGAGTGGAGTTTGTGGGGTTGCATACATGTGTGTTTTCGAATAATAAAAAATAATTACACATTCGTCAATGCTGAAGTATGAATGTATATGTATACGAACTGGAAAAATATTACGTTTGATTGGTGTGTTTGTGTGTGTGTGTGCGCGCGTGCATGTTACGTTTGTGTGTGAAAGTGAATATTTGTGTGGGTTCGTTTTACTGTAGGCGACTTTGTGCATAAAAAGCATAACAATCTGTGAGAGTGTTTGTGTGTATGTGTGAACCTCTGTCATTGTGCGAGAATGCAGATAGTATTTGGGGTTAATTTCCTAAACCTTGTTAAACCATTTCAAACTCGACCTACAAATTATCGTATTCGAGGGCACTATCGTTCCATTCATCAACACACTTCTATTCTATTGACTCCCCGAACAGGCTACCGTTAAATCATGCTTTGGCAGGCAGTGACGTGGGAAGACTAAACCATTCTCACTGGATTTACTGCAAGTAGCAAAACGTCAAATCTGCCACCTGGTTAAAAAAATCAGGATTTTTCACAAAGGCCTTTTCATTAACAATCACACTGTCACCTGATACAGAAATCATCAACAAACTATGCTGGTTAACAATTATAAAAATACAGCCATAAGAATCTCATTTTAATACAGACAAAAATAACCGACAATGCCCACGCTATGCAACGTGACTCAGGGCCAGTTTTGGGCATACCAAATACAAACCAGAAAGTAGACTTTGTGATCACTCTCTCACTCTCTCTCTCTCCTCTCTCTCCTCCCTCTCTCTCTCTCTCTCTCTCTCTCTCTCGCTATCTTCCCCCAGACGCCGCATTATACTTATATCTACACGATATTCTCAGTCTTGGATGTGTCTGGAGGGCAGGAGGGTTGGCGGAAGGGATTGAAACAGGTGACCACCAAAATGATAGAATATATATATATAGGCAGTCTCGTTTACCCGTCAGTTGGCATCTGAAAGGATCGTGCCAACAACTTCGGGGGGGGGGGTCCCCTTGACCATACACCCTCCAAGAGAGCTGGACCCCAGCCTGCATCCTTTCTGGCCAGTCGGCACATGTATCTACCCCCTCCAGTATTTTCCTACCTTAATCCCACCTGTATTGATCCCAGTATGTACTTGACACATACTGGTCCAGGTACCGGAAGAGATTAGATGTCATGACCTGGGTAGAAAGCATAAACATCAGTTTTCGGGTTCTCCCCTCCCCCCCCCCCCAACACACACACGCACACACAAAAGGCACACACACACGCACACAAACACATACACACACATCCATGCCTCCACAGATCGTACAACAAAAACAAGCAAACCTATAGTGAATTCTGTACAAACTTGAAAAATAATCTAAATAAATCCATATGCAAAAGAGCCACAACGACCGTATATTCATAAAAATACATCTGTGTGTGTGTGATTTCAGTTTGGAGTCTAAAAAAGTAGCCTGTTTTCAGAGAAGAGTGTCTCTGGGTTGATCTCATTGTCCTTGGATATGTGTATCCGGATACTTCATTGATCTAACAGTGTCAGTATTCCTGAAGGTATCAATTGCATTTATTGTCGAGAGATCTTACCGTATGCCACACTGCGCCCGTTATTTGTCAAACAGGTACATGGGTCTCAGATGAACGGTTTAACGACACGTCTCCCACTGTTTTAAACATTTTATATATGGTAGCTATTTATGCATTTTATGACATTTCATATATTTCTATTTGTGGTGTAGGATTTTTTTTTTTATGTCGACCCGAAATCTTGTGAATTTTAATTAGGTCCTTGTTAGGTGAGCACTGGAGCCTTATGCGTTCGTGATGAGTAAATCGGTTGGGAATAACCTTTCCTTTGGTCATTGCCATGGGAGTTATTGATATCGTGTGTGTGTGTGTGTGTGTGTGTGTGTGTGTGTGTGTGTGTGTTAGTCAGTATGGTATGGGTTGTGGTCTGTTCTCTATTTTAGTCGCTATCCGTCATTAACGATACTTTTCGATTAGGTAAAGTACATATACTTTATGCTGCAGTGGATTGAGAAATCACATTATTATAAATATGATATCTTTTTTTAAAGAAACTGTGTGAGAAAGACTAGATTAAATGGAGTTTTAATGAAAATATCTTTACAATTCTAATGCTGGCAGTTATGTGATATATTTTTTTAAAAGATAATTATAATTGCTTCATGATAACTAATTTGAAATTATCAATCTAAATTATATATATATATTTAATTGTCATACTCTGACCATCGACTTATTATACATGTCATTTTTGTTAGTTTAATCCGAAAGGTTTTACAGTTTTAACTTATAAATTCATGACATTTTAAAATCAAATAGTTGCATTGGCTCACTCCGTGTTCTACACCAAAGACATTTAAAAATGAGTCAAAGTGAAAATGTGAGAAGACTTTTCGACTTTTTCGACTTTCACTAAAGTGAACTTTTCGGGAGTCATTAGGCGCTGCACATTGTTTTATGAGCCTCAGAAACTTTGACAAAGCAACTTATTATGATTGATAAGTAGGTCTTCGTGTTTTTTGACTGATTCTAAACTGACTGGGCAACTTATTATCATTGGTAAATAGTTCTTTGTCTTTGCGGCTGATTAGACACCGACTGGACAGCTTATTACGATTGGTAAGTAGATATTCGTTTTTGTGGCTGATTAGACACCGACTGGACAGCTTATTACGATTGGTAAGTAGATATTCGTTTTTGTGGCTGATTAGACACCGACTGGACAGCTTAGTACGATTGGTAAATAGATATTCGTTGTTGTGGATGATTAAAATCTGAGCGAACAGCTTATTATCATTGGTTATGTAGATCTCTGATTTTGTGATGCTTCGGGAATTAGCAAAATGTCTTCAGAGCTGAGTTGTAAAATAAACTGTATAGATCAGTGGTGTTCAGGAATTAACGTAACAAAACCATTCTCACAGCGGGTTTAGATAGAGACAGAGATACGATTCGAGTTATGGGTAGAGAACTGGGGTACAGATTAGATTACCTTTTCTTTCTGGAGTCTTAAATCATAGATGTCCTTGATGCAAAATAATAGATGCCTCAAAATAAATCCTGATTAGAGAGATATGGGGGGGGGAGGGGGCGGTAAGTCTTTCGTTGGAAAGGAAATGTGTGTCTGTCATCCAGTCATACTGGTACATTGGCGAAGACATTTTACAACTTTGAACTTCGACAGACTTACGTAAGTGCCGTAAAGATGAAAAGGCGTGCGGACACTAATTATCATAAGTATGTGTTCATTTCAGTTCATTGACTATTTTAACAATTTTCTTTAATGGAGATATGCAGTACCCTTAGACGTTTTGTAAACTTTTCAGCAGACAAAAAAAACCAAAACAATCCCACATTTTCCCTATACTAGACACGACACGCAGTCTGTCTTTAAAGCATTAAACTTCGTCTTCTCGCGACTTGAAGACTTTGTATTGCTCACTAGCTTCTTTTGGGCCTCATTCTTTCTCTGCCAAGACTTGAAGACTTTGTATTGCCCACTGGCTTCTTTTGGGCCTCATTCTTTCTCTGCCAAGACCTTTAGAATTTGTATTGCCCACTGGCTTCTTTTGGGCCTCATTCTTTCTCTGTCAAGACTTGAAGACTTTGTATTGCTCACTGGCTTCCTTTGAGCCTCATTCTTTCTCTGCCAAGACTTGAAGACTTTGTATTTCCCACTGGCTTCTTTTGGGCCTCATTCTTTCTCTGCCAAGACCTCTACAGTTTGTTAAAAACATTCTATGGGTCATTAACACTCGTTCAAGCAGACATTATTGCTTATAACCGGGGTATGAAACTTCAGTTCTTTACATCTGTTTTATTCATCAAACTAAACACTTCTGTATTGCCAGTAGTAAAAAGTCACGATAAATAAATAGCATGTTATAATGTTACACAAACACTTCACCCTGTTGGAAATTTGAGCTATGTACAGTTTTCCATCTCACACTCCATTGGACAAACTGGATGACGTCAGATAACTTCAACAACAAAAAATTAATTCCGATAATTTTATCTAGCGTGATGTCTACCTTTAAGCCCATCGTTTGACTTAACCAATAGCGCTTCGCCATTTTTGAGCCCGGGGAGTGGCTAGGAGAAAGATACTAGACATGGCTGTGTAGACAATCAGTATTAGAGTGTAAAACTACGTTTAAGTTTTCATGATATACGTAGACAAATCAGTAATAGAATGTAAAATTGCGCTTATGTTCCCGTGAAATATGTAAACAAGTCAGTAATAGAATGTAAACTCGTGAAATATGTAAACAAGTCAGTAATAGAATTGTAAAATTGCACTTACGTAATATTCGGCGGCGAATAATATGTATTAAATAGGAATCAAAAATGAAACTTGTACTTATACTCTAAGCAATGTTAAGTAAACAGGAATCGAATATGAAACTTGACCTTATATTCTAAATAGTGTTAAGTAAATAGGAGTTATGTCTTCATCATTAAATCTACATATTAGTTTAAAACGATATTAGTAAATATGGTCCAAACGGGAAATTGGTAGTATCAAGGAAATATAGACCAAATGTGAAAGTATGGAATGTTAAATAAAAACAGACTAGACATGGAAATATGGCGTATCATATAAACATATGGGTCAAACAGAAAAAGAATAACGTAATTTTAGACACAATGCAGTTTCAAGTAAATAATGATCATTGATGAAACGGGGCAGTCTGTATTAACAGTGTCAGGGAAGTACGTTTTTTCTCTAAATTATTTATGCTCACAAATGCTCTCATTTTAATTATAGAGACACATTTTTAAACTGCTTTTACACCATAGGAGGCACGGAGGTCGGCAGTCCTTCTTCACACTTTACTACCTCTAAAAGTGTCCTACTGCACACTTTGCTATCTCTAAAGTGTACTTACTACTTTACACTTCACTACTTCTTAAAGTGTCCCACTTCACTCTTTACTACCTCCTACTTTCCTACTTCATACTTTACTACCTCCCACTTTCATACTTCATATTTTACTGCCTCCCACTTTCCTACTTCACACTTTACTGCCTCCCACTTTCTTACTTCATACTTTACTACTTCCCACTTTCCTACTTCATACTTTACTGCCTCCCACTTTCCTACTTCATACTTTACTGCCTCCCACTTTTCTACTTAATACTTTACTACCTCTAAGAGCATTCTGCTTCATACTTTACTACCTCTAAAAGTGTCCTACTTCACGCTTTACAAACTCCCCATCCACCCACCTACCACACACACACACACACACATACACAAATGAAAAAAATAACAGTGGCAGCTGGAAATATGATTCGAAATGCGGTATTAGAGCGCGGCCATTTTCGGCGAGTAACTGATTTTCGATGTTAGGCACTTAACCTGTCATCCTGTCTCTGTTTGTAGGGTCGATACACACTTTCTTGGTGTGGGTACGTGGGATTCTTGATATTAGTTTGGTTTTCATGCAGTTATCCGTGACATGCGTAATGATCTCTATTTATTTTTCATTTGTCATTTGTGATCCACTAAAGTATGGGTACTGAAAATTGTGTCATTGCGCCTTACTGAAGGAGATTTGTCATTGTGATCCACTAAACTACTAAAGAATGATCCTGTGATTTATATAAAATGATACTAATCTGCTGAATTCTGTGTTAGGATATAAGGCTGTATAAGCAATGAAATTATTCGAATATGGTTTCATGGAAATATTGATGTCAAATAATCTTGTCATTGTTTTTGCTATACGTATATTTGACTGTTGATTTAATACATTTATTGTTAAACGTAATTGACCTTCTTACACATTGGTAACCATATGTTGGAGAGATAGTGGGTGTATGGGGCTCACTAAATATAGATTACAGACTGATTTATCTTCTCCTTTGTTTTCCACCTACGGAAATATTGTGTGACAGTATATATCTTGTCTTTAATGTGGTGAAAGACAGGAAACGTTTACAGCGCCCGCATTATCCGCCAAGTGAGAGAGACGAGTGGTGTCTGATGGAGAATTAGCAATAACATAAATTAAAATTCTCATCACTTGTAATTAGTTATGGATGATTAATAATAATAATAACCAATAGCTAGGGCGGCGTTGTCTAGAATGAAAATGTAATGCAGATAGAAAATGTATCCCCACGCACTACTAAACCCAAGAATAAATGCTACACAATGCTGTATTTAAAATACAAGTCTGAAACCAGTACTATTTATTTATTTGTAAACTCCATTTTGTAGTAGGCTTACTTTTATTTATTGTTTTTAAGTCGAAGTGTCATTTTCGGAATAAGCAGTATTTTTAAAAAAACACACCACACCTCACTCAGCGCATGTCCTTCAGTAAGGCGCAATGACACAATTTTCAGTACCCATTATCATAGAATAGAAATGGATTTAAGCAGTAATAGCTTGTACATAATCTTGTCAATCACAATGCTGCAAGAATCTTTTGCACATTTTTGTGTCATTGTCTCAAGTTTATTGTTCACATTAGGATTGTCATGCTCCTCTAGCATACTGTAGATTAGAACATTCCACAAGCCGCTGTTCTCTCTCGACTAATCTGGGCACTCCTTTGCTGTATTACTTCTCTCTAGACTAATCTGGGCACTCCTTTGCTGTATTACTTCTCTCTAGACTAATCTGGGCACTCCTTTGCTGTATTACTTCTCTCTAGACTAATCTGGGCACTCCTTTGCTGTATTACTTCTCTCTAGACTAATCTGGGCACTCCTTTGCTGTATTACTTCTCTCTAGACTAATCTGGGCACTCCTTTGCTGTATTACTTCTCTCTAGACTAATCTGGGCACTCCTTTGCTGTATTACTTCTCTCTAATCTGGGCACTCCTTTGCTGTATTACTTCTCTCTAGACTAATCTGGGCACTCCTTTGCTGTATTACTTCTCTCTAATCTGGGCACTCCTTTGCTGTATTACTTCTCTCTAGACTAATCTGGGCACTCCTTTGCTGTATTACTTCTCTCTAATCTGGGCACTCCTTTGCTGTATTACTTCTCTCTAGACTAAACTGGGCACTCCTTTGCAGCATTACTTCTCTCTAATCTGGGCACTCCTTTTCTGTATTAGTTATCTCCTGACTAAATCTGGGCGCTCCTTTGCCGTATTACTTCTAGACTTATCTAGGCACTCCTTTCCGTATTAGTTCTCTCTAGAGTCTATAGAGTCTAGACTAATCTGGCCACTCCTTTGCCGTATTACTTCTAGACTCTTCTAGGCACTCCTTTGCCGTATTACTTCTAGACTCTTCTAGGCACTCCTTTGCCGTATTACTTCTAGACTCTTCTAGGCACTCCTTTGCCGTATTACTTCTAGACTCTTCTAGGCACTCCTTTGCCGTATTACTTCTAGACTCTTCTAGGCACTCCTTTGCCGTATTAGTTCTAGACTCTTCTAGGCACTCCTTTGCCGTATTACTTCTAGACTCTTCTAGGCACTCCTTTGCCGTATTAGTTCTCTCAAGCAGAACAACAATGTAGGAATTTCCAGTAACTACCTTTTCCCAGAAATTCCACATTGTAGTTGAGCATACTTTGCTGTCTTACATTAACAGAGTGTAGTGTATCTTTAGGCTTAACTTTCTGGGTTTGAGACTTCTTGAATCTACCATGATTGTAACAGTTTATAAATCACTCAACTGGGAACCAGGAAGAAAATTCCCAAATTCCAGCATTCTCTGAGATTCTGGAAAGGCTGCTTCTTCCCTGTAAAATGTAATCAGGGAGCAAATGCTAAGTTTTCCAGTTTATCATCTCCATTCTTTCTTACATTCAAGTATCATGTTACAGTTTCCTGCAACATTATTTATTAGCCCAATTTAAACTCATATAGCATAATAAATACATAATAAAATAATAATTTATGAATGTGTTCACTAGAAACAATGTCAAGTGTTTAACGTATAACATACAAGCATCATAATTCACAATTGTAGAAATAATAATCTACTCACATATAATACATCTCCACATAAAACGCAAATACAATATATCAGTAGCAAAAAATTGTCTAAGCCCATTCTCTTTCAATCGTATGCGTGCGTTCCAGAATAATACTTGTTTGTGTGTGTGTGAATCTGTATGCGTGCGTCCTTTCCTGGGGTGATGATATAGGTCCTGGACGGTTAGCTATCATTTATTGTTTTGTTACAATAAAATTTCAGCTAGATGTGTTAAGAGTCTAAACTAGACTGAACCATTTTCTTGTAATGTTCAGTACCAGGTAGAATTGGGTGATGATGATGGGGACAGCTATCACGATCATAGGGACAGCTTTCATGATGATGGGGACAGCTATCACGATCATAGGGACAGCTTTCATGATGATGGGGACAGCTATCACGATCATAGGGACAGCTTTCATGATGACAGGGACAGCTTTCATGATGACAGGGACAGCTATCATGATGCTTATGCTTTAGCCCTTGACATTCCATTGCTGTTGTAGATGTTGAATTTATTTATATTACTTGTGCATAACGATAATTTATAGCTGGGGCTACAGGGCTCTGGTGGAAAGTTTTGACCTTGAAAACTAACGTTTTATTAGTATATAAGTGGGGCCAGCTTTGCCTGTTGTGTACGATGACGGCAGCATTCTTTCACGCTTGTTTTGAAAAGAGTTCCTGGGACCTGCCCGTCTTTGCTTCCTGCAACGTTTGCTTGGTGTTGAGTGATTTCTCCTTTGTATTCTTTAAAAAGTACGGCACCCCTTTTGGCGCAACGCCACGTAGCGAACTTAACTCCCATGAAATAGAGTACATTTCGAAGTTAACCCCCATGAAATAGAACACCCCTGCAGCGACACCCCATAGTGAACCTACCTTCCATGATATGGAGTACCCTTTAACGGCAGAAAAATTTGAACCCTCTTTTTGGGCGCTGCCTGTAGCTACGGAAGTTTGGCAGAATAACAATTTGAGTACAGTCTTATTCTCCTGTATTGGGTGTGGTTTATACTTCTTTGACCAGTGTTGACCTCCTTGTTAAGCACATAAAAGAATACCCTTGTGTTTAAACTGTTAGCGCTGTCTCCTTTAGTTAATGTTAATCATACTTTTAAGGATTACGTTTGAAACCTTTTCAGACCCCTTTTTCTGTGCAAGCCTCTTTACAGTGGTATGCATTAGTAAGGTATCCTAACAGCAATATTATTTTTTTCATAGTCACAAGATCAGTGTATATGATAGTTTATTATGAGACCATGGATCTGAAATGAACAACGCTATTTGTTACTTTAATAAGTTCTATATAAAATGTTTTCTGCCTCTTTTTGCATAGCTTTCTGTTTGTCAGCATAAACCCAGGCGCGGATATAAAGTGAACACGTACATTTTCACTTTATTAGATCATTCACTGTATACCTTTAATATTGCCCTACCGTATCTACAGGTCAAACTGAGGTCGGATTTAAAACAAATACTTGCATTTTTACTATGTAGGACCCTGTATCTTACACTGTATGACTTTAATGATTGTATTTCCAAATCCACAGGTCAAATTGAGGCACAGAATTAAAAAATACCCACTTGCATTATTACTATAATAACTGCTATACGAAACAGTATGTCACCGTCAATGCGTAATTTCCGATTGGGTCGACCATATAGTTTATGATCTAAGTGTTCAAAAATGTATACTTGTTACTGCGTTAAATTCCGATTTGGTCGCGTGTATAACGATTGATGTTCTGAGTGTTCAAAGACTTGAATTATTTCAATTTAAGTATTTGTTTTGAAATGTGAAAATACTTGTACATTACTTGATCAATGTAATCACTGTTCTAAGAACACAAAGACCTGAGTTCATTCAATGCAATCATTGTTCTAAGAACACAAAGACCTGAGTTCATTCAATGTAATCACTGTTCTAAGAACACAAAGACCTGAAGTCATTCAATGTAATCACTGTTCTAAGAACACAAAGACCACCAGTCGTTCATTTCATTCGCTGGTAATGTGTGGTGAAATGACGCTCACATCCTGCACTCTCTCTTTGTGTGGTGAAATGACGCTACATCTAGCACTTTCTTTTTGTGTGGAGAAAACTAACCAGTAAACATTTACTCAACGCTTTGATGGAAATTGCTAATCAGAATTTTAATACATTAATTTCCTGAAAAAATACATACACAATGCTGGACGATCAAACTCTTCGTCTAATTTATGAGGATGCAACGTAAAAATGTCTTTGTAGAAATTCATGTTTAAAGGTTAATGCCAACTATGCAAGAAACTCTTTCCCTGTTTTGAATCGGCAGCTAAGTTCTAGTTGAATGCATTGGGGCACTATAAGTATTTTACGTTTCATAATTATTTTATGACTTCCGCAATTTCGACATTTCGTTGTTTTTTTTAGGAGAGAGAGGTGTACTTGTTTCACCAAGAAAAGATTACCGTTAAAGAGAGCTTATCTTGTAGCCCTCGACAGTAAAAGTTCAGTAGTTAAAGAATAACAATGATATAGTATGCACGGTAAGAATAAACCCCTCGACATAAAAAGTTCAGTAAAGAATAAGAATGATTTAGTATCCAGAGTTGAACACACACACAGACCCCCAATGAAATAATAGTTAAATGACAGTTAAATGACAGTTAAATGACAGTTAAATAGTTGAAGAATAATAAGGGTAGAAATAGCACCTCGACACTAAGAAGTTGAATAGTTAAGGAATAAAAATGATTTAGTACCCAGGATAGAAATAACACCTCGACAGTATGAAGTGGATAGTTAAAGACTAGGAATGATTCAGTACCCAAGATAGAAATAACACCTCGACAGTATGAAGTGGATAGTTAAAGACTAGGAATGATTCAGTACCCAAGATAGAAATAACACCTCGACAGTAAAAAGTTAAAGGCTAAGAATGATTTAGTGTCTGGATAGAAACAACCCTTCGACAGTATGAAATGGATAGTTAAAGAATAAGATTGATTTGGACCCACAGTAGAAATAATCCCACGACGGTAGGAAGTTAAATAGTTTTTTTTTAAAAAGAGAATGATTTAATATCTATGGCAGAAATAACCCCTCGACAGTAAGAAGTCCATAGTTAAAGAGTGTGAATTATTTAGTACCCAGAATAGAAATAACCCTTCGACAATAAGAATTAAATAGTTGAGAAAATAAAAATGATTTAGTACCCAGAATAGAAATAACCCTTCGACAATAAGAATTAAATAGTTGAGAAAATAAAAATGATTTAGTACCCAGAATAGAAATAACTCTTCGACAGTAACAAGTTAAATAGTTAAAGAGTAAGAAAGAATCAGTTCTAGTGAGTGTTGCAGGAACACATAGATACGTATGCATAGTTGTGTTGTAAATTAGACATGCTTGATATTAAAAATAAATGTATTTTAATAAATAGTAATTTAAGTTTCTGTTCGCTGTGTGTATATATCAGACTATGCCATCTGGTACATGTGCTAGTGACTCAGACGTGTGTCTCCGGCTGTAGGCACGATGTTCTACCATAGGTGTGCATTTGATCTGGGTCTAGGACACGACCACACGTATTTGAAAAGGAGTGTGTGTGTGTGTGTGTGTGTGTGTGTGTGTGTGTGTGTGTGTACAGACACACTTACACATATACGTATATATATAGATACACAGTTGTCAGTTGAGTGCTTGTTCGGATATTGGACATAACTTCATGCTTGTTTTTATATTGATCAGTTTAGTATCGCTTCCTATGGCAGAGTAAATTTGCCTATCCCTACTTCTAAACTTAATATTTATATAAGTTGTAAAATTGTCGAAGTGACCCGACCTTGGGTACTCCTTATAATGGTATTTGGAGTAAACACTCGAGTTGAAAGCATGCTAGAAATTGCTAATGTAATGCAAACCAGTTCCAACTGGATGAGTAGTTTTTATTATCCAATGGTTATGATTTACGAGAATCAGACCAGCCAATGGGCTAAGATCAAAATGTTAACATGCTGTAGATCATTCTGTCTTCTGATTACTTGAGTTTGGTGTGGCAAGAAGTCCGGTCTTGAAAGATGGCTGTTAGTTTAATGGTGAGTTAACTGACTGTTTGAGAGAAAATGGACGAAATATTTCTAAGTTAATTCTCCATTAAGCTAATGGCTACCTTCCATGGCCGGACTTCTTGCCACACCAAACTCAAAGTGATTAGACAATAGAATTTTCAACAGCAAATAAACTTTTCATCTTAGTCCACCGACTGATTCTCGTAAATCTTAACCATTGGATAAAACTACTCATCCAGTTGTAACTGGTTTGCATTACATCAGCAATTTCTAGCATACTCTCAACTCGAGCGTTTACTCCAACTCTGACATTTACAAAAATACCATCATAAGGAGCGCCCAAGGTCGGGTCACTTCGACAATTTAGCAGTAGGGATAGGCAAATTTACTCCTCCACAATTTGTATTTATAAAGCAATGTTGTATGCACAATCTACTATATGTTTGTATATGTGATTATGAAGTATAATTTTAACTGTTAAATGTTTGTATTGGTGACTGTGTTTGGTTCTTATAGAAAAAGATCATAAGAGACATCATAATGTATTAATGTCAAAGTAAAGATTACACAAATGATTTTCATCAGAATAGTCCCTTTAGCTAGATATCTTTTATCTACTTTGTACTTTAAAATGTATTTACAACAAGAAAAACTTTTTTTTTAAATGATCAGTAGTAGTCTACTAAATTGTATTATTTTTAAAAACAAACAGCTGAATTTAAAAAAAAATAATTAAAAGTTAAAATTAAACACAAATTTACAATAATAACACCTACACATGCGCACGTACGCATACACACACACATAATATATTTATATAAGTGAAGAAAAGACATTTAAGTTTAAATGCTCTATTGCATCACTTGAAATGTCTTTAATAGTCTTTTAAATTCATAAACTTTTGCAAATAGATTCGTTTCAATCTGTGAAATAATAAATTAAAAAACTATGATCAGATTGAGTTTTACACTAAACCATTTGGCGTTGATCCTCACAATAAGTATAACTCTGTTTTAAAATAAAATATATATTCTATGTACCTCAAATTAAGGGAAGCATATATAAGAGACAATTTGACCTATTTCATTGGAACCGCATTTATCTTTCTTTGACATACAGGAAACTGATCGTAGCTATTTGAGCCACAATTATTCTTTCAATTAGTTCAGACTGACTAGTTACATGAGTCCCTGAATCTTTTCTGCGAAATAAGTCCGACTGACTAGTTATTTGAGCCCCGTATTTCATTGAAATAAGTCAGACTGACTAGTTACATGAACCCCGTAAATGTTTTCATTGAAATAAGTCAGACTGACTAGTTACATGAACCCCGTAAATGTTTTCTTTCAAATAGGTCAGACTGACTAGTTATTTGAGCCCCGTATTTCATTGAAATAAGTCCGACTGACTAGTTATTTGAGCCCCGTATTTCATTGAAATAAGTCAGACTGACTAGTTACATGAACCCCGTAAATGTTTTCTTTCAAATAGGTCAGACTGACTAGAGATTATAAATTTAAAATGTAATTAAAGACATTTAAAGAGTAGTTAATCTTAAATATCTTTATATATGTACATGTGTGTGTGTGGGTAGGTGGTGGAGTGGGGGGTGTTGTTATTATTATTAATTTGTCTTTATTTTAAATTCTTATTTAATTTTTTTAAATTATCAGTTGCTTGTTTTAAAATTATAATACATTTTGAGTAAATTGTTGATGATCATTTATAAAAAAAAGTTTTCTTGCTTTAAATATATTTTGAAGTACATAATAACTAAAAGTCCCTTTAGCGATAGGAACTGTTCTGGTGAAATAATCTGTGTAATTTTTGCTTTTCCATTAATGCATTTTGTTGTCCTGATCTTTTTCTGTAGGAACCAACACACAGACAAACATATAGCAGATTAAACATATAACACTGCTCGTTTATAAGTATGACTTGCTGCGGCATTAGAATAGAGACTCCTGACTATATTCACTTAGAGGGGTTCATGTTCGAATCTCTAATCCTGACTATATTCACTTTGAGGGGTTCATGTTCGAATCTCTAATCCTGACTATATTCACTTAGAGTGGTCATGTTCGAATCTCTAATCCTGACTATATTCACTTAGAGGGGTTCATGTTCGAATCTCTACTCCTGAGAACCGATACACATTTGCCATAATGTGAGATACAATGCCACCGTGGTTATTGATTATTAATATTAATAATAATAATAATCATCCACAACTAATTACAAGTGATGAGAATCTTAATTTATGTTATTAATAATTCTCCTGAAGACACCACTTATCTCTCTCACTTGGTGGATATGCGGGTGCTGTAAACATTTTCTCTCCTACCTCAACATTAAAGAAACATTTACCCTCAAACAATATTTCCGTAAGTGGAAAACTTCTTATCAAAGGAGAAGATAAATCCGTCTTTAATCTATATTTAGCAAGCCCACTAACTCTCCAACATAAGGTTATCATTATGTGTAAGAAGGTGAAAAATTTGACGATAAATCAACAATCAAATATACATATAACAAATAGAATAAAAAGATAATTTGAAATCAATATTTCCATGAAACGCGTTCGAATAATTTCAATGTGTATGCACTCCTAACACATAATTCAACAGATTAGTATCAATATAAATCACAGGATCATCCTTATCAGAACAAAAATGGAGTTATTGGAGATAAATGGTGTACATAACCTTGCCACTGGTGATTCCTCAATAGTCTTTCATGTGCTTTTGTAACAATGTCACAAGTTTATTGCTCACAATATAATTGGCAATTCTTCACTTGCTCCTCTAGCACGTTTTAGAATGTTTTGTGAGGCACTATTTTCTCGACACTAGTTTTGGTGCTCCTTCACCTTATTAGTTCCCTCAAGCAGAACAACAATGTAGCAATTTCCAGTAACTTTGCCATACCTGATGTAGTTGAGCATACTTTGCTGCCATACATTAACAGAGTGCAGTGTATCCTTACACTTATACACTGGAGTAGATACTTCTCAAATCTAGTACGGTTGTAGTAGGTTATAAATAAAATAAACTGAGAAATTCTAGAAAAACTTAAGCTAATGGCTGCCTTTGATGACCAGACTTCAGCCACACCAGATTCACAGTGATTAGAAAATACAATCTTTTCAACAGGTAAACGTTGATCTCAATTCATTGGCTGGTCTCGTTCTTTTTAAATCTTTACCATTGGATAGTAAAAACTAATCATCCACATAAGACCGATTTATATTACATCAGCAAGTTCTAGCATATTCTTTATTCTGAGTTGTTTACTCCACTAAAACAAAATATACATTCATAAGCATTATTTAAGTCGGGTCATGTTAACATCGGCAACAAATATATAATTATTAAGTTTAGAAATACGGATAGACAAATTCACTCAACCACAAAATTATTACTATCTTATACTGTAGAACAGAAGTGCCGACATGATCATAATAAACAAAATGTTTCATGCAGTTTCAGCTCTTAAAACATTGAAAAATCTCGTAACAAAAGATGTATTTCGAGAAGCGACTACACGGCAACCGAAACTAAGAGTACATTTGAGTTTAGGGCAAGTATATAGCTTTATCAACTAAGAGTACATTTGAGTTTAGGGCAAGTATATAGCTTTATCAACTAAGAGTACATTTGAGTTTAGGGCAAGTATATAGCTTTATCAACTAAGAGTACATTTGAGTTTAGGGCAAGTATATAGCTTTATCAACTAAGAGTACATTTGAGTTTAGGGCAAGTATATAGCTTTATCAACTAAGAGTACATTTGAGTTTAGGGCAAGTATATAGCTTTATCAACTAAGAGTACATTTGAGTTTAGGGCAAGTATATAGCTTTATCAACTCAACCGTTTACGTCATCTCTGGCATAACCGATACGAGTTAGCGTTCGTTTTTCTTTGCGTCGTGTTATATTTAGCTTCGTGGTGCTTTAAAGGAGCACAGTCAGCTGTGACGCACAGTGTAATGCATACCATGAATGCAAACATTGTCGTGCCTCTTTCCAACGACTGCTTTAATAACTCGCCTCACACATGAGTAAACCTCGTTGTTCCTTAGTGAATCTAGAGTTATCAAGGTTTGTGGTACTACTGAATAACTCGCATTACATCATAATGAATCGAGAACTATCAAGGTGTGTGGTACTACTGAATAACTCGCATTACATCTGAATGAATTTAGTTATTTAGAACTGTCAGAAAGTGTGACACTAGTGTAACGTGAAGAAGCAGAATTTGTATTTTTCTTTTTAAGGAAGGAGGAGGGGAGGGAACCGCTTCTGTTTTCGTTTTCCGAGTTCCTCAAGCTTGCTTTAACACACATTAACTTATCTCTCTGGCGAAAATTGGTTAACAGACATTAACATATCTTTCTGGTAAAATCTTGCTTAACAGACATTAACTTATCTTTCTGGCAAAACTTGCTTAAGAGACATTAATTAACCTATCTTTGTGGCGAAAACTTGCTTAACAGACATTAATTAACTTATCTTTGTGGCGAAAACTTGCTTAACAGACATTAGCTTATCTCTCTGGCAAAAACTTACTTAACAGACAATCTAACTTATCTTTCTGGCAAAAACTTGCTTAACAGACTTATCTTTCTGGCGAAAAGTTGCACGCGGCTACATACACAGTGAAAATGTCTTCAAGCGTGAAATATATTTACAACTTGAAGTCGGCAGCTGACCTACCTGGCCTGGATGACATGAGTCTTCCTCTTACTTCTGAATCCCATTTCCTGTCACCGGCATCCGCATCTAAGATCCCTCCCGCTGTACCGCCGCGATGTGACGCATGAATGATTGTTGACGCCCGTGTCCCACCACTCTCGCGTGGTTTGTTGCCGCTTCTCGGACTTACCTAGTGCGTCTAACGTGCTTACTGCGCTGTGTGAGTTGTCGTCATTGGGATGGTGGGGTGGTGGTGATGGCGATACCAAACACGAGTAACCCTGCCAGTGATGGCATCGCCAGTCGCTGAGATAAATAAATAAATCATTGTTGTCCTACAACTGCTATTGATCTTTCATATTAACGTCCCTGCATACTGTGAATATCATAATACACTTTGAATCGCATTAATTTCTATATTACTATGAAACACACACACATACACATAAATACACAAACACACACACACACGCGTGCGTTTACAAAGAATTCATTACAATTTGAAAATTTCTTGAAAATTATGGTACCTTATTCTCGTGTTATTTTACAGGGTTTATTTTTGTTGTAGAGTTTAATTATCCAGAAATGTATTCACAAGCAGTTCACTAGAACGAAATCTCGCGAGCGTCTTCGTTCCAACATTAAAACCTTGTTTACATATCGTTATTTGATCCAATAGAGCTGCGCACAGAATAGCGCTCCTTATGCCATTAATAAACCAGTTTTAATAGTGTGTGTGCATCACGCTCAGACCACACAAGCAAATACAGCTGCAGCCTATTCGGCGAGAACGCGGAAGTTTTCACGGGTTCAGTTAGACTCGGTGCTATGACGTCACTGTTCGGCAAGTGGCCGAAGTGAGTTATGATTTGAGTAAAATGGCAACGGGAGTGAATGATGGTGGTTTTGGAGAACTTGGAAGAGCAAAAACAGAGCGATTTTGTTTTCAATGAATTTCACCGAAGGGCCGAGAGACGTCGTGTCACGTGTACATTTGCTTTGTCCTATTTATTATTCATTTCTTGTACAGGGAACACGTGACTTATATTAAAGCCAGGTGGCGCTGGCGAGGATGGACCAAAGGATTATTTCTATTAAAGAATGCTGCAAGTCAGCCGCTATTATGTGTTACTTTGAAGCATAATACTTGGCTAAAAAGAACAACTCCGTTTTCATCATGATCATTATCATGAAGTTTCTGAGTCAAGAACATTGACATATATATCAGTTAACGATATCCAGAAGAAAAAATAATTCATGCGTTAGGGTCCTAGATTAATATTTGCACGCAATTGTTTATATTTTTATTATAAAATGATATAGACCTATTCAGTAAGTTCCACTTGTTGACCTTGAGTTTGTAGCATGAATAAATCCTGCTCTCTTCGCTCCTAATTTTCGTGCACTTAATGAACTCAGTACCTGGAGTCACGCGACCGTCCAGCAGATTCGTTTTTTTTTTTTTTTATGGTCTAAGTGAAATACTTAAAAGGAGAAGAAAAAAGCAATCAAAACAAATATGGCCCGCGTGTAGTTTTAGTCAACATTTACATTGCACATTATAGAAACTCTCTCTAATTTGCGCTCACACACACACACACACACACACACACACACACACACACACACACACACAATGGTCGCATTCATGCACACACCTAGTGCTAAATCCAAATTCAACCTCAGTAAACATTCAATTCTGAGCCACAGTAAACATTTTGGAAATCTTGCATGACTTTAGCCGGACTGGGTAACAGACGGTCCCGATGACTTTAGCCGGACTGGGTAACAGACGGTCCCGATGACTTTAGCCGGACTGGGTAACAGACGGTCCCGATGACTTTAGCCGGACTGGGTAACAGACGGTCCCGATGACTTTAGCCGGACTGGGTAACAGACGGTCCCGATGACTTTAGCCGGACTGGGTAACAGACGGTCCCGATGACTTTAGCCGGACTGGATAACAGACGGTCCCGATGACTTTAGCTGGACTGGGTAACAGACGGTCCCGATGAACTTCATTATATCGGCAAAGGAACGAGGAAAACGGAGAATGTTGTAAAAGTTAGTGCTGTTTTGCTCTCAGATTATTACATGTCTCTGTCAAAGAGCTAAATTTGAGAAACACTACTATGTAAGTTATAACGGGGGAGGGGGGGGAGGAGAGGGGAAGGAGGAAGGTGATCTGTGATCTGTTTTCTTGTTGAAGACAAAGAAGTCACCAAGAAACGAATACTTATGGACTATAAAACAGGATTTTTCAGCGAGATGCGAAATGGTCTGATGTAACTGGTCCTTCTCCACTCTGACCTATATTTTAAACTAAACTCAACATTCCTCATTCTACATGCAATTTGTTGCATTTGAGGTCAGCTTCATTCATTGGCTTTACTTACATATACGACCTCCGAAAAGTTAGTTAATAATAAAATATCAGTTTAAAGTTGCATCCTTATCTCAGTGGTGGAGTCGGAAATATAAGGAAATTCGTTAAGTAAAACACGTCATAGGAAGCATCAACTTTGGATCGCCAGGGAGAGAAATCGTCAAAGACATCAACTATGCATTGCCAGGGAGAGAAATCGTTAGAGGAGACATGTAAAGAGTATGGCGAGGGTATTTGTCAAAGGAGACGTAAAGAGTATAGTGAGGGTATTTGTCAAAGGAGACGTAAAGAGTATAGTGAGGGTTCAGTCAAATATACGCCAGTGGTTAATCGATTCATAAGGGAGGTTATGTTGTTATTAGACCAGTTGCTAAATTTGCTTTCCTGGGGCAAAATAGCAAAATTTTATGCTACTCGGTATCAGCTCACGCGATCGGTTGGGGAGTGTGTTTCGCTACAGCTGTGGCACACTTATTGCGAAACTCTCTAGAACGTAAGCAGCAATACATCAAGAACAAGCAATCTCAACATAATGCTGTCATTTTATTATCTCTAAACAGACAAACTACCCATATGGTCAGGCGTGGTAATAATTCTCTAAACAGACAAACTACCCATGTGGTCAGGCGTGGTAATAATTCTCTCCAATTTGGAGAGGGCGCCGAATAACGTTTTTGACTTGACAGAGAATCTTTGCAGCCCTTACAATTATTCTCGACACTTCGTTTTGCATCTTTGACACATAATACAGAAGATAATGTTACAAATCATACACGTCTGTTAATTGTGTCGTCATTTATGAGAGAAGGGAAAAGCTCATTCAGAGCTGTGTCATGAAAAGTCAAGACAACTTAAATAAACAACACTACTTTTCTTATTTTAAATTTTATTTTTTTCTGTCTTCTCAGTTATACCGATTTAATTATTATTTTGCCTACATTTTTGTAATGTTAGAGATTTTGTTCACTTATAATGACACGATAATCATCTAACATGGACTGAGGAAGAACAACTAATATGCACCCAGAGATAATTGCCTTTTTATGTCAGTCCCCCAGAACATTAATTTATCACAAATTAGTGATCACGACGACCGTGCTTTGTTTTCTACTGGACATCTCAAGGCTAATGCCACATTAATATGTAACAATGAGAAGGACCTGTTTTGTTTTCCATTGGGCCTCTGAATGCTGACGTCACTGTGGTGTTGAGCTCGATAATTATTGTACTTTATTTTCCAACTTGGCCTCTGAATGCTGACGTCACTGTGGTGTTGAGCTCGATAATTATTGTACTTTATTTTCCAACTTGGCCTCTGAATGCTGACGTCACTGTGGTGTTGAGCTCGATAATTATTGTATTTTATTTTCCAACTTGGCCTCTGAATGCTGACGTCACTGTGGCATGTAGCACGATTTCTCGGGGGTTGCTGACGTCATTGTGACGCGTAGTGCGATTACTATCTTGCTTTTGCTGACGTCTCGATAGATGATTCGGGGACCTCGGTGGCTGGGGTAAAGCAGAACCCCACTAAGATCCTGTTATTTTTCTTTTCTCTTTATCTCAAAATTCCACGGTCGTCTGTTTTGGTGACTGCTTTAGGTTGGTTCATCAATACTCTTCCCGGGTTTTTTACATATGTTTCTGTAACACCGCTACTCACTGTGGGGTTAACTTTTCTAATTATTGCCGTGTTACATCTTAGGTCCTTATGTTTCAGTAACAGCTGTAACAGCGCTACTCACTGTGGGGTTAAGTTTTCTAATTATTGTCATTCTACATCTTAGGTTCTTGCCTTCCTTCTAATCAGAGCCTCCTTTTGTAAACTCTTGGCTCGTGAAAAAAAAACAATAAAGCATCCACCCCAGTCCTCTGCTGCTGATTCGTCACATTCAGCAATGACGTAGGAAGACAACACGCACACACCACAACTTTGACGTCACAAAACACACCAAGACATAGTTTCAATATGACGTTAAAACAGACGTCACAAAACTCTAACATCCAACCAGAACACAACTATAAAATAAGAAACATTATTTAATGAAATTATTTTTTAAATAGAAAAGAATTGATAAAATACAATGTGTAACCAATAGAACAAAATAAGTAACACAATATTTTCAAGGAAAATTAAGAGTTAAAGAACTTAGAAATGCAATACATTCGAAGATCGTTGATTGATACAATAAGGCAAACAAAAAGAATCCTTAGTAGTAAGCTAATCTTTCTGTTAATTAATAATATTTAATATTTTGTCCACCCCAATGTTACTATTTCTATTGACATATATATTACTAATATATACTTGTATTCTTACGAATCCACAACTAATAATTTTACGTATGCAAAACCAGTATTCTTACGTATGCAAAACCAGAATTTTTATGTATGCAAAACCAGTATTTTTATGTTTGCAAAACCAGTATTTTTATGTTTGCAAAACCAGTATTTTTATGTATCCACAACCAATATTTTTATAGATTCACCTCGAAATATTAAGATATACTCTCTCTCTCTCTCTCTCTCTATATATATACATTTTAAAGTGTAATTGAAAGCTCGATGTTATGTTCCTCAGTAATGAGTATGAGGATTTATTTAGTCCCGAAGCGTCAATCAAAGCTCGATGGTATGTTCATCAATAATGAATGTGAGAATATATTAGTCTCGAGGTGTCAATCAAAGCTCCATGGTTTGTTTCTGTGGGAAACAGTTCATTCACAGTTCTGTTCTCACTATTGTCTGTACAGCGTGAACACTTAATTGTGCATTTTCCTTCACACTAGCCTAAAAGAAAAAAGAACAAGAAAAATTTATTAACTAAAATTAAAAAATATTAATAAATGAAGAACAAAACCAGTGGCAAAATCAAAAACTAAAAATTAAATTTGAGTACTCGGCACGTGCTGTACCAAGTAGTTCGTTACTGAGGTGATGATTGCGCACTATGTATGAAGAACTCTTACCTTTTCTCAAGAGTGTTTACGGATCTTACAGCAACATGTGTCGAGTTCACTCATGCACGACCAAGACTCATTGAGGAAATCTCCGGTTTATGCCTAAAATGGTGGTATGCTCCCAGAGACTCGGATTTGCTGGCCGATGCTTTTCCAGTTTTATTACCCACTGCCCAGTACGCCGGATTATCGGGGAAACTGAAGTGGAAAAGCAGGGGATTACTTCCCGTTGAGCAAGGATAGTTTAAAACCTGTTGTTTGGTGCTAACTCTATAAAAGGGTAGGGGTTACACATGATAATTTTTCCTCTGTTTAAACGTTTTACACAATATCTAGAGTTCTAGAAAATTGCCGTATGTGCGCGCGAGACTTTCATAGGGCTTGGTCTGCACATTGGGAGGTTCACTTATATGTCTACAAATTGTGAGGTTCGCTTGTTATGTCTACATAGTGAGAGGTCCACTTGTATATATATATATACACATTTTCAGGCTCACGTTTGTTTAGACATTGTGATATTCTTTTTTATCCCACTAACATCCCTCTCTTTCTATACTAACATTTTTCGCTTTCTCTACTAACATCCCTCTCTTTCTCTACTGACATCCCTCTCTTTCTCTACTGACATCCCTCTCTTTCTCTACTGACATCCCTCTCTTTCTCTACTGACATCCCTCTCTTTCTCTACTGCCATCCCTCTCTTTCTCTACTGACATCCCTCTCTTTCTCTACTGACATCCCTCTCTTTCTCTACTGACATCCCTCTCTTTCTCTACTGACATCCCTCTCTTTCTCTACTAACATTTCTCTCTTTCTCTACTAACATTTCTCTCTTTCTCTACTAACATCCCTCTCTTTCTCTTCTAACATCCTTCTCTCTCTCTACTAACATCTTCTCTCTCTACTAAAATTCTCTCTTTCTCTACTAACATTCCTCTCTTTCTCTACTAACTTTCATCTCTATTTGAACCAACTCCGTTATCACGCCTTCTATTGCGACCTGTCCCTTTTAGTTCTTGTGCGGAAATACCTCTGCGTGCTAATGGCATTCACTGTTTATCACATGTCTGTAATGGATCATAGGGTTCCTCCGATTGCTTTGTTCTATTTGCTGTTTGTGGTACATATTACATTGATATTTCCTTGATATTACTATTTGTACTTGTGTTAGTATTTGTGTTGCTTTGTTCGTGTTCTGAAATATTGCTGTAATGAATTGTGGTCCTCTTTCGATAAGTTTGCTTGACTTGGCCAACTGTTGGCTCTAGACGCACCACGATCGTTTCAAATGTCGACTCGTTAGCACTTCAAACGGAGTTTTATTAATTCTAGAGCACTTGTTACTTTCAAGCTTTAAATGCAGCTGATAATGGCTGTAAATGTCAAGTTCTGAAGTTAAGACCCACACAGCCGAGTTGTTGACATTTCATTAAGTTTGTATCGCATCATTTCTCTATTTCTTCCAATAGCAGTCTTTAATTTAATGTGTGTATGTGTGTGTTGTTGTTGTTGTTGTTGGTGGTGGTGGTGGTGGTGGTGGTGGTGTGTGTGTGTGTGTGTGTGTGTGTGTGTGTGTGTGTGTGTGTGTGTGTGTGTGTGTGTTGTTTACTGCAATAAGATTTCTTTTCTTTTTATTTTAAGGATTGTAAGAAATACAAAAGTCTGTGAAAGTAGTGGACTGCTGCTTTATAAACAGTCCATAGTGTAACTTCAGTCCGAAGAATGCACCTTGACATCAAATGGTACAGAATTATTTATTCAATCAAAGTGCAGAATTATTTATTCAAAGTTCATAATTATTTATTCAATCTGTAAATAGATCTTAACATCAAATGGTACAGACATATTTATACAATCTGGTCGATACAACTTGACATCAAACGGTCAGAACTATTTATAAATTTTGTTGTAATTACCTTGATGAAAGGTGACACATAATTATTTTTCTTTGAATATTTACTCTGTAGGGGAGTTTTATTTTGATTTTGATGCAAAATTCATTTTAAAGAATTTTGTTTTCATTCCAGTTATTCCGAATGTTAATAGAGCGGTTATCTTGAAGGTATTATTGGAAAACATACACTAAAAACGGTTGTCTTTAAGGTATTATTGGAAAACATACACTAAGAGCTGTTGTCTTTAATGTATTATTGGAAAACATACACTAAGAGCTGTTGTCTTTAAGGTATTATTGGAAAACATACACTAAGAGCTGTTGTCTTTAATGTATTATTGGAAAACATACACTAAGAGCTGTTGTCTTTAAGGTATTATTGGAAAACATACACTAAGAGCTGTTGTCTTTAAGGTATTATTGGAAAACATACACTAAGAGCTGTTGTCTTTAATGTATTATTGGAAAACATACACTAAGAGCTGTTGTCTTTAAGGTATTATTGGAAAACATACTCTAAGAGCTGTTGTCTTTAAGGTATTATTGGAAAACATACACTAAGAGCTGTTGTCTTTAAGGTATTATTGGAAAACATACACTAAGAGCTGTTATCTTGAAGGTATTATTGGAAAACATACACTAAGAGCTGTTGTCTTTAAGGTATTATTGGAAAACATACACTAAGAGCTGTTGTCTTTAAGGTATTATTGGAAAACATACACTAAGAGCTGTTATCTTGAAGGTATTATTGGAAAATATACACTAAGAGCTGTTGTCTTTAAGGTATTATTGGAAAACATACACTAAGAGCTGTTATCTTGAAGGTATTATTGGAAAACATACACTAAGAGCTGTTCTGTTTAAGGTATTATTGGAAAACATACACTAAGAATGGTTGTCTTTAAGGTATTATTGGAAAACATACACTAAGAGCTGTTGTCTTTAATGTATTATTGGAAAACATACACTAAGAGCTGTTATCTTGAAGGTATTATTGGAAAACATACACTAAGAGCTGTTGTCTTTAATGTATTATTGGAAAACATACACTAAGAGCTGTTATCTTGAAGGTATTATTGGAAAACATACACTAAGAGCTGTTATCTTGAAGGTATTATTGGAAAACATACACTAAGAGCTGTTATCTTGAAGGTATTATTGGAAAACATACACTAAGAGCTGTTATCTTGAAGGTATTATTGGAAAACATACACTCTGTTGTCTTGAAGGTATTATTGGAAAACATACACTAAGAGCTGTTATCTTGAAGGTATTATTGGAAAACATACACTAAGAGCTGTTGTCTTTAAGGTATTATTGGAAAATATACACTAAGAGCTGTTGTCTTTAAGGTATTATTGGAAAACATACACTAAAAACGGTTGTCTTGAAATGAAGTTGAAGGTATTAGTGGAAAATATACACTAAGAGCTGTTGTCTTGAAGGTATTATTGGAAAACATACACTAAGAGCTGTTGTCTTGAAGGTATTATTGGAAAACATACACTAAGAGCTGTTGTCTTGAAGGTATTATTGGAAAACATACACTAAGAGCTGTTGTATTTAAGGTATTATTGGAAAACATACACTAAGAATGGTTGTCTTTAAGGTATTATTGGAAAACATACACTCTATTCGAGACTAAATCGCATAAGTTTTTTCAAATCAAAAACCTTTATTGAATGATTATTCCATATGACGCAGGTCTAAAGTATGTTTGTAATTTAGAGTTGTTTTTTTAAATTATTCTATGAGGAAGGAAAAAAGTTTGATTAAGAGAATCCTTTTACAAAACATTTCTTATTATGCCAGTAATCTCCAATAATTGCTATAACACTTCCTGCCTGAGACTGCAGAGGTAACCGTTCAGTTTAATTGCTCTTCCCGAATCAAAATAAATGTTTATGAACGCACTGGAACCGTTCCATTTATTTGGTATTCCCATCAGTGAATCAATGAGAATGAATGTTTATGGAGACGTGACGCTATCTTTGAATGAAGTTTGAAAAGGAACACCTATTTTGCTTCGAAGACAAGTATTATTACTAAAGAATTATAGACTAATATTATTACTAGAGATAATGATAAGTATTATTACTAGTGTAGTATTGACAAATTTTATTACTAAAGCAGCATTGATGAGTATTAATACTAAAGAAGTATTGACATGTATTACTAGAGAGTAGTGACAAGTATTGTTACTAGAGCAGTTTTGACAAGTTTTATTAATAAAGCAGTATTGACAAGTATTATTACTAAAGAAGTATTGACTATTATTATTATTAGGGCAGATTTGAAAGTATTATTACTAAGGCAATATTGACAAATTGAAAATTATTACTAGAGCAGTATTGACAATTTCAGTCTCTAGAATGGTATTGAGAAATATTGCTAGTAGAGTAGTATGGACAATAATTACTAGAGTAGTATGGACTATAATTACTAGAGTAGTATGGACAATTACTACTAGAGTAGTATGGACAATTATTACTAGAGTAGTATGGACAATAATTACTAGAGTAGTATGGACAATTATTACTAGAGTAGTATGGACAATTATTACTAGAGTAGTATGGACAATAATTACCAGAGTAGTATGGACATAATTACTAGAGTAGTATGGACAATTATTACTAGAGTAGTATGGACAATAATTACCAGAGTAGTATGGACAATAATTACTAGAGTAGTATGGACAATAATTACTAGAGTAGTATGGACAATTACTACTAGAGTAGTATGGACAATTATTACTAGAGTAGTATGGACAATAATTACTAGAGTAGTATGGACAATTATTACTAGAGTAGTATGGACAATAATTACTAGAGTAGTATGGACAATTATTACTAGAGTAGTATGGACAATTATTACTAGAGTAGTATGGACAATTATTACTAGAGTAGTATGGACAATAATTACTAGAGTAGTACTGGCAAATATTTTTACCATAGCAATTTGGACAAATATTATGACTAAAGTAGAATTGCCAAATATTATTTACCAGAACAACAAGAAACATTACTATAAGATCAGCATTGATAACTAATGAGAAATATTATTATATGTCAGACACAATACAATGAAACAACAAACTGTTGTCTAGTAATTATGTCTTGTCAGACACAATACAATGAAACAACAAACTGCTGTCTAGTAATTATGTCTTGTCAGACACAATACAATGAAACAACAAACTGCTGTCTAGTAATTATGTCTTGTCAGACACAATACAATGAAACAACAAACTGCTGTCTAGTAATCATTTCTTGTAAGACAAAACATAACTTATCGTTTCACTTCTGCCCATAAATATATATTTAATTGTACGTTACAAAATAGTGAAACAAAAAACTGCAGCCTACTAATATTCATCTGTATCCCTACTAATATTTACATGTATCCCTACTAATATTTACGTGTATCCCTACTAATGCTTACCTGTATCTCTACTAATATTTACGTGTATCCCTACTAATTTTTACGTGTGTCCCTACTAATATTTACGTGAATCCCTATAGGCCTATACTATTTACCTGTATCCCTATTAATATTTACTTGTATCCCTACTAATATTTACATGTATCCCTACTAATATTTACCTGTATCCCTACTAATATTTACCTGTGTCTTTGATATTATTTACCTGTGTTTTTGCTATTATTTCCCTGTATTTCTGCTAATATATACGAGTTTTTATATTTCTTGTACAACACAACAGGCGATTCAATGCTTGTCTATTTGTTTTGTCGTGTACGCAACATAATGAAACAAAGTCACTATTTTATTTTCAATTGACATTTAAGACAGTAATATTTACGTTCTGAATCTCTAATACGTTACGATAATCTTAAAACTAGAAACTAAGGATTATTTTTGTTGCTGTCGTTGTAATTTTAAACACTTTTGAAACAGTGATTTTTTTAAAAACCGTTTGTCCAATTGTACAATATGAGGCGATTTTTTTCTTAGCATTAGAAAAGTATAGGCCTGTGCTCGGAATAGAGTCTTCTGAAAGTTGAAAAAAAAATGGAATCAGAAGTAGAAACTTAAAAAAAGTATAAAGCATCTTTTCACTAAACAGCAATGCAGATGTTTGAACCCACGACCTTAGACAACGTAGAGCGAACAGCAGCGAGTCTTAACAATATATAGGAGATAGAATTCCAATCTCGTAATTGACGTAAATTGCTGTCTTGAGAAATTAAAATATATAGAAGGAGATAGATAGAATTCCAATCTCGTAATTGACAGAAATAGCTGTCTTGAGAAATTAAAATCGACTCGTTTTGTGTTTCGACGGAAGACCACGGCGAGGTGTGCGCTTTCCCTGTTTGCTGACGGCTGTCTAAAAACAACACAGCCATTCTGTTTGTTAATGAATACGAGGTGGTCGAAAGATGAGATACGGTTTTAAAATCGATAAATTGACTGTTTGTTTGCAAACTGAGAAATGTCATGGCATGAAATTTTGCTCTGTAAAATTAGAATGCACCGAAATCGGATGGACAGAACTGTAATATGTGTGTTCTAGACTTCATTGTCAAATAAATTGTTAAATTGTCAAAGTGACCCAGACTTGGGCACTCCTTAAGATGGTATTTTTTGTAAGTGTCAGAGTTAGAATAAACAACTCGAGTTGAGAATATGCTAAGAATTGCTGATGCAATCCAAACCAGTTCCAACTGGGTGAGTAGTTTTTCTGACTAATGCTTTCACACTTGTTCATAACAAATTCATCCAGTGGGGATGGACAGAAAGTTTATTTGTTGAAGAAGTACTCTAATTCTAATCGCTTTGAATTTGAACATAACTCGAGTCCGGTCATAAAGGAATCATTAACTTATGGTAAGTTAACTGAGTGATAAAGAAGAATAGACTTAGAGTATTTCGTTCATGTTTGCTATTGATCTATGGTTTGAATTTGAGAATGTTTATTTAATTAAACCATTATTTCTATGTTCACTAATTTGACTGTGTTGTACATTATACTTGTGAATTCTTTATGTAATTAAACCATTATTTCTATATTCACTAATTGACTACGTTGTACATTATACTTATGAATTTTGATCGATACTATATTTCTTATGCAGCATGTGAATCTGGCTAAAGAAATTGTTGCAGGATTTATAAGTTGAGAATGTTTGTAAGAGAGTAAGGAGTTTAGAGATGAAATATGCCTGAAATTTAGTGCTGCCTTAATTTGACTTGTGCAGAGTAGAGCAAGCCTTATTTGGTTGTCACTTCACGCTACAATGACTACTGTACTCTACTTGAATACGTTGGTATGTGCACCCTAGCGTTATCGTCATCTTATCAATAAAACATGTTGCTGTAAGTTGATTCCTGTGAATTCCTTTCGAGTACCAAGTACCAATACGGTGGAAGTTGTGGCTTGAGTTTGGTCTCGAGAATTCGCAAAGATTATTTTTAATGTTCCTTGTGGTGTGTTGAGTAAACGCACACGGAAATTCAAGAACATTCCTTGTGCTTAATAGCGCATATGAAATTCAGGATGATTCTCTACGGCGTGCTTGGAGAGTGTGTGGAAGATTCTGGAACAATTGTGTAACATGCCTCTAGAAGAGACACATGGGACCTCACCTAAATATGAAAGGCAGTGACTTGTTGCAAACCTTGTGACTGTGAAATATGTGAAAGTGACATCCACCATCTTTGAACAAGTTATGTGCTTTGACTTTCATTATTTCTCTGAACTCTAATTTCCGTGATGATAACCTTGAACTAGATTACGTATTTATGTCAATTGACTGCTTATATCTATGATAGGATAGAATAAACTGAATGATTGTCCAGAGTTAATTGAACATCATTGTGAAGTGATGTAAATGTCAACACTCTTTAATTTTATAAATATATGTTATATATTTGATTGTTGATATAAGAAATGTATTGTTAAATTTATTGACCTTCTTACTCATATTGATAACCATATGTTGGAAAGACAGTGGGTTGATGAGGGTTCGCTAAATATTGATTAAAGATGGATTTGTCTTTTCCTTTAGTAAGATGTTTTCCACCTGTGGAAATATTATGTGATGGTAAATGTTTGTCTTTAATGTTGTGGAAGAGAGAAAACGTTTTACAGTGCCCGCATATCCGCCAAGTGAGAGACGAGTGACGCCTTCTTGAGAATTATTAATAACATAAATTTAGATTCTCATCACTTGTAATTAGTTATGGATTATTAATTATTAATAATAATAATAACCAATAACTAGGTGGCGTTAGCGTCACAATATGATATATTAAGGGAGAACTGAGTTCGACTGGAAATTGGTGTTATGTTCCTGTGTATGTATGTGTGTCAGCAGGTGTGCGCGTGTTTGTGTGAGTACGTGTGTATGTGTGTGAGCGTATGTTTGTGTGAGTACTTGTTTATGTGTGTTTGTGTTTGAGAGTGTGTATATGTGCTTCTATGTGTGTCTGTGTATGTATGTGTGAGCATGTGCACGTTTGTGTGAGGGTGTGTATATGTGCGTGAGTATGTGTATGTTGTGAGCACGTGCGCGCGCGCGTGTATATGTGTATGAGTGCGTGCCTGTATGTATTTATGTGTGTGAGCATGTGCGCGCGCGTGTGTGTGTGTACGTATGTAGGAGGGAGTGAATGAATAAAGTGTGCTTGAGAGGTGGGGGGGAGTGTAGGAGAAAAACAAATAAACAGAAAACATATTGCTTCATATCTTTGATTTCATTCCGTTCGTTACATTTTTTACGCCGCCATTTTAAATGATCCTTTCCTACTCAAAACGGATATTGCCTACAAAAAGCCCAAGGTGTGTGTGTGTGTGGGTGGTGGTGGTGGTGGTGGCTTACTGTCTACACTCTACAGACTCTACTCAGTAGATAGCGATTACACTGAAGGAAAGACAACTCGTCCATAGTTCCACATTGCTTGTTTTATGTTTATGTTGCCTATATCTTTCTGCCACCTAATCTTGGTATTGAGCAGATTTTACTCATTCGTTTAAAAAAACAACAGGGGAAATGTTTTGAAGAAATGAAATTACAGTCAGTGTGAAAGCTTTGAAGAAAAGGGTGGGTGCGATGAAACTAGACAAAAGGGGTGGGTACTATAAAACTAGACAAAAGGGGTAGGTACTATAAAACTAGACAAAAGGGGTGGGTGGCAAGCGAATGGATTTAACTCGTCTTCTTACTTGTTACAAAATTTGAGAGTTTGATTGGCAGTTATTTTCTTCTTACCATATACAAGCCGTAGTGTTATCTACAGACAGCCCTAGTACTGTCAAACTGAACATTTTAGCGTATACAAACCGCAGTGTTATCTACAGATAGCCTTAGCACTCTCAAACTGAACTTCTTAGTGTACACAAACCGCAGTGTTATCTAGCCCTAGTGCTGTTAAACTGAACTTCTTAGTGTACACAAACTGCAGTGTTATCTAGCCCTAGTGCTGTTAAACTGGCACACATATCGTTTCAGTACAAATTCCAAAGTAATGTTGATTTAAACTTGTAAAAATACTTAGTGCGTCATGGATAAAATGCTTATTTAACATTGCAAAATATTAAGACTTATTTTTAAATGACTCGATTTCAAATATTTCAAACATCACGGACAACTGTACATCACTTGTTTCTCTAATTCCAATATCTCTGTTCATTATTATTTTTTGTTTCTCTAATTCCAATATCTCTGTTCATTATTATTTTTTGTTTCTCTAATTCCAATATCTCTGTTCATTATTATTTTTTGTTTCTCTAATTCCAATATCTCTGTTCATTATTATTTTTTGTTTCTCTAATTCCAATATCTCTGTTCATTATTATTTTTTGCGTGATAGAGAGAGGGAAGACGGTTTAAAGACGGTGGAGACAAAGAGTAAGCGCTGTGTATGCGTGTGTGTGTCTGTACGTAAGCTTAAGAATGCAATTTAATGCACGGCTAGCACTTACAAAGCAAACAAAAGTCAAATTTCCATCGTCATAATCCCTCTTTAAATGATAAGACAGTAGCAAAACAAATATATGTGCGACACCGAGGACATGTACCTTTGCTGTCTACATTTCTGTACTGTTCAGAACGAGTGAAGAAATTGCTTTTTCTGGGGCAGGGACGTTACTACATTCAAGTGTGGAGTATGGAAGTGTACTGTATTCATTGGTAGAGAGTGTACTGCATGCATTGGTGGGATAGGGAAATGTACTGCAATCATTGGCGAAGTAGAAGTGTAAAGCATTTATTGGCGAAGTAGGAGTGTTGTGCATTCATTGGTGAAGTAGGGGAGTGTACTGCATTCATTAGTGGGGTAGAGGAGTGTAGTGCATTAATTTGTGGAGTAGGGGAGTGTACTGCATTCATTAGTGGGATAGGGGAGTGTACTGCATTCGTTGGCGAAGTAGGGGAGTGTAGTGCATTCACTTGTGGAGTAGGAGAGTGTACTGCATTCATTAATGGGATAGGGGAGTGTACTGCATTCGTTGGCGAAGTAGGGAAGTGTAGTGCATTCATTTGTGGAGTAGGAGAGTGTACTGCATTCATTAGTGGGATAGGGGAGTGTACTGCATTCATTGGCGAAGTAGGAGAATGTACTGCAATCATTGGTGAAGTAGGGGAGTGTACTGCAATCATTGATGAATTAGGGGAGTGTACTGCAATCATTGTTGGGGTAGGGGGTGTACTGAAATCACTGGTAGGATAGAGGAGTGTACGTCATGCATTGGCGAAGTAGGAGGAATGTATTGCATCTATTACTGGGAATGGGGAATGTATTGGAATCATTGGTGGGGTAGGGAAGTATACTGCATTCATTGATGAAGTAGGAGAGTGTACTGCATTCATTGGTGGAATAGGGGAGAGTTTTACATTTGCTGGTGTAAGAATGTGTTTTGAGTTTAGGAAGAGTAGAGAATGTGTTTTGTATGTTTAGGAAGAGTAGATTATGTGTATATAATTGAGGGGAATAGGAAGAGTGTGTTGTATTCACTCTGGTGCATATGATTCACAATGTTATCATTTAATTAAGATGATCTTTCCATTTCTTGACAAAAACTTATTACTATGTGGATATATTTGCACAACTTATTGAGTGGCTTGGATTTACATTTTGCACAACTTGAATGATGTGCATAATAGTGGATAAGTATTACACAACTGTATGAATGTTGTGCATAAGAGTGGATACGTATTACACATCTTGATGAATGTTGTGCATAAGAATGGATAGATATTACCCACAACTTGATGAATAATGTACGTACGAGTGGACAAGTATTTCACAACTTGATGATAGATATAGACAGATTAGAAAATTGTACAAGTTTATAACGGCTGTGTATGTATTCTGTGGATAGACATCGTACAGCTTTTGACTGATTTCATAATTTCTGTATATTTGATAACTGTTGTGTATTTCATAACTGCTGTGTAATTGATAACTGTATTTCATACCAAATGTGTATTTGATAACTGCTGAGCTTTGTGATAACTGATGTGTATTTGATAATGCTGTATAATTTCTACTTTGATAACTGCTGTGCTCTCTGATAACTGATGTGTATTTAATGATGTCGTATAATTTATTCTTTGAAAACTGCTGAGCTCTGTGACAACTGATGTATATTTGATAATGCTGTATAATAATTTATCCTTTGGTAACTGCTGAGCTCTGTGACAACTGATGTATATTTGATAATGCTGTATAATAATTTATCCTTTGGTAACTGCTGAACTAAATGAGAGTCTGCTGAAAACTGTTTTACTCCTCAAACCATTTTGACACTGTGCGTCGGTTTGCTAGCAGTACGCGTCATCTGTCATTGATTTGTTTCTTCGTGTCTCTTTGTTTAGTCGGGCAATTATATCCAGCTGTTCTTCTTCTTTTAGAAATATGTTTTATCTAATTGGTGGGGTTTGCCTCAACCACTCAAAGGTTTAAACATACGAACTGAAATAAAATATACAGAGTAAGCATTCGAGCTCGTATTCCGACTAACCATCAAAGTAAACCCAGTAGTTGTCTCTAGATTTAGCCTCAATATCTGCACAGTCCCAGTAGTCTCTAGATCTAGTCCCAATATCTGCACAGTCCCAGTAGTCTCTAGATCTAGTCTCAATATCTGCACAGTCCCAGTAGTCTCTAGATCTAGTCTCAATATCTGCACAGTCCCAGTAGTTGTCTCTAGATTTAGTCTCACTGTCTTCTGCTGTGCTTCCTTCAAATTCAAACACGTGTTCTTCTTTCAGTCAGACACGTATGGTTAATTTTTTCATTGATTGCAAATACGGGAAGTCATTCAGATACGTGAAGTTAATTTTCTCATTGATTGCAATACTGACAGTCAGTCAGACACTTGTGGTTAATTTTCTCATTGATTGCAGTACTGACAGTCAGTCAGACACTTGTGGTTAATTTTCTCATTGATTGCAGTACTGACAGTCAGTCGGACACGTGTGGTTCATTTTCTCATTGATTGCAGCAATGTCAGTCAGTCAGACACGTGTGCCATCAGTCCGGAGAGTCAAAGTCAGATAGGTTTAATTGAATTTCTTCCTTTCTTTCCATCAGGTGAAATTGCACTCAGTGCCCATCACGTGGAAGTGGAATGCGCGAAGTATGAGTGTCCAACATGTGAAGTAGAGCGCGCGAAGTATGAGTCCCAAACGTGAGGTAGAGTGCGCGAAGTATGAGTCCCAAACGTGAGGTAGAGTGCGCGAAGTATGAGTCCCAAACGTGAAGTAGAGTGCGCGAAGTATGAGTCCCCATCACGTGAAGTAGAGTGCGCGAAGCGTTTGGAAGTGGCGGTCACTTTCGACATTTGGCTGGATCTCCAAGGAAGTGAAATTCCCTCTTCCCTAAATGGAGGCCCTCTGTTCCATAAAATGAAGTTTACTCTGTTTCGTCCATCGATGGATGGCCGCGGACCCTTTGTCTTGCGCTGTTTAAAAACGTGGACGTCTAGCCGAAATAAAACTGTTTCCTGTCCAAAACAGTAATAGTTATTTAAATCATTATAATTATTGTTATCGAACTCTGTTTTGTTTTCTAAAAAAAACATAAGTGTATACGGTAGTAAAAAAAAGTAATTATTTTAATTTGTGTAGGCTTTTCAAATTTATTCCGTTTTAACACCGTGGCGTCAGCATAAAGCCCCGAAGCAATGGCAGTCCGACCATTTCATGTGCACACTCAGCTTGGTAGAACAGTGGGGTGTTTTTCATCACACTATGCCGTTGGTTAACAGGCGTTGCTGTTGTGATTACTATTTCATTATCAAGTCAAATATTGATGTCAACAAAGAAGTATTGATGTCAACAAAGCAGCTATTGAAAGGATTTTTGTCACTACTGAGTGATTAGTGTGCTACTTCATGAGTTAGTACGCAGGCTTGAGTTTGGGGGTTAGAGAAGGTAGTTGTGTTTGGCTAATCTTCTACACACACACACACACACATACACACACACACACACACACACACACACACACACACACACACACACACACACACACACACACACACACACACACACACATTGAAATTAAAGGCTTTGTACATAATAAGCGTAAGCACCTTCATATTTGACGTGAGTTTGAATGAGCAGAATAGTACTTACTCATAAAGCTCACTTTGTTTACTGTCATTTGTATTAAATCCAATATGTATTATTTATGTCTCATAAAACTCACTTTGTTTACTGTCATTTGTATTAAATCCAATATGTATTATTTATGTCTCATAAAACTCACTTTGTTTACTTTCATTTGTATTAAATCCAATATGTATTATTTATGTCTCATAAAACTCACTTTTTTAATTTCATGATGTATTAAGTACAATGTGTATTTCTTATTTTTCTGATCAAATGTTTAGTGTAGACTCTTATTACTAGTGCAATGACCTGGACTTGTTATATTGCTGTCTGAAGTACAGTCTTCTGTGTGTGTGTGTGTGTGTTATATTGCTCACTGATGTACAGTCTTCTGTGTGTATGTGTGTTATATTGCTCACTGAAGTACAGTCTTCTGTGTGTATGTGTGTTATATTGCTCACTGAAACCTATGTTATATTGCTCACTGGGTTGCAATCTTCTATGTTTGTGTTATATTATTCAGTCTTCTGTGTTTATATGTGTTATTGCTCACCGAAATGAGTCTTTTGTGTGTGTGTGTGTGTTTGTTTGTTATATTGTTCACTGAAATGTCCGTGGGTGTGTTCACTATATTACTAAATAAATACAAAAAGTACTATAAGCATTTTTGCTGTTAAGTTCAAAATCTTCTATGTGTATGTATGTGTGTGAGTTATTTTTATTTTGTTTATTAACAGCACAAAAACTATATGGGTGTTTACTGAGGTGTTATAGGTGTTTTGGTCTTTAAGCAAACAAATCTACTGTTTGTACTTACTGTTCAATTCATTTAAATATAACTATCTTATACAAGCTATACCTTAAATATAACAAATATAACTATCTTATACAAGCTATGCCTTAAATATAACTACCTTATACATGCTGTACCTTAAATATAACTATCTTATACAAGCTATACCAAAAAAGACAATATATTAATTCTTCTCGTGTTTGTTTATTTGCTTTTAGTTTGTATTTAGTATATTTATTTTTATTTTTGGCCCAAAAATATAACACAATGTGTGTGTGTGTGTGTGTGTGTGTGTGTGTGTGTGTGTGTGTGAACAGCCGATTATTTCTTTAATTACCTTATTCATTCGTACATATTTTTATGATATAACCAGGACAGAAATGCAGTTAATTGTACAAAGGTTTCAATAAGAATAATAAAGCTGATGACAGGCGAAAGTGTCATCAATCAGTATAATAATGTACTAAGCATCTCAGAGGAAAGAGGAGAGTCAAGACTGGCATAGCCTGATCTGGAATACTGGGACATCCAAGACAAGAAGACATAGGAGAACCAAAACTATTAATGCCTGAATTAAGAATACTGGGATGGCTAAGACTACCAATGCCTAAACTGGAAACACTGAGATCGCAAACACTAGCTGTGCCCAGCCTGGGAACACTGGGATGGCCAAGACTAACAGTATCTAATCTTGGAACACTGGGATTGCCAAGACTAGAAATACCTATCTTGGAACACTGGGATGGCCAAGACTAGCAATATCTAATCTTGGAACACTGGGATGTGCTAGATGAGAAAATATGAGTATTACGAGACTACCTGTGCCTGTACTCAAAGCTCTGACGAGAGCCGCACACTACAGATAATTGATTGCGGCCAGGGTGGCTGCATTAATGTTGTTTGCTCAATTTGAAGATAAATTAAAAGGCGTGTGTGAGAAGGGGAATAAACAATCTAACAAGCATGGAAGCATTCTGTTTGTCGCATAACAATATTCAAGAGTTACAGGCACGAAATCGTTCACATAGTCATTAAATGTATCTCTGTGAAAGTTAGCGACCTAGATCTGTGAAAACCATTTCATTTATCTGGTAATACGTCATCGTTCAGTCTCGCCGAGGATGACAAACACACGTGGGCATATATTGTCGACGTTCCAATTTATAAATTGGAATTTCACGATTCCGATACCGGGTCTGAGTGAGTAATCAATACCGTTTTCTATCGGTATAGCATCGCCCTGTTTACGCCGTTTGATCCACGTCATTTGTCATGTTTATGCTCTCGTTATGGCTTTGTATAAAAACCGTAATAATTAGAGTAACTCACGATATGTTCGACAAATAGCTCTGCAACAATATTCTCTCAGCATGGTGGTGCACGGCCAGGGGACGTCACTGAGGTGGCAGTTTCTAAGCAGTTTTCTGATTGGTTCGAATGTGGTCAGAATAAGTGACGCAATCAATGTCTACATGTGATCATATAAGTTAGCAATAAATGTAGTTATCCGTGGAAGTAAGTTAGCAATAAATGCATTCAGTGTTAAACTACGTATCAAAATGGTGTTTATATGTTAAACACATTGCCAGTAAATGTTTTCTAGTATTAAATAAATAGATGTATTTATATTACGTGTATTGTTGTGGTAAATAAAATGTCAATAAATATATTTATGTTAACCTATTGTTGTGTTAAAATATCAAAAAATGTTTTTATGTTAAGTGTATTCTTGTGCTTAATTAGGTACCAATAAATATATGTGTTAAATAAAGTTACATTAATTGATTATTGTCACATAAGTGGCTAATGTAGCCCACACCCACTCCTCCTTTAAAATAGACTACACATAAACTGCCTTCTAGAAAGGCTGACTCTTATCCTAGGGCTGGAAACGTACCTGAATATTCCAGACAACTCACTAAACTAACCAATCAAAGCACAGCTCAGTCATGTGAATGAACGTACCAGAAACTCACCTGTAAATCATCAGTCGAATGCAGCTGACCATTGAGGCAACGTATTTTAGCTCATGGTGTTAATCATACTACTAAACTTATCACAGGTTATTAACACAGCAGGGAACCATCCTCTGTATATATTACTGCCAAAGGTATGTGGTTTTGCATGCCTAACTATTATATTCATGTTTACCTCTTGACATTAACTATATTTTATATTTTGTTATATTTTACTTATGATATTTACATGTGTGATGACCATGTAAGTAAGAGTGTGAGAGAACACACGAGGACGATTTCTTAGTCCTTGTGTGTTTTATTGGTAGACCGGCACTTTATCTGAGATATCATCTGAGATGTTGATCGACGAGCATGGAGCCACGAAACAATTTCAGAGCAGAATGACCCATGTGCCAAGGACCGGTTCAATGGAGCGTTTCCTAACAACATTCATTGGAACCCAGATGACCTGTCAGGTGGACCTAAAGTTATGATTTTATAAAGTCAACAACTGCACAGCTTCAGTCAAGATACAATCGAATCCACTCAAACTTTAATTAAAGTACTTTTAGAGTTCAGTCAGAAACATTTGTGTTCTCTTATAAAACTCATTTATAGTTCGTTCATACGAATGAACCAAATTACTACAGTGCCAGAGGACTCAAAACGAACATTCTCTTACCACACCACATGGTCGTGATTATAAACTATAAATATTTATAAACTCTAATTGTAACGATTGAACTATTCGCTATATGTAACCAAGCTGTCTTATGTTATTTCTTGTTGAATACATTTATTGTTGATACTCAGACCACTCGTGTTAGCGTGTCTCACTTATATGTTAAATGTTGTAGTCTGTCACCTGTATTAATTACTATCCTGGTTGTGTATAAGGGGGCTTGAGCTATCTTCTAGAACTATCACTCTTCTATTCTACATTATCTATCATTCATCTTTCTAACACAAGTGGCCAGGATGAAGATGTGTTTGGGGAGCTGCCCGGGGTGGTAGAGACTTAACATCTTGCCTGTCTCCGAGCTAAACGTCACAGTTATTTTGTGTTTAATTAAGTATCAGTGATTTATTCATATGTTAAATATAATGCCAATAAAAATATAAATAAAGTAACATTAAATTTATTTCAAATGAATTCATGTTTTGAAATACATAAAGCTTTAATTTCTGGATGATGACATTTTTGTGGGTTTTTTTTTTTTTTTTTTAGTAAGCGCGTGTGTAGTCAGGATAGTCTAGTTCCATGTTTTATTGGCGCACAAAGTGTATAAAAGACACGTCGGTGTTAGTGTGTTTGTGCGTGCGTGTATTTGTGTCTGACAGACGAAATTGTGTGTGAGAAAAACACTTATTGAGTGTAACGAATTCACATTTTTGCTGTGAAATTAATCAGTAACATAAGTATATTTGTAGAAGACTTTTATTTATCTGTAACATAAGTATATTTGTAGAAGACTTTTATTTATCTGTAACATAAGTATATTTGTAGAAGACTTTTATTTCTTCGCTGACGATAAAGAAGTTGCAAAATGCCCGACGTAAGATTCCTTAATTGATCTTAAATTTCCAGTACCTGACTATTAAAGCAACTAGACTGTTTGTTATTAGTAAATTTCCCTTGGCCATTAATAGTTGAAGAGGCAGGTGATCAATTATGACGGAAGAGCTGGCAAAGACAGCGGCGGGAAAATACGCGAGTGGGGAGGGGTCGGTACTGTCGAACGACGGATATGAGTGCATCTTGAGTGCACAGGTACTTAAAAAACCGTCGTAACATATGTTCCCTCTAAGGTGCGCCGCCATGCAGCAGTTTCAAAATTTCGCGCACGTTTTCATAGCAAGCTCAAATAACCGTCAGTTCTGCGCTCACAGGAAAAAGTTCCGCTCACACAAGAAAAATATTAGAGGGAACGTTGGTCGTAACCTGTCTTGTGAAGAGCACAGAAGTAGTTAGTTATTAGTGAGTCTTTAGTGCACAAGTACCGGAAAGAAAGCCGTCGTAACCTGTCTTGTGAAGAGCACAGAAGTAGTTAGTTATTAGTGAGTCTTTAGTGCACAAGTACCGGAAGAGCACAGTAGCAGTTATGAGTTCATCTTTAGTGCACAAGTACCGGAAGAGCACAGTAGCAGTTATGAGTTCATCTTTAGTGCACAAGTACCGGAAGAGCACAGTAGCAGTTATGAGTTCATCTTTAGTGCACAAGTACCGGAAGAGCACAGTAGCAGTTAGTTATGAGTTCATCTTTAGTGCACAAGTACCGGAAGAGCATAGTAACAGTTAGTTATGAGTGCGTCTTTGGTGCACAAGTACCGGAAGAGCATAGTAACAGTTAGTTATGAGTGCATCTTTAGTACACAATTACCATCATCACACCGCGCCTCTTTTATACAGAACAAAGGGCCAGCAGTTTTTTTTTTTAGAACCCTTTAATTTTTGTCCCTTACCTAAATAACTCCGACATAACAGTTTTGAGAACACTCTACAAGTTTACAAGACCTTAGTAACTAGTTAATTTCTGTTACTGCTGGGATTTTTGTTAGTGGAATAATACACAATTGTTACAACTTGAAGAGTGTGATGTGATGTCTAAAGTGGTGCGTGTGTATGTGTGCGTAACTATGTATTTAATGCATAGCTTTATTTCCTTCAATCAGTTGTATATCCTTTTGAGAGTTATGCGAAGTTTCTTTGTTTAATGTGTGGCTTTGTTTCCTTCAATCAGTTGTATATCCTTTTGAGAGTTATGCGAAGTTTCTTTGTTTAATGTGTGGCTTTGTTTCCTTCAATCAGTTGTATATCCTTTTGAGAGTTATGCAAAGTTTCTTTATGTTTAATTTGTGGCTTTATTTCCTTCAATCAGTTATATATCCTTTTGAAAGGTATGAGAAGTTTCTTTATGTTTAATGTGTGGCTTTGTTTCCTTCAATCAGTTGTATATCCTTTTGAGAGTTATGCAAAGTTTCTTTATGTTTAATTTGTGGCTTTATTTCCTTCAATCAGTTATATATCCTTTTGAAAGGTATGAGAAGTTTCTTTATGTTTAATGTGTGGCTTTGTTTCCTTCTTGCAATTAGTGTGTGCATTTGAGTACTTGAAGAAACAATTAGAAATCATTGACGTTTGAGGTGGGTAATGAGTAGAGAATGGAGAAAGAGATAAGCCTTAATTAATTTGCTGTTTTCCTCATCGTTTTCTGGAAAAATTTCTGCATTTAGAATTGTTCTTTAATTTATTTTCTGAGCAGTATGTCTGCATTTAGAGTTGTTCTTTAATTTATTTTCTGAGCAGTATGTCTGCATTTAGAGTTGTTCTTTAATTTATTTTCTGAGCAGTATGTCTGCATTTAATGTTCATTGATACATCTGTATTAGTCATTAATGGTTTGTGAAAATATGTCTGCATTTAATGTTTGCTGCTTTGTGGAAAGTGCATCTGTATTGATTGTTGTCCATCAATGGTGGAAAACTTTGTGGCATTTAATATTGTTCACCGCTCTCTGTCAGTATTTATTGTTCATCGTCATGTAAAACGTGGATGGGTATCCAGTGTTGTTTATCGTCATGTAAAACGTGGATGGGTATCCAGTGTTGTTCGTCGTCATGTAAAACGTGGATGGGTATCCAGTGTTGTTCGTCGTCATGTAAAACGTGGATGGGTATCCAGTGTTGTTTATCGTCATGTAAAACGTGGATGGGTATCCAGTGTTGTTCGTCGTCATGTAAAACGTGGATGGGTATCCAGTGTTGTTCATCGTCATGTAAAACGTGAATGGGTATCCAGTGTTGTTCGTCACTTTCTGATAAAGTTGTCGAAATTTGTATAAAGCAGAATAAGAAAAAGTATGATGTTTTTGTCACATCATCCTCTCACTTCATATACCCCCCTCCCCCCTTCACAACCATCAATAGCCAGACATCACTTTCACGCGAATTGTCACTTAGTAATAATAGCTTAAAGATTATACATTTTATCGCATTTTGTACTCCTCTCCAGTGTTATAATATGATTTTCTTTCGCATTTTCATCAATTCCATTTTCAGAACTGATCACAATCCTATCAGTAACGAGGCCGACTAAAGAGAGAAAACTCTGATTTAATTACCACCTCCCGTTCACTATCTTTCGTGTGCAAATATAAAGCATGATGACGAGCGTTTGCATGTGTATAAATGTGATTTTGAGACGGAAATATCGACACACACAGAGAAATAGGGTCAGAGTGATAAAACAGAGTGACAAACACACAGACAGCAAATAGAGCATAAAGAGATAATCAGCACGCACATATCCAGAGACAGAGAGCGAGAAAGAGCTGACATAGAGTGTGGGGAGACAGAGAAATAAATAGGCAAGACAGGCAAACAGACAGAAGAAATACAGAGAGAAAAGTAAGCCAGAAAAAATACCAATACACTTAGAGAGAGTTTTTTTTTTTTTTTTTGCTCATAAAATTAACTATTTGGTGTTGCATTGCAGGTGGCTACCATTATCTAGAAGTGATCAAGCCGGGCATCCCAGACTTGCCCGAATACAACACTATGCAGACAGTGCCTGTGAGTAACCGCTTCGTGCGCACACGATTGATCATAATAGGCGACTCTGTTGCAGGTGTTGCATGAAAGAGCTGTGCTAGCGGTGTATGGGTAATAATAAAACATGGTCAAGGTCATATTATCATTTAGATGCTAGTATTGTTGCATAGGTAACGTGTTCGCAGTGTCTTTTAACAAGGCCGCTCTGTCCAGGGCGACTATGGGGTCGCTTTTTTAAGTGTAATGTATTGATGTAGAGTTAACGGTAGCATGGTTGTGTGGTACGAATAATCTCGTCAAACATGTATTGTTTTATCTAATGGATATACAGATAATGGTGTAAATAAAAACCTTTAGTAAGGTTGCATTTTAGGTAATATTGAGTCAGGTTGACAGGGATATCCTTTTATGAGACGAACATTAAGAAATCCTGGTATAAAGATCCTGTCGTCAAGGTTACTTTTTAGATAGTTGTTAAATAGGCTTGGTCGCACACTTCTTTCCAATGCTTCTTTGTCTTCCAGATGTCGACTGTTTAGTGAATTCAGATAATACTATTTTTTTTATACCAGTCGAATTTTCAATTATGAACAGTATTACAAAAAACTCTCTATCGGTGACTATTACCTTTGACCTTTTCGTAATTAGGTGCGCGAAAAACGTGCGCGGTCGGTCTGGAGGTTAACTTTCAGTCTCGGTTGGTTTTGATATATTGGCCAGAGCAATTTTTTTGTTAATATTCATTGTCGTTTTTAATTCATTTAAATGTATCAGTTACATATTTCTATATTTTAAAAATCTGTAAATACTTTGCATTTCATAAAGTTTGCTCTAATGCGTCCGATGTGGTTATTTTTATTGTTTTACCTAAAGCATCGACCGTGATAATTCAATGTGCATGTGTTGTGCATTGCATTATAAGTATTACATGTAATTAATGTAATAGGTAAGAAAGAGTAGAACTGTTTAGAATATATAGGAAATGTTTGTTTTATAGATGATCATGTGTACTATTTGTACACGTGCAATTATTAAATTTGTGTGCTTGTGTAACAATCCACGACTTGAGAAAATGTTTTTGTGTGTTTATATAACAATCCAACTCTTGAGAGAATGTTGTTTTTTGTTGTTTCCACTGTTTATATTTCTCTGGTAATGATTATAAGGTCTCAAAACATTAATTTTAAAAATTATTTCTGGTTTCCATGGTATGAGTTACTGCAGATAAATGCTGATTTGTCAATCTTTATATAAAATACAAACTACATGAATTTGAGCCTTGAAAGTGGCATATTTATACAGACTACATGAATTTTGACCTTGAAAGTGGCATGTTTATACAGACTCCGTGAATTTGAGCCTCGGAAATGGTGTATGTATACAGACTCCATGAATTTGAACCTTGGAAGTAGTATTTATACAGACTCCATGAATTTGAGCCTTGAAAGTAGTATTTATATAGACTCCATGAATTTGAGCCTCGAAAGTCGTGTATTTATACATTCATATTATGTGAAGACCTCCGGTACTGAAAGATTAATATAAATAAACCATAGCATAAGTATATCAACAAAATGTTTAATGATCATTCAAATATTAATGTTGATTATAAAATAATTTTTAATATTCAACAGTGAGAATATAATTTATGCATTTTTTTGTATGGAAACAAATATGTGAACAGTTATGTCATTTGAAGATAAAATACAGGACAGCGCCCCAAAATATACTGAGTTTCTATGTACGGTGTAACAATGCTAGGACTGTTAGAATATTTATCCACTGCTAAGGGTCGTATATCACGCAGTTATGATATTTTGTTTCAGTGTATATCTAAAAGTAAAAAATAAGTGTCCCAACTGCAGGATCAAACATGCAAAAGTGATCTGATCTTATATTTACCCAAATCCAAATTAATATGTTGGTAAATAATAAAATCTATCTTTCCTGCACTTGTTGGAATCTTTATAATTTTGTCTTGTTCTCTCTACTTTATAATATTATGAAGAAAATTAACACTGAAACTTAATTCTAAGTGGGATTTTTAGACATTTTCTTTTCCACTGAGAAGACCTGCTATAACGATCTGTGTGCATGGTATATAGTGAAAGTCACTATTAATATTAGTAAATACGGTAAAATTATGACCCTACAATTCATTACTCAATAATTAGTATATAGTGAAAGTCACTATTAATATTAGTAAATACGGTAAAATTATGACCCTACAATTCATTACTCAATAATTAGTATATAGTGAAAGTCACTATTAATATTAGTAAATACGGTAAAATTATGACCCTACAATTCATTACTCAATAATTAGTATATAGTGAAAGTCACTATTAATATTAGTAAATACGGTAAAATTATGACCCTACAATTCATTACTCAATAATTAGTATATAGTGAAAGTCACTATTAATATTAGTAAATACGGTAAAATTATAACTCTACAATTCATTACTCAATAATTAGTAATTTCACTATTAATATTAGTAAATACGATAAAATTATGACCCTACAATTCATTACTCAATAATTAGTATATAGTGAAAGTCATTATTAATATTAGTAAATACGGTAAAATTATGACCCTACAATTCATTACTCAATAATTAGTATAATTACTAAAAGTATTTATGATATGCGTAAAGTGGTTAGATTACAATATATTTGAGAACGAAGTTTAAATCCTTAAAATGTGCTTTATTGTATTTTAAAAATATTTTGTAATATTTTACAAGGTTCAACGAAAGGGATGATGTGTCACAAATATATATACAAGGTCACTGTGTATTACATACGGTGTTTCATAAAGTATGCTTGACTTATAAGGTCACTATATATTATGTTTCATGAAAGTATGTCTGTGTGGTCATTGTGTATTACAAATGGTGTTTCATAAAGTATGCTTGACTCATAAGGTCACTATAATATATTATATTTCATGAAAGTATGTCTGTTTGGTCACTGTGTATTACAAATGGTGTTTTATAAAATATGTCTGACTCATAAGGTCACCGTATATTATATTTGGTGTGTCATAAAAATATGTCTTACTGGTTATCTCCCGGGGACTGTAGATGTTATATATGTTTCTCAGTTTCATTATTACAAGAACAGCGATACACACCCATTTTGTGATTGTCTGTTATTAAACACTGCAACAATTTCTCCCTATTAATTGTCTGTTATAAAAAATTCATTGCACGAACGCCTGTGCAATTGTATATTATAAAGTTGCAATACCTGTTGGTCTGTGCTATTTTCTATTATTAAAACAAAATGCAATACATGTTACACTCTGTGTATGACCAGTATAAAACATGGAGTACACGATTTCTGTTATAATTGTGTATTATACACAATGAAATATATGACCCCCTGTGCAATTGACTATTATGGAAAATGCAATACATGTGCAGCCGCATGCCATAAGATGTGCAAATTGTTTTCCCCCTAGTGTCGCGAGATCTCGACGGGCACTCCAGAGAGCGATGAGGGATACATGAAACTGGTCATCAGTCCATACCAGGCCGTGGAAAAAATCACGTGCCTCACTAAGAAGGTCAGACACTGGTATACGATTAGATATTGTTCATGTATTTAATAATCGTCCTCTGTACGATTAGTTATTGTTCATGTATTTAATAATCGTCCTGTGTAAGTATTAAGTTTTCTTGTATTTAATAATCGTCCTGTGTAAGAGTTTGAGTTTTCTTGTATTTAGTAATCGTCCTGTGTAAGTATTAAGTTTTCTTGTATTTAGTATTCGTCCTGTGTTAAGTATTAAGTTTTCTTGTATTTAGTAATCGTCCTGTGTTAAGTATTAAGTTTTCTTGTATTTAGTAATCGTCCTGTGTTAAGTATTAAGTTTTCTTGTATTTAGTAATCGTCCTGTGTTAAGTATTAAGTTTTCTTGTATTTAGTAATCGTCCTGTGTTAAGTATTAAGTTTTCTTTGTATTTAGTAATCGTCCTGTGTAAGTATTAAGTTTTCTTAGGAATAGATAGATTGATAGATACATTGGCTGCAATAAATAAGCGAATGTAAATATCGAACAGCTGTTTCAGTGACTTAATTGACATAGCTTAGTGAATGTGGTTTGTTAAGTATGAAGATTTTGGTAGATTTATTGGTTATCATGACGTAAAGAGAGTAATGTGAAATAGGAACTTATGGTTGTTTTAGTGGTTAACATGACTTAAAGAGAGTATTGTACACCAGGAACTTGTCCTTTTGGTGGTTATCCTGACCTAAAATGAGCGATGTGCGATAGAAATTGGTCATTTTATTGATTATGATGGAACGATTGTTGTGAAATGGGAATTGTAGTCATTTTATTGTTTATGTTGAAAGAGAATATTGTGATTTAAGAATATGTGGTCGTGTTATTCATGATGATGACGTAAAGACTATTGTTGTAGAGGAACTTGTGGTCATTTTATTGTTTATGATGACGTAAAGAGAGTTTGGTTGTAGAGAAACCTGTTGTAATTTTATTGTTTATGATGATGTAAAGAGAGTTTGGTTGTAAAGGAACGTGTGGTCATTTTATTGTTTATGAAGACATAAAGAGATGTTTGTGGTAGAAGAACATGTCATTTTATTGTTTATGATGACATAAAGAGAGTTTGGTTGTAGAGAAACCTGCTGTATTTTTATTGTTTATGATGACGTAAAAAGAGTTTGGTTGTAGAGGAACCTGTGGTCATTTTATTGTTTATGAAGACATAAAGAGATGTTTGTGGTAGAAGAACATGTCATTTTATTGTTTATGATGGCGTAAAGAGAGTTTTGAGGCGAAGAAACTTTTGGTGAATTGAGTGGAAATCGTGAAGTAAACAGAACGTTGGGGAAAAAGAAATAGTTTTGTTTGTTTGATTTCTTGGAAGTGCTTGTTCGTTATTGACTGGTTTCTATTTCATAAACAGGAGGTTGTTATATGTTAACCTGTTTCAGGCTTTGATTTGTTACAAAGACATTTGTTGAGAAATGTGAAGTTTAGTATCGTTTGATTGGAACTTTAAAAAAAATGTTTGATTGGTTATTTTGAGTCAAGTAAAACGAACCTGTATTATCTGTTTGAAGTAGGCCCTTGTGTTTCTTTGATTGTCTACTGAGTTGTAAAGAAAATGCTTTGAAGCTTATTTTACATTCGCTGTAATGGTTATTATAACGCAGAATGTTTCAAAATCGAAACTTGTTTTCCTTGATTGCATACTTTGAAGTAGTCACCTGCCGCAGTATGAAAATCCATAATATTAGATTTATTACTATAGTGATTCATAAGAGTGCTAGAAAAATATAAATTTATTTTTTCTTTCTTCCTGTTTACCAGGAGATCCCTACCAGCAATTTCATTTGCCTGTACGGCGTGCACCAGAGATTTCTCAACAACTTGCTGCCCCGCTATGATGAGGGGCTGATCAATGACTTTTACAGGTAAGAGGAGCTATCAAGGACTTTTGCAGGTAAGAGGGGCTATCAAGGGCTTTTGCAAGTAGAAGGACTGATCAAGTATTTTTACAGGTAAGAGGGGGCTGATCAAGTACTTTTACAGGTAAAAGAACTTTTATATATATATAGAGAGAGGGGTCTGATTAAGGACTTCAGCAGTTAACAGGAGCTGATCAAGGATTTTAACAGGTAGCAAGGCTGAAAATTTTAAGTAACAGGGATCCATGATTTTAATACATAACAGGGACCGATCAAGAATTTTTACAAATAACATGAGCTGATCAAGGATTTTAATAGGTACCAGGGACTTTCGAAAGACTTTACAGGTAAGAAGCTGAAGGGACTTATAAAAGGCTTATGTAGGTAAAAGGGTTGATCTATCTTCTATAGATAAGAGAGGATGATGAAGAACTTTTACAGGTAGAGCTAATGATATACTGGTGATGCACTTTTGTATAAACGCATATCTCAAAATGTTTGTGAGTTCAGCTATATATTCACGTTTATATATTTATATATATTCACGTTTATATACGTGGATACCAAACTCTGTATTAGTACAGCTGATGCGTAATCCTTTCACACATTCACGCCGCATATTTATCACCATCCCACTCAGCTCCCCAACAATGTAATACTCAAAGTGTGTTCCGAAACCTTGACCTACATTTAGTCTCCCCTTGGCTTTTTGTCGTTAACAAAGGTCGTCCTGCAATGACGTCAAGACAGGGATGGCGGATGAAGGGCAGTACATATATATCGCACCCTGTTCTCTGTTTCTCGGTATGAGACAAGGACTCACCGACTTCGACATCTTTCGAGGAAATAATTCATGCAAAACGTAATTAATAAAACTAGCGGCCTTCCTGACAGCGCCTGATTGCTTTCCAACAAAATCCTAGTTTTTATTTCGAACAAACAAACAAAGTATTATTCTCTGCTTTCGCGTACTCGGGGCTCGTGTATTAACACTTGCTGGTTTTATTCCAACCTTTACCACATACAATCCCTTGCCTCTCCTAATTTATTCAGGGTTGGACAATTGCGTAGTTGTCTCACCTTGTTGACATTATGACAGCTTGTTATTTAGTTTCACGCCATCGAGCATTGTATCCCCAGTGGTCTGTCAAAGGAAGTGGAACGGTATGCGATTGAGGAAAATATTAAGTGTATAAGCAAACAACAACCATAAACATTTAATGTATATATTATGTGCAATAGGGGAAGAAAACTAGATACTGCTTGCCGACATTACGAAGAATGATTAAAACTGTTCTTCCCAAAATAACAGTAATCTGGGATAGGTACTTGACCCTAGGTTCATTGGGAGTTCGTCTTAAGCATTTTGACGGCTTTGGGACAGGTAATTAACCTTAGGTATGTTGGGAGTTCGTCTTAAGAATTTTGATAGCTCTGAGACAGGTACTTTTAACCTTAGGTACCTTGGGAGTTCGTCTTAAGAATTTTGATAGCTCTGAGACAGGTACTTTTAACCTTAGGTACCTTGGGAGTTCGTCTTAAGAATTTTGACGGCTCTGGGACAGGGAGTACACTGATGAGATCGGAAGCATTCAGTTCTCGGATATTGCAATTTTAGGAAACATTGGTATGTAACATTTTCAGAGTAATCAGTTTGAATGATTGTCTGTAATCTTATAGACACCTACGTACGCCCACGATTCTAAGTTTTGGACTACGTCATTGCCAGGAAAACATATTGAGCATCTATCAACAAGCTTCCTTCCATCTATTTCAACCTTTCGACTGCCCACATGTAGTGGTAGAGTGACCTATATCCCTGACGCATAACAAATAGGTGGCTATTACATCATCGTTTGCAAGACTGGTTTCACGGTATGGTACTTGTTATAGAAAAATGAAACTAATAACAAACATTAATTAAATCAGGGCTTCATTTGCTGAGGCCTCTGACAACGATAAAACAACGGGTTATTTTATTGTTGGCGTTAGTTTATGTAGGCATTTTATAAACAGGGTTAGAACAGATGGATGGATAGATGTGTGTAGAATGTATTCGACTTGAGCAGCTGAGTGGATCAGACGTGCTCTCGAGGAGCTCATCCTTCGGATTATCGAGAAAGCAGTTATGGAGTGACGAAACCCGAGCAACAGACCGTGCGTGTCCAAGCCCCTTTTAGGGCTGGCTAGGAAAACAGCTACTCTTCCCGCCTAAAAATCTATTATAATAAAATAAAAAATAATCACACACTCACACTGTATCAAATATCACCGCAAACACCGACAGGGTAGTAAAGACACACACACACACACACACACACACACACACACACACACACACACACACGCACACACTCACACTATCACTATCACACTTTTAATTTTTTTCGTTTTTTTTCTATACATTTATCCACCCACGGCTATATTTTAAAAAATAATAACAATCACACCTTTACACAAAAACAAATACAGCCACAGAAACAGACAGGAAAACGCGAATTACAAACCGAAACAAATCAACCAGATATCACTCAGCAAACTCTATTTCGATTACAATCCACACTCACCTGCAACCAACACCCCCTCCCCCAATAAGAGGCAGGCTTTACCTTTAAAAAAATATTTTAAAAAATTCCTCCAGCGCTCTTCAGCACGACAACTGCTCCATGAGTCTACCACCAGCAAGCTCCTGCAACCGCCTTCCAACCACTACAGACATGAAGTTCAATTCCACCTCCGCCACCCTCCGCCACCCTCCAGAAACAAGTGAGGAGAGGAAGACTTTCCAAAGGACCACCAAAGCTGATAATATCCCAGATAAAAAGCTTCCAGCATCCTCTGGAGAGTCAGCGAAGAAAAACAGCTTTATTGCTTTCTCCCGTGCCCTTTTCAGGGTGGGAAAATCAGGAGGGTTTACATAATGCAACTACCTCCAAACCCATTTCAGGGCTGGAGAATCAGAATCAAAAGAAGGAAGAAAAGTCTGAAAAGAATGAAAGATTCTTGACTATGATGAAGAAGTACCAAAGGAAAAACGCAACATCAAGGACTACACAATGATATGGATAAAACGAGACGAAAACAGGCACAAAACGAGACGCACAATGATAAGGATAAAACGAGACGAAAATAGGCACAAAACGAGACGCACAATGATAGGATAAAACGAGACGAAAACAGGCACAAAACGAGACGCACAATGATAGGATAAAACGAGACGAAAACAGACACAAAACGAGACGCACAATGATAGGATAAAACGAGACGAAAACAGACACAAAACGAGACGCACAATGATAGGATAAAACGAGACGAAAACAGACACAAAACGAGACGCACAATGATAGGATAAAACGAGACGAAAACAGACACAAAACGAGACGCACAATGATAGGATAAAACGAGACGAAAACAGACACAAAACGAGACGCACAATGACACCTAATGACTTTAAAATCAAGTCAGGAAAGCAAGTACTCGTCTCTGCATTCTCTGAACTCATCTCGACCCTATTTCACAATGTCCATGGTGAAGATGAAAATTTAAAGTTAATTAATCGATACAAAACTATCGAGGTACAAAGGTCACCAAAATCACTTCTCAGCATCGAACAAACCAGCCCAACGAAACACAATCTACCATCATGTGGACATTTCCAGCAGAAAAGAAAGCCAACTCAATCCAGACTCGTCAGGAAGAAAAGAGACTGGCTTTCACACAAACCCCGACTATTGGAGGTTAAAAAGAGTGAAACACCAATTACTACCACAGAAGGCAAAAAAAGTACAAATAATGAATGCAACCCCAAAAAATGACAACAACAAGAAGAAAGACTTCAAACACGCAGACTAAAACAAAGAAATGAAAGAAAATTTCGCACAAACGAAAGACTGCATCAAGAAGAAAGACTTCAAATACGCAGACTAAAACAAAGAAAATTTCGTACAAACGAAAGACTGCATCAAGAAGAAAGATCCATCAATAGAGATCGACGTGTACGAAAAAGTGTTCGAGCCCCCCCCCCCCCCTCTCACCCTTGCTGGAGACACCACCGAGAACAACAATAATGACAACAGCAACAAAAAACAGAAGGCCAGGCAACAGCAACAACAGAACGGCGCCTACCACAACATATCAGGAAACAACAACTGCAGCCACAACAAAAACGGCAGTAACAACAATGTTGAAGATACCCCGTCAACAACAATGACAGTACAGTGAGCAGCAGCATTTCTAGTGGGGATATTTTAATCACTCCTTGCAACCATCTACACTGGCCACCAGCGCCCGTCTTCATGCATCCGAACACCAGGGACAGCCACGACACAGCAACAACATCTACTAGAGCTGTAGTCTACAGATTACCAATACTAAAGCCCACCTTTGCCGGCCAGACATGTTTTTGCAACGGACGAGCGAACTACAAACACGCATCGTGTCATCACCAGTCAACAAGTCAACAAGTCACTCAGACTGCAGCAGCACAGGAATTCTACAGCAACAATCTTCAAAACACAGACACCACAACGTCCAGCACTACAGGCACAAGCTACAAGAAATAAAACCTACATACTTCTACAGGAACGAAAGATACAACCTTCAGCACTACAGACACAAGACTTGGATACTAAATTCATCACGAACACAACTCAAAATTTTTTTTTTTTTAATTTTAAGAAAAATACAGCCTCCAGAACTTCACATCCACAAGTGGCTTGCGTCAAAATACCACATCAATGCAACAGCAACCCTTCTCCCCTCTCCAGAAAACAGTGAGGAGAGGAAGTCCCCGCGAAAGCAAACCAAAGACCGAGAACATCTCACGATGAAACGAGTCTTTACGTCCTCTGAGGGGAAATGTCAGCGAGAAAAAAATAGGTAGGAGTCTTTACGTCCTCTGAGGGGAAATGTCAGCGAGAAAAAAATAGGTAGGAGTCTTTACGTGTGTCAAAATGCGTACAGAGAGCGATGAGGGGAAATGTCAGCGAGAAAAAAATAGGTAGGAGTCTTTACGTGTGTCAAAATGCGTACTGAGAGCGATGAGGGGAAATGTCAGCGAGAAAAAAATAGGTAGGAGTCTTTACGTGTGTCAAAATGCGTACAGAGAGCGATGAGGAGAGAATGGGTATGCAGTTCTGCCCGTCGTCATGAATAAAGCTCTCGTGTAAACTGTAAACACGGTGTTACGTGTGTCGATCCCTTGTTGTGGCTGTGGTCGGTTTGTGACGTATTGTCCTCCATCATCGTCGTCTTTCCATCTTACATTTTGTGGTGACGGTGATCCACTGCACTATAACACTACACCCAAAACCCCATTATAGATAGATAGATAGATAGATAGATAGATAGATAGATAGATAGATAGATAGATAGAGAGAGAGAGAGAGAGAGAGAGAGAGAGATGGATGGATGGATGGATGTGTAGACGAAAGAATGGATTAATTAGATTAGGTAAATACGTAGATAGATAGACAGAGATATAGAGATGGATACATCAGTGACTGGAGAAGTTATGATGTTTTAAGAAACAAAGACAGTTTATAAAATTAATAATTAAACAAGATTTTATTCATGCTATTGTTAGTGGAAAGGAATCATGAAAAAAGCAAAGTGTCAATACATAAAACGCACATCTGTTACACCCACTGCCTCTCTCACATGGCGTGTACCTTTCCTATCGGTCGGCGTCAGGAGAAGAATGGTAGTTGTTGTAGAACAAGAAGGTGTGTTCACACGGTCGATCAGATGCATTGTGTTCATACTGGTCCTGCCATCTGTGCCGTGTTTCCTCCTACAATGATTTTTCACGCTTTGGGCGATAGACGATTGTTACGTTTAACGTACTACGTCGTGCCAAGCTTGCCGCCATCATATTCGATCTGTTTTTGGATAAAAAGTAGTTTATAGCACCTTTAAATGAGTTATAGAGATCAACAGTTTTCTCAGTTTATAGTCATTGTTTCATGGTTTTTTTGTATTTTTTTTAATAAATAAAAATAGAAAATTATTAAGCCCATACTAGATCAATATGTTTAAGTCTATTAAAGTGTATTGTTAAGTCCAGTATACGACTGACATTATGTTAAGTCAAATAGGGTGTTTGATTAGGTCCGGTAAAGTAAGTTATTGACATATTTCGCATATAATTATTATACTTTGACTGTGCCATCTCCACAATGTCTCTTTTACCTCCTGACACTTTATGACGTTTCTCATGTCTCCTGTTTTACAGAGCGCATATTTTCAGTACGTCAGCGTTATTTAACATGCATATTCCCTTGTCACATACGAAATTCTGTGACTTCACAAATTCTCCTTGTACCGTATGAAATTCTGTAACTTCACAAATTCTCCTTATCACGTACGAAATTCTGACTTCACAAACTCCCTTTGTCGATTATGAAATTCTGTGACATCACAAACTCCCCTTGTCGCGTACGAAATTCTGTAACATCCCAACTCCCTTTGTCACTTCACACACTCACCTTGTCGCGTACGAAATTCTGTAACATCCCAACTCCCTTTGTCACTTCACACACTCACCTTGTCGCGTACGAAATTCTGTAACATCCCAACTCCCTTTGTCACTTCACACACTCACCTTGTCGCGTACGAAATTCTGTAACATCCCAACTTCCTTTGTCACTTCACACACTCACCTTGTCACTTACGAAAGTCTGTACATCACGATCTCTCCTTGTCACGTACAAAATTCTGACTTCGTTTAGTAATTCTTTCACACCCATCTCACGTCTGTCTCCGTCAGCCACTTCACCCACACCGTCCAAACTGTCTGGGCTTCGTCACAAGGACCATTCCAACCCCTCGCCTTTCTTTTACACACGTGAGAAATGCACACATACGCAAACACACATACACTTTTTGATTTTCATACATTTATTTAAGTTTTGGTTTTACCTTTGCTTAATATAATTTTCATAGCATATGTTCGCTGATTTCGCGGACACACATTTATGTATTTTACTTGCCATTCATTTAGCCATGTTATTTTTTTTATAATAAAAACAAACAAAACTAAACAGACTTTGGTAAAAGCTTTTTCATTCCATCTGACCAGTTGGCATTTTTACTCCTCTTTACTCTCTTACTGATTAAATTTCTATGTCCAACCGTACATCATAATACTGATTAAATGTCTATGTCCAACCGTACATCATAATACTGATTAAATTTCTATGTCCAACCGTACATCATAATACTGATTAAATTTCTCTTTTATTTCAGCCACCATTCCAGCCTTATTCCGTAAAACAAATTAAATTTCTTTCTATTCAGCCCCTATTCCAACCGCAACCTTAATACAGATTTAAATTTCTGTCTATTTCAGCCTCTGTACCAATCGAACCCCCTCCCCCCAATACAGATTACATTTCTATTTCAACACCTTGCTCTTACTGATTAATCTCTCCCTATCCAGCCCCCTCTTCCAACCGTGCCTCCTAAAACACGCATGCCTATAAATTGCTAGTGTATGTGTGTGAGTGGAATGTATTTATTTCAGCTTATATATGTTTCACAGCTTATCATACAGTTTCACTAGTTCTTCATTTAAGAAATTATCCTCAAGATGATTCGGCTCAAAACAAAGAGTTGTCTCTGCATGTGTCTTAAGTAAGGTTGCAGGGATTTTTTGTTCTTTTTTAAAAAGAAAGTATATTTGGTGTATGCCTATGTGGTTTGCTTTGCTTTTTCCAACGCTACGATTCTTTTATGTAAACTGTAAAGACATTCTGTTCTTAGACAGCTCTTGTCATGTTGTTCAGTAGCACTTTAACGAAATTGTTGTTTGTTCACAGCTTTTTCCAGGAGTCATGGTGCATGGCTATTTACCATGATCGCTTCTCAGACTTCCGGGACGAAATCAGAGACCTGCTTCTCACGGCTTCGGTAATTTCATGTTTTGCGTTGAACAGTCATTGACAGAAACATTACTAGTCAGAACAACAAAGGGAAGACTTGACCGAGAGAGAGGGGGAGAGAAGAGAAAATTATACATACATATATATATATGTGAGAGAGAGAGAGAGAGAGAGAGAGAGAGAGTGGATTTGTGTGAAACTATTCCAAGGACATGCAGTAACAGCTGACCATGTCCTCAGATTGACTATACACAAAGTACATGAAGTATGGACATCTGTACACAAATGTTCCAACAAGGACCTTACTTTTTGTCTGCGGGCTTTTATAAATGAAATATGTTGTCTGAATTGTGTGTGTGTGTAAGTGCGTATTTGTGTTTGTGTGTGTGTGTGTGTGGTGCTTGTATGTGTGTATATGTGGGTACATATATGCATTTGTGTACATGTGTGTGCTTGTGTTATGTATTTTATGTGTTTGCATGCATATTTTTGATTATGTATGTATGTTTGTATGTACATCGACATGTATGTATGTTTTTACAAAAGATTATTGGGACAGTGCTTAATTCAGGTTATGTAAAAACTATTATCACTTAGCTGTAATAACTCAATTTCTGTTCTGATAAGAACTATCCTGTGATTTGTATTGACACTATTGTCAAATTGTGTTTTAGTAGGATATAGACTGTGTAGACAAAATCATTTGAATGTGGTTTCATAGAAATATTGATGTCAAGTAATCTATTTCACTTTGACATGTATATTTAATTGTTGATTTAATAAATTTATTGTTAAATTTATTGATCTTCTTGCACATATTGATAACCTTATGTTGGAGAAGAAAGTGGGTGGATAGCTTGCTAAATATAGATTAAAATGAATTTGTCTTCTCCTTTAGTAAGATGTTTTCCACCTAGTGAAATATTGTGTGATGGTAAATATTGTCTTAATGTTTACAGCGCCAACATATCTACCAAGTGAGAGAGACGGGTGGTGTCTGCTGGAGGATTAAGATTCTCCTCAAGTGTAATTAGTTATGAATGATTAATTAATTAATAATAACCATAATTTTAATCATTAACTAGGTGGCGTTGACATCACATATACCATATGATATCTATCTTTCGATGTCTGTGTTTTAACTTGTAACTTATGATACCTACTGTGACGCTAATGCCGCCTAGTTAATGATTATTATTATTAATTAATTAATCATCCATAACTAATTACAAGTGATGAGAATCTTATGTTATTAATAATTCCAAGTGTTTAGCATACTATATATATTATATAAGCATCTTAGTTAAAAAACTTGTTGAAATAATAGTCTACTCACATAATACATCTCTACATAAAACCAACATATGTTTTGACTTGTACCTTATGGTATCTAACCTTTTGGCATGTATGTTTAGACATGTATCATAGGTTATATATTTTTTGACATGTATGTTTTAACGTATGTACCTTTTGACATGTATGTTTTGAGGCATACCTTATGACCTGTACCTTTTAATGTGTTTCTTTGGACGTGTATGTTTTGACATGCACTTTTGAATTGTATATTACGACATATACCATTTAACGTGTACCCTATGATGCACCGTTAGATGTGCATTTTTTTAATTGCATGTTTTCATGTGTATATTTTGAAGTATATTTTGACGCACATATTTCACATGTATGTTTTGACATTCACGTTTTGACATACATATTTTGACATGCATTTTGAAAATAAGTATTTGACCTGTATATTTTGACATGAGCTTTGATCATGTATATTTTGATGGGGTTTGTAGGGTGCAGGCAAACAATCACTGGAGGAAATGGTGCGACGAATGGTGGATGAGGAAAGTTCAGTGAGTCTTGTTTATTTTCAAGTTGCTTTAGTTACAATCTTCAAATTTGCAACACTTTATTGCTTCATAATTACAATAGTTTTCATAGACATAATAGTGTATTTATTTATAGCTATAATGGTTTTCACAAACACAACAGTATATTTACTTATAGCTATAATGATTTTCATAGATACAACAGTATATTTACTTAATAACTATATATATTTTGTAATTGACAGCAATATATTTATTTTCACTTTTAGCTTTGTTGATTTTCAAAGACACAACAGTACATTTACACCAGATATTGGTTTTCACAAATACAAAAATATATTTACTTTTTAGCTATAATGGTTTCCATACACACAACAACAACATACATCTTAGCTAAAATGATTTTCAGAGACATCTTATCACATTTTAGCCTGAAAAAGTCACATTATTGAACACACATCACACACACACACATACATAAATATACACAGTTGTAGGGAAATGAGAGATGATGGAAAGAAAAAATGAATATTAAGGAATGGAGGAAAACAGAAATTTTAAAATGTAATTGCAGTAACAAAATGGGATTGTCCAGAAATTTTAATTATTTCAAACATATTATTATACATGGATAAAGAGTCATTTAATACAAATTTAAAAGAATAAAATTATTGCTTAGTGAAACTTATCTATGTTTAATAGGCACAAGCAGTTTTTTGTCTTGTGGTGGTTAGTGTTGTAAGGGTTAATAAAATTGGATGCAGATAACTTCCATCCTAAACAAAGCAAGGTTCTGCAGTTTGGAATTTCATGACTCCCACTTAATAAATACTTCTGTTGCAAATCTAAACAAAACATTTTCAGTGTTCATATACAGGACATTGTAGTTTGTTCTTACACATGACATTATCAGCATTCTTCACAATATTATCAGTGTTCTTAAAAAGGACATTATCAGTGCTCTTACAGGACAGGACATTATTGTTCTTCAGGACCATATCAATGCTCTTACACAGGACATTATCAGTGCTCTTAAACAAGACATTATCATTGTTCTTCAGGACCATATCAGTGCTCTTAAACAGGACATTATCAGAGTTCTTACACAGGATATTATTGGTGCCTTTAAATGGGACATTATCAGTGTTCTTAAACAGGACATTATCAGTGTTCTTACACAGGACATTATCACTGTTCTTGCACAGTACATTATTACTGTTCTTAAACAGGACATTATCAGTGTTCTTATACAAGGCATTTTCAGTGATCTTACACAGGACATTATCACTGTTCTTGCACAGTACATTATTACTGTTCTTAAACAGGACATTATCAGTGTTCTTCAGGATATTATCAGTGATTTACACAGGACATTATCAGTGCTCTTACACAGGATCTCATCAGTGTTCTTAAACGGGACATTTTCACTGTTCTTACATAGAACATATTCAGTGTTCTTACACAGGACATTATCAGTGTTCTTACACTGGACATTATCTGTGTTCTTACACTGGACATTATCTGTGTTCTTACATAGGACATTGTCAGCTTTCTTATTACACAGGACAATTATCAGTGTTCTTACACAGGACATTGTCAGGTCTCTTAAACAGGACATTATTATCATTCACAAAGAGGATATTATACATTTTTAAAGAGGACATTCTCATTGTTTTTAAACAGGACATTATCAGTGTTCATAAGTAGAATAGAATTTTTTATACAGAGGATATTATAATGTTCAAAAGAAGGATACAGTCATTATTCACTTAGAGAGCCTTATCAGTCTTATAAGGAGGATAGAAATATTCAGAAATAGGACATTGTCACTGCTCTTACACAGGACATTAATAGTGCTCATAAACATTGCATTGTGAGATATTCTTAAACAAGATATTATTTTTGTTTATAAACATGACATCATCAGTATTCGTAAACAGTTTATTATGGATGTTCATAAATGGAACATCATGAGTGTTCATAAACAGCATATGTATATTCATAAGCAGCATAATATTCTATGTTCATAAACTTAACATTGTGAGTGTTCGTAAACAGTTTATTATGGATGTTCATAAATATGACAATTATGAATTCATATCATAAGTGTTTGTAAAGAAAACTTTATGAGTGTTCATAAAAAAGTATATTATGAGTATTCATAAACAGGACATTAGGAGTGTTCGTATACAGTACATTAAGAGTGTTCAGATACAGGACATTAGGAGTGTTCATATACAAGACATTTTGAATGTTTGTTTACAGGATATTAGGAGTGTTCTTATACAGGACATTATAAATGTTTGTATACAGGACATTATGAGTGTTCTTATACAGGACATTATGAGTATTCATATACAGGACATTAGGAGTGTTCTTATACAGGACATTATAAATGTTTGTATACAGGACATTATGAGTGTTCATATACAGGACATTGTCAGTTGTAAAAAATAAAAGAAGTATATTGATTGTTCATAAGAAGAACATTAATAAAGATGATGTTATGATTATAAAATGTCTGGGCTAGCATTAATAAACAAGCCATTATTAGCAGTCATAAAAATTATCAAGCATATTATATATTCATGCATCATCATTTTCATGTGCATAACATTATGAGAGTTCATAGTCCAAAGTCAGATGCGTCAATCCTACTCCATCCCTTGCCTTATTTCAAGGTCAAGACATGAAATGCATGAACTAAAAGACTGTTTTCTTTGTTAATAGTGAACTTACCAAACATTTGCTCCAGATAATTCTTTAGGAGTGATTAATGCTCCTCCCCAACTCTTCATTTTTTACCATCTCTACAAATACATGTACTGTGTCTGTCTCATAACACACACACACACATAACTCTTAATTTTATACCATCTCTTCGCTTTGTCTTTCTCATAACACACACACAACTCTTCATTTTATACCATCTCTACAAACACTTTGTCTCATAACATATGCACAAATGAATGAACCTCACCACTTGTCAAAAATGTGTTATATAAATTCATTGAGCTCTGATAGACCACGGACTGAACCAGACACTTTTATAGAGTCACTGGTCTCTCTGAAGATGCCCCTCTGCCTGCATGATTCATGAACACTGTTGGGTTGATTTCATAATACAAGTTAAGATGCCCCTCTGCCTGCATGATTCATGAACACTGATGGGTTGATTTCATAATCAAAGTTAGGATGTGCCACGATTCATCCATGCACTCATGCATGCACTTTCCTAGGTCATACACAAAACAAGTTCACGTAGTACTCTTGTTCATATGCAGCTGTAGTTCTGTTTTCCCTGTTTTGTTTTGTTTTCTTTGATATGTGGTATGTTTTAGTCATGTTGTAACTTGTATACAATCCATTGTAGTTTATTGACACAGGGTGTGCAGATGTTGAAGTTGTTCAGTACATTTCATGTAATGCAAGTGCTAGACATTAATTTGTTCAGTACATTACATGTAGTGCAAGTGTTAGACATTAATTTGTTCAGTACATTTTATGTAGTGCAAGTGTTAGACATTAATTTGTTCAGTACGTTTCATGTAGTGCAAGTGCTAGACATTAATTTGTTCAGTACATTTCATGTAGTGCAAGTGTTAGACATTAATTTGTTCAGTACGTTTCATGTAGTGCAAGTGTTAGACATTAATTTGTTCAGTACGTTTCATGTAGTGCAAGTGCTAGACATTAATTTATTCAGTACGTTTCATGTAGTGCAAGTGTTAGACATTAATTTGTTCAGTACATTTCATGTAATGCAAGTATTATAGCATTAATTTGTTCAGTACATTTATGTAATGCAAGTGTTATAGCATTAATTTGTTCAGTACATTTCATGTAATGCAAGTGTTATAGCATTTCAACCCATTATTTGTATATACGTATTTTAAAGACATGTTTCTTGGTTATTTTTAATGCATCTGTTAAATAATGAAATTTTATTTGACTTTTGCAGATGACAGAGTCACAGCGTAAGACACTACTGGATGTGTACAAGGAGACAGGGTCCAAAGAAGAAGTGGAAATGCGTCTACTGAGCTTTCTTTCCTACAACTACTACCACCTCCCCATGTATGCCAGACCTGGCATGGTCTAAATTACTGATTCCATCTCCTGCTTTATGCCAGGCCCACCAGGGTCCAAATGAGCAGTTCCATCTTATGCTGTACACCAAACAAGACAGGATTCATCACTATACCAGTTCCAGACTGCTAATATATATGCTAAGCCTAGCCGTGTTTTTGAAAAGCAACCTATATAGAAATTCAGGAGACGGTGATAGTAGACATTTCATGTCTTTGTTTTTATAATGTTTGTATTATGCATTCACTGCTTGCTATATATATCCCACTTTCATTTTCTAACCAGAGACATCTGCCCTCAATTATTATATGATGATAATAATAATAATCATGCCACACTGTTTTATTTGAGAAAGTAATGTAAAGAAATAGTGAGTTTTATTTGTAAAGTACTTTGTAAGAAATTTGACAAACCGTACCAAAAATTATCACCAATATTTCTCATTCCAAATATTTACCATGACAACTACATTTTCATGCACTTGTAAAAAAAAAAATCACATTTATAGGTTTTTTCTATTTTTGCTTATATTTAAAATATGTATTACCTTGCTTTCTTGGCTTTTTTAATTAATGTTCACCCAGGCCAGTTTTATATAATTACAGACTATATATATATACTTTGTACTTTTAAAAATTATTATTCTTATTGATTTTCAGGCCATGGTTTATATAATTACAGACTATTATACATAGTTTTGTACTTTATTATTATTATTATTTTCATTGTTTCTTCAGGCTTTCTTTTGATATAATTACAGACTATATGCATGCATTCTTGTGTTCTTTTTTTTAAAAGCAACTAACAGTATAGTCTGCATATTTAAAGTTACAAAGTGTATGAATCTCTAAACAAGTGACTTGCTTTTCCTATGAGACTGTTTATCAGAGAGAAATGTGTTAACATGAATGTGAACATTAGGCCTTTACATGATAAATACAATTTGAACATCCCCCCCCCCCCAATCAGATTTTATGTTTATTAAGTTGTCATATTAAAAAAATATGTTTGTTATAAAATGCAGTTTCACATCTACATGCAGTAAGAATGTCTCATTCTTTGTTTTTACATTTCGTCCTTTAAACATTATATAAGAAGACTGTGATTTTTATTAAATCTGCTTGTACTATTTTTATATCACCTTTCTTTGAATATTTTACAAAAACATTTACACAATTCTTATACTGAAAGAAGTGGCAAGATTTGCCATATGGATTTTTTAAAATTATATATATATATACCTGTATTAGCATTATGGGATGGATTGGAATAATTTGTGCACCATCCAAATTTAATAGGACTGACACTCTTACTCATTAATGATGTCTATACCTGTACTAGTATTATGGGATAGATTGGAATAGTTTTGTGCACCAACTAACATTAATAAGAGGACTGCCACTATTTTTCTTGAAAATAGTGAATATTCTTACTTTTCTACAGTGTAATGGTTATATATAACTTTTTGTATTTATCAACACTTTATACTGGCTGTTTGTTATTTCCCTTGGTTTTTTTCTGAAATCGTATATAGTAGTTTTGTGGTTGTGATTTACTTTAAATAAAATAAGAATATAACTCTTGTAAGTTGAAACAGTTTACAGTCATAATGTGATTAATGTATTATAACAGGATTCTTCTATGTTTCTGTCTCTGTGTCTCTTTCTGTCTCTCCTTTTGTTTCTTTATCTGTATCTCTCTGTTCCCTTGTCTGTCTATCTGTTTGTCTGACTGTCAGGTTTAAATGTTTGACATGCAAGATGTGAACATAAAGAAATGATAAAGCAAATTTCTGACTTTCATTCAGAGCTTATTTACATGTTTTCGTTCTAAGGGCACAGAAGTGGTACTCCCAATCCTAACCTGTAGATTTAAATATAATGAATAGAACTAAAATTTAAAAAAAAACAACAGAATGCAGGCAATAACTGCTATCTTGAATGTCCAGAGGCCAGTTATAAAAATTACATCATTCTACTGTAAAGGTGCATTTGACCATGGACAGATGAAATCGATCTTTGAATTGTAATCCTTCACCTGTCTGTATGTGACTGGACAAGTATGTAGATGTATGTATCACAGGCTGGGGTCAATCTGCTCCTAGTGATTAATTGATTAGTGAGTAGGGCTCACCAACAGCACAAACAGGGAAAGAAGCAGTTATTCATAGAGGGCAGGTACTCCATACACAACGGTTGTGTATGGAAGACCCAACAGCTGCGTACATAATTGTCATAAATAACAAGAGGGTCTTTATACGTAATATCAAAGGACACAAATTATATGCGCATACAAAGTTTTACTTGATGCTACTTTTACTGCAGTATTTAAGTTATTCACACACAAAAAATAGCAGAAACAAAAACTAAATGAGGAATGAAAAGATAACTCTAAATACAAATATAGTTTTAGTGTATGGATTTATTTTCGTTTTTTATTTGCAGCTAATCCTAAACTTAACCTTTCTTCCAAAACACAAACCCTAATCCTAACCTTTCTTCCAAAACCCAAACCCTAATCCTAACCTTTCTTCCAAAATCCAAACCCTAATCCTAACCTTTCTCTAAAATAAAACATGACAATTGTGTACGTAGCTGTTGGGTCTTCTGTATACAACTGTTGTATATGGAGACACTCCTTTTATAAAATCCTCCTTCAAAAACAGTCTCCATTAAAAATGTGTTACTTCAAGAACAGTCTCCTTTAAAAATGTGTTACTTCAAGAACAGTCTCCTTTAAAAATGTGTTACTTCAAGAACAGTCTCCTTTAAAAATGTGTTACTTCAAGAACAGTCTCCTTTAAAAATGTGTTACTTCAAGAACAGTCTCCTTTAAAAATGTGTTACTTCAAGAACAGACTCCTTTAAAAATGTGTTACTTCAAGAAAATTCTCCTTTAAAAATGTGATACTTCAGAACACAGAATTAAGTAGAGTGAGAAACATGTTTGCTTTCTGGTATTTTAGGATAATGATTTAGCCTGAGCAAGAGGTATGATTGTCTGTAATCTGGTATTTTAGAACAATGATTTAGTCTGAGCAAAAAAGGTATGTTTGTCTGTAGTCTGGTATTTTAGGACAATGATTTAGTCTGAGTAAGAAAGGTATATTTGTCTGTAATCTGGTATTTTTGGGCAATGATTTATTCTGAGCAAGAAAGGTAAGCAAAAAGAAGTATCCAATTCTAAATAAAGTGAGTTAAATTAGGTTTGGAAAAAGATTAAACTAATTTTTTTAATTAAAAGAAGACAATTCAGGTACTGAATAAAGTAAAAAAAATTACTAATTAAAAAGGGGGTAATTCAGGCATAGAAAAAGAATGAACTAATTCTAATTAAAGTGATTTAATACATTTATAGAATAAGAAGACAAATTCTACTTGATGAGAGGTAATTCATCAATAGAATGAGAAGAAACTAAATTCTAAATTAAAGGGAGGAAATTCTGCAAAGAAATAAAATGAAACTAATACTAATTAAAGGGCTGAAAACTGAGAAATATTTGCAGTTAGTTTATTCCATCATTGAATCAACTCTCTTTAATTAAAATTAGTTACTATTAATGTCATCGCTTAAATACATCCCTTTATTGTAATAAGTTTCTTCTTTTTCTGAACCTGATTTACCTTCCTTGAATATGAACTTTATAATTCTTATTCCGAACAAGAAATAATTTTCTTTAATTAAAAATAATTTCTTCTTTCTTTATCACTGAATATTAACTTCTTATAATTAGACTTTAGTACCTCCTTCTTTCATAGCTGGATTCCTCATTATAATTTGAATACGTACTTCTTTTTCCACTGCCAAGTTAACTCTTTAGTTTCTCCTAATTAAATAGCAAAATTATATTGTTTTAGTTTGAATTAATTTATGGTATTTGATATGAATTACCTCCCTTTCACTTGGTTTAGTTTCTGCTTATTTCCCTTTAATTAGAATTTAATTTCTTCTCTTTCCATTGCTGCATTAGAATGAATGCATTTTTATACTTAAATACATTATTAACTCCTAATAAATATAATAGATGCTTATTATTTGTACTTCCCAATTAGATTTAGTTCCTTATTTATTTGATGTCTTATCTGCCTTTAATTAATTCCATACTGGAATTACCTCCATTTAGTTAAACTGCCTGTTCCTTTTCCACACCAAATTACCTCTCTTGAATTAAAGTGTCTTTCTACTAATTCCATCACAGAATTACCTTCCTTTAATTAGAATTAGTTTCTGCTTTTTCTGTATCAGAATTCCCTCTCTTTATTTAGAATTAGATTCTTCTTTTTACCTTCCTGATATACCAACATTAATTTGAACTTAATATTTCTTATATCGTACCAGAATAAATAATTTATTAGAATTAGTTTCTTTTAAATCTCTGACTCACCCTCAATTAGCTTATTTTTTATTTCATAGCTGTATTATCACCCTTTAATTGGAATTATTATTACTAATTTCTTTGATGAATTACTTCTATTTAATTAGAATTAGCTTCACCTTATTCCTTACCAGAATTATATCTCCTTAAAACAGGATTAGTATTTCGTTTCGCATTCTGAAATACATCCATTTAATTCCATTTATTTCCTCCTTTTTTCATAGCTGAATTACTTCATTTAATTAGAGTTACTTTCTACTCTTTGAATTGCACAATTGTATTCTTTTAATTAGAATGAGGGTTTCCTTTTTGTATCACTGAATTACTCCACTTTAATTAGAGGTGTACACTTCTTCTTCTATACCAGAATTACCTCCCTTAAATTAAAGTTAGTCCTTATTTCTTAGCTTTATTAATCCCCTTTAATCACAATTATTTCACTCCTATTCCATCGCTGAATCACACACCTTTATTTAGAATTAGTTTCTTCCTATTCAGTTCCTCAATTACCTTCCTGTAGTAAGAATTTGATTCTTCTTATTCCATTGATACATTGCCTCCCTTTAATTAGAATGAATTTATTTTTATTCCATATCTGACTTACCTCTCCTTGTCATTAGAATTTTTTCTTTTTCCCCATCAATATCTATTTAATTAAAAGTAGTCTTTACTAAGTACCTCAATGAATTACCTCCTTTAAAGGAGTTTCTTCTTTTTCCATCATTAATTACTTTAATTAGAATTAGTTCCATCTTACTTCATAGCTTTTTTACCCCCCTTTAATTGGAATTAATTTCTTTTTATTTCTTACTTGAATTACATCTCTTTAATTAAAATTAGTACTTCTTATTCCATCACTGAATTACCTCAATCTAATTACAATTAAAATTTCCTTAATTAAAGTCAGTTTCTCCACGAGTTGCAGAATTATATGTAAATGCCTTTTTCTATGCTTTTAATTAGAATTATTTTTTCCTATTGCTGAATTACCTCTGTTTAAAGAATTTTTTTTTTCAATACCCTTTAACTTTGTTTAGTTCCCTTCTAATTACCTCCATTTAATTAGATATAGTTTTTTTTTTATTCATGGGTGGAATTACCTCCCATTAATTTAAGTTAGATTCTTTTTTTTCCATATTTATATTTACTCCCTTTAATTTGAATTAGTTTTGTTTTTCTATGCACGAATTACCTTATTTTAATTACTTGTTTTCTCATTGTATTGCTGAATTACTTAACGTTAATTAGTATTATTTTCTTGTTAATCCTTACTAGAATTATCCCCCTTTTAAAAAAAGAATTCGTTTTTTCTTTTCCATAGGTGAATTACCTCCCTTCAATTAGATTTAGTTCTTCACATTTCATAGCTGAATCACCTCATAATTTGAATTCATTTCTCATATTTGAGTTACCCACCCTTTCATTAGATTTATAATTTATTCTTAAACCATACCAGAGTATCTCTCTCTAATTAAATTAAGTAACATCTTTCTTCCATTGATGAATTACCTTTTATTAATTAAAATTCTTTTCTTTTTTTCCTTTCTCTCTCATTTGCCACTCTTTAGTTAGAATTAGTCTCTTTATATTCCATAAGAGAATTACCTAACTTTAATTAGAGTTATTTAATTCCCACTTCATAGTTGAATCGTATCCCTTTAACTATATTTTTAATTCATTTTTTATTACCTCCATTTAATTGAATTAGTTCCTTCTTATTCCATAGCGAAATAGCCAATAGCCTCCCTTTAATTATAATTAATTTCTTCTATATCCTTGCTTTCTGTGCAGTAAAACCTGTGTTATAAAAAATTATCTAATAAAGTAATCTATCTTTCAATCTACTGATCCAACTTCATAATTATCTCTCAGAATAACACATAATAATATCAATGTCAAATGCCATGAGCAAATTACTGCATTAAAACAATGAATGCTAGTATTTTTACAGTATTTACAGAACAATTAGTGTTTTTACAATATTTACATTGCATGCACAGACTTGAGCAAATAAATGCACAGAATTTTGAGTGCTCATATATACACTGATCATAGTTGAACCACACACTTCCATTAAGTGCAAATACCAGAAGTATAACACAAATTCAACAGAAATAAATTACTCACTGATGTGCCATGAGCTAATACAAAAATATATAAAACATAAATATCTGAGTTAAAGAAAAAATATCTGCATTTGTTAAATGCTTATGAACAGAGTTCAGTGCTGAAAAGTAACCCTGTCAGTATTCTGCCAAGTACACACATATTAAATGATATGAATGCTGCCTCTTGAATGTCAAAGAAGTGAACAGCAGTTATTTCACAGAGGACTAAAGCTTAGTCATGATCATAAGCCAAAATGGATCCAAGCCATCGCTCCACCTCTGACACCTCCATCTCTTTTCTCAATGCATAGTCTTGAACCTGAAACAGTATGATGTGCACCACAGACTTATAGAATAACAGTGCATGAGAGTGACTTATTAATATATAATGATTCCGTACACAAGAGTGACTTATTAACAATGATGTGAGTTCATGAGAGTGACTTATTAACAATGATACTAGTTCATGAGTGACTTATTAACAAGAATGTCAGTACATGAGAGTGACTTATTAACAAGAGTGCCAGTACATGAGAGTGACTTATTAACAATGCCAGTACATGAATGACTTATTAAAAGAATGTCAGTACATGAGAGTGACTTATTAACAAGAATGCTGGTACATGAGAGTGATTTAATAACAATGACTCCCGTACATGAGAGTTACTTATTAACAAGAATGCCAGTACATGAGAGTGATTAAATAACAATGACTCCCGTACATGAGAGTTACTTATTAACAAGAATGCCAGTACATGAGAGTGATTTAATAACAATGACTCCCGTACATGAGAGTGACTGTCACGGGAAAGGTATGGAGCCAAAATTATATTTTATTTCAGGGTCTGTAAAGACCACTAACAGACTAAGGGAAGTAATCCTCCTTATCAAAATTCGCGTTTTTGAACAGTGCACATATACGCTGACACATGTTATATGACTTAAAATTGTTCACCTAATTTCATTTAGTTAGACAGACATTAGTAGACACAGTGTGTGTATTATTTCATGCATAAAATATATATATATATATATTATGGAGAATTATATATATTGGGTGAATGCAGAGTATTCATGTGCATGAATGACGCGTGTTTACAAGCCAAATAGCTAATGTGCAGTAGAATTTGCCATAGCCAGCGTGATGAATGTAGATAAAGAAAGTGCATCAACGAATAGAGTCACAAGATATAAAAGTTCTAGAAGCTTCTGAGACTGTTAGCAAGAGTATATAAAGGAGGGGGAGAGATTAGTATTTTCATGATGAACACGAGAATTATATATGAAGACGTTACTTTAATTTGTGGTGAAATTTCATATACGGAGATTTTACTAAGGAGAGTTGGAAATGCCAGTACATGAGAGTGATTTATCAGCAAGAATGCCAGTACATGAGAGTGACTTATCAACAAAAATACCAGTACAAGAGAGTGACTTATTAACAAGAATACCAGTACATGAGAGTGACTTATTAACAAGAATGCTAGTATATGTGAGTGACTCATTAACAATGCCAGTAAACGAAAGTGACTTATTAACTTGCAGCACACAAGCATGCTTAATTGTGGTACACAAGAATGAATTATTAACAGAAACGTTAGAATATGTGAGTGGCTCATTAACAATGATGCCAGTACATGAAAGTGACTTATTAACTTGCAGCACATAATCATGCTTATTTGTGGTAAGAGAGCACACAATCCTGTTTAATCATGAAAAATAAAGCAAAAAAAAAACCCCAAAACAAATCATACTTTAACTCACTCTTTCAATTATAGTACAGATTTTAAAAAATAGTAAAAACTGAGAAACAAATGATTTAGAAACACTGTGTACTGAGTAACAAGGGATTTGGAAATAGTGTTTACTGAGTTGCAAGGAATTGAGAAAAAGTGGAATAGAGGAATAAAGAACTGAGAAATAGTGTTTACCCACAAACAAAGGATTTGGAAATAGTGCATACCAAGAAATTAAGGAGATAACTTATACTAGATAGATGGTGATATCTGAAATAGTAGCTGATCAGTTGGTGTAAATCTAAATCATATACTCTGAAACTTTCTTGACTCTTATGCACAGACAAAATGTTATTTTGAACTTGTTACATTTTAATGCTGCGAAATATGCATTTTCAAGACTGTAGTCGCTATTTGCTTGTTGGCACATGGCACACATCATGATCTAATGTTATGCCTGAAAGTCACAAGCAGAAGTAAACTTTTCTTGAAACCTGGCTTTGCTTCTACCCCAAACTCACAATCTTCATTTCAAAGTCTCCCCTCCCTCTCTCAACTCAGCCATTGAAAAACACAGGGTTGGGGATTAAACAGAAATAAATATTTTCCATCCTAACCTGCTCCTTGGTTATTTTCCCAGTAGAAAAATAGACAGAGTGCGGTGAAGCAAAGTAGAGGCCCGACACAGATGATGCAGGATCCATGGCCAGTGATTCTGTGAGTGTGATTCCCACATCATCAGCTTCCAGCAGACGCCACATTATTTCTTTCTCTGTGTGGTCAGGCTGGCTTGGGTAGCCAGGGGCAGGTCGGATACCCTATCACAAATGTAGATTCAGATATCTATAAAGCAAATAATTTTTTTTCTTAACAAACTATACAGAGTATCAGTTCCAGCACTACTTGCAAAATTGTGTGCATTTGTGCATATATGTTTACATGTGTATGCTTCCCTTGTACTTTAAATAATTAAGCAATGTTGTGACTTGTAGGTTGAAATTTTAATTTATGTTTTAATGCACTGTTATTTAACTTTTGTGTGTGTGTGTTTGTGTGTGTGCATGCATGTGTACATTCTTTCAAACATGGAGAGACAATCATTCTCTACATGAAGTTTAGTATGAGTTTTACTTTCACTACTGGCCATTATTTCTTTTATTTAAAGAATGAAGGTCCTTTGTGCTCAAGTATTCGATGCCAGCCACTGCTCATACCAGCTTTGAAATCAAGGCAAATTCAAGACAAATTCAAGAAGTGAACAAGAATGGTGATAGGTCTTTGTATGAGTATGTTAGATAAATCAGTGAGAGAAAGAATTGGTTATATAAAAATATACTCACCTGATATCTAATTCTGTGAAGATCAGTCGCAACGAGTGATTCATCCCGGCAGTATCCCCAGTACTCCTTGCGAACTCTCTCATGCATTGCCTCTGCAAATGCCTGAACACACAACTATGTATAAATGCCCACACTGACAAGCATGTATGTAAAAATGTCTGCCCTGAGCAGTATGTACAAATGCCTGACAAATAAGTGTGTACAAATGCCTACATTGACTGAGTCTACTGAAAATGTCTGACAAACAAATATATTCAGTTGCTATTGCCAAACAAATCCTGATTATCATTTTGCATTTACAAAAAGCATAAAAAAAAAATAGAAAAGTGCTGTCAGTGTATAGAAAATTACAACAATAAATTCCAAATTTTTCTTTTACCTGGAACTGGCCAATAAAAATAGCCACTGAATGTGAAAAAAAAAAAAATCCTAACAGAAAAAGAATGGTAGCTAGCCCAGAAAAATTATGAAATGAAGGAGCTGATGATACTTGCTTACTTCATTTGAATATTATAATAACAGGTAATATAGAAATAAACAAGCATTGGTGCTTTCAATTTTAAGCCTGAGAGTTGTCTTTTGTGATTAGCTGTACACTAAATTAGGCAATAACTCTTGGCAATTAAAAATGAAAGCACAAAATCAACTCAAGCTACAGCCTCCAATGATTTCAAAGCAATTTTACACACAAAATAAATTTATATTTATTACATTTCTGATTTTCTTCACGCAACCATTAATGAACTTCTGTAAATGATGTGTTAAGTATTTTTACCTCAGCCAGTCTGTCGGCCAGTGCTTTGGCCATGATGCTGCTGTAATCATCCATCTGTGCTTCATAGCTGAAAAATATCCAAGCATTTACAGTTTATCTGTGTATGCATGGGTTAAGTATTTATATTTTCATGGCCTACTAGTTTGTACACCTTTTCCATGTTCACAGAGTTTTGATTATTGAATGTACAGAGCACTAACATTTAGTAATAATTAAATATTACAATGTACTTATATTTCTGTAACTAAGCTTTGTGCATATGATGAAGATGATGAATAAAGCAGCCATGTGCTTTAGCTGCTTTGAAATTACAAGTGAAATTCATCACACAATTTGCTCTTGAAAACAGACACAGGTTGGTATCAAGATGGTAGATACAGGAGGTAGTATCAAATGTTGCTTTCACACAATGAAAAGAAGAGGGCAGCAGTATGGTAGTCAGCAATGTGTTGAGCTAGTTCAGTAAACTGTAATTTTTCATACATATTGCAGGCTACACACAGATTCACATTTGGCTACAGGGACTATAATGTGCAGCTACTGTACATAACAGCGTAAAATATAGTCATGTCTGAACTTGACTAAACCTACACAAAATGGAATTTTGAAACAATATCAAAATCTCAAAATGAAATAATTCTGTATAATATGAATTGATTGGCAAACTATAGTCAGATTCTAGTTTTATGTACCCGCTTATAATTAGATCTGGATCTACCATTTTTACCTACCCATAATTAGGACTGAGTTTTTCCATTTTTACCTGCCTATAATTAGGACTGAGTTTACAATTTTTACCTGCCTATAATTAGGACTTGTACTCCAATTTCTACCTGCTTATAATTAGGTCTGGATCTATTATTTTAACTTGCCTATAATTAGGATTGGGTTTCCCATTTTTCCCATTTCCACTTATAATTAGGTCTGGATCAACCATTTTAATGTCTATAATTAGAATTGGGTTTTCCATTTTTACCTGCTTAGTCAAGGTGTGCTGGTTTTAAATAAATGTCTATGGGAAATATGGGGCTCAGACAGTTTAATTAGTAATGATTCTCCATGAACCAATTAGGTTGTCAATATAGGAAGTCACCTGCATTCATCTTAGTCAAGTTTAATTTAAGAACTCGTGTACTGTTAGAATAAATCTTTTGACCCTTGGTGTTGATGTTATTGCATATGACAAATTTTAATTATACTGGTGAATTTTCTCCTTAATTGCATCAGTTTAAAAAATGTCTCAAAAAAAAAAAGAAAAAAAGAATGACATAATGAACTAAGACTTACTGTCTGCAGAGTTCTTCAGTGCCAATACCAGCAGTGGTGGCAAAAAGACCAATATAGTCAGTTATCCCAGTGGACTTTGGGGCAATGAAATCTGACAGACAGTAATAAGGAGTCGTGTCTGATGTGTCTTTCTCGGCCTGGTAACAGTAATATTATGATACAGCAATAAAATTTTATACAGACAATATTGAATTTTTAGCTGGCATGTGCATACATGCCAGCAAATGCATGCTCATGCACATGCACACACACACACACACACGATTAGTTATTAATTTTACAATTCAAAAGTGTTTCATCATGTATTTGCAGGAAAGAGTGTGTTTGTGACCTCCTAGGTGGCCTACTGTTATAATAAATAAAAAGTGCAAAGGACTAAATGTTGTAACGTATGATATTCATTTAAAAATAATACAAGCAGAATATTCACCAATAATTTCTTCTGTGAGAAATATTAAGTGCAAAATCATTCAATAATACAGTTTTGAATTAAAAAGCAAAGGGACAATCTTTCCAATTTGCACAAATTTTTGTTTCATGTGCACGTGTGCGCATGCATGCATGGTCACATTTCAGTCACTCAAGAAAGAATCACTCTATATATGTCAGAGAATTACAGCCACACAAAAAGGGATCACTGCATACATGTAGTCACAACCCACCCAGATTCCCATTAAAATTAAAACTCTAATCTTCTTTAGTAAATAAGGAACTTCATCCATCTCTCAACTCTGAATTTTTCTTTTGTTTCTCTACTTCAGCCACTAATTTTATTCCTTTAAATATATCTCTCAACTATGAATTTTGCTCTTGGGTTTCTGTGTTCCTATCACTAATTTTATTCCTTTAAATATAACTCTCAACTCTGAATTTTACTCTTGAGCATCTCTATTTCTATAATATTTATTGCTTTAAATTCAAAGTATAGGAAAGTTATACAACTAATAAGAGCAAATTAAATTTTAAAAAGTCATAATGATTAATGTATGTTTGATGACTTTACACTTAAAAAGTTCATAGTAAGTGTGATTATATTCATTTTGTAGATAACAAAAGTAACTGAGAAAAAAAAATTAATTTTCTAGAAAACAATAAACATGGGGGAGGGGGGAGAATGTGTCTTGTATCTTACTTGCTGCCGTAACCCATGCAGAGTGGCCAGAAGTTTATTTTCTTTGTCATAGACCTCTATATCATCCCCAACACTGTTGGCATGATAAAATGCAATCACTGCATTGGCTCTCAGAGTCTTGTTGGCAATTATCTCTTTTAACATTACTTGAGCATCTTGGAATAAATGCAAAGCTTCCTCACCTGCAAAATAAAATAAATAACAGTAGAAAAAATATATAGAAATGTAAAATACATATAACAGTACACAACAGTATAAAACATATAATACAGTAAAGTTGTCACTATGCTTTCATTAAGTAATTGTACATTGTTGCAGTATAAAAATTATAATTAACTGATCTCAACAATCAAATGTTTCAAGGACACACACATACACTTTACTCCCAAACTAGTGCTTGTATACATAAAGGGAAAGAATGACACCCATAGAAGTCTGATTAACAAATACAACGAATCTGCTAAACTGCTGAAATAATCTACTTTTTGCAAGTGTAATGTATAATACTGAAAGAGTCAATATGTTGTGTGTGTGCCTGTGTAATTCTGAAATAATATATTTTAAGTGTGTGTCAATAGGTAAGGCTGAATAATCTATTTTATGTATCTCTGTGTATGTGTGTAAAGTGTAATGATGAAATAGTCTATTTTATATAACTCACTGTGTAAAGCAGTAGTCTAAAAATGCTGCAATAATCTAATTTATGCATATGTCACTCTGTATAATACTGAAATAGTCTGTTTTATGCATGTTATTGTATAATGATGAAATAATCTGTTATGTGTATCACTGTATTATACAGTCTATTTTATGCATGTTATTGTATAATTTGAAACAGTCTAGTTTATGTAAAAGACCAAGTGAAGAGGAATAGAAATCAACTGTACAAATGAGCTCAATCAATAGATTAAGGTGGTTTTGAAAATGTATATAAAATTTCAGTCCCAATGGATATTGCCATATACATAATCAAAACAACAAGTTTCTGCAAGATTTTCGATGTTACCAATGTACAAAATGACCTTCGTGATGAGGCAGAGGACTAAAACAATTGTCTTTTAAGTTTTATACTGAAGGCGTAACACTTAACAAAAGGAAACCAAGCTCTGAGTGAATGTCTTGTGCTATTGCAGACCTAACTGCGTGAATGTCTTGTGCTATTGCAGACCTAACTGTGTGAATGTCTTGTGCTATTGCAGACCTAACTGCGTGAATGTCTTGTGCTATTGCAGACCTAACTGCGTGAATGTCTTGTGCTATTGCAGACCTAACTGCGTGAATGTCTTGTGCTATTGCAGATCTAACTGCGTGAATGTCTTGTGCTATTGCAGATCTAACTGCGTGAATGTCTTGTGCTATTGCAGATCTAACTGCGTGAATGTCTTGTGCTATTGCAGACCTAACTGCGTGAATGTCTTGTGCTATTGCAGATCTAACTGCGTGAATGTCTTGTGCTATTGCAGACCTAACTGTGTGAATGTCTTGTGCTATTGCAGACCTAACTGCATGAATGTCTTGTGCTACTGTAGACCTAACTGCATGAATATCTTGTGCTACTGCAGACCTAACTGCATGAAGAACAAAGAAACAACCTTGATCAATTACAGCCTACAGCAATTTAGGATTTATTTTTGTCTAGAACATTTTAGTCACTTGGTGTCATGTGGCAACTGGTGCATTGTCAAAAGCTTTGGTTTCTATTCCACTTTAACTATATAAGATAATAAAATTTATAAAAGTTGATGGCTACCTAAACCATGCCAGGATGTTTAGCAATGTTGACATTAATGAAATATCTATTAAAATGTGTGTGTGTGTGTGTGTGTGTGTGTGTTGATGATGATTGCTTAAATGACATTGCTTTCCTAACTGACATCACACAACATCTTTCAGATTAAATGTTAAACTACAAGGCAAAAGTCAGTTGGTGAACAAGATGTTTGAACACATTTGTTCTTTTGAAAAGAAACTACAACTTTTTCAGACTCAGCTGAGTAGAACAGCACTCACTCATTTTCCCATTCTAGCTGTCAGAAAAGAAGAAATGTCAGATTTGGATTGTTCCAAATATGCTGAAAGTGTTGGCAAGTTGTATGCTGAATTTACAAGCAAATTTGCTGATTTCAGGAAATGTGAAACTGAGTTCAAGCTGTTTGCTCACCCATTTGACATGGCAGTCCTGATTGCTACCAAATGGAGCTGATAGATTTGCAGTCTGATATGGACTTAAGAAGAGCATATGATTGCAATGACTTGGTAACTTTTTACAAAAACTATGTAAGTGGAAAGCATCCACATTTGGAGCAACATACCAGGAAATGACAAATACATATTGTTGTGAGCAGTTCTTCTCAAGAATGAAATTTACTAAAAACAGGTACCACAATCAGCTCACAGGTGAACATCTGACCAGTCAGCTTCGAGTTGCCAACACATCAGTCAGAGCAGACATAGATAAGTTGTGCAAAAACACAAAATACCAAGTTTCACATAAAAGTAAACTTAATTTTATTTATCTTTATTGTTTAAAATTTATTAACAATGTATTCATAACTTAGTACACTAGTTGTAATTGGATTACAAATTTTTGATGGTAAGTGGCCCTAATTGTTGTTCCATTGTTTGAAAATGGCCGACCAATGAAAAGTGTTGCACACCCCTGTTCTAGACTATCATTCTTCTTTTCTACATTGTTCTATCATATTTCTTTCCAACATGTGTGACCAGGTAGTGGATTTTAGAATTAGCCTAAGGTTATGGGGAGCCCAGAGTGGTGGATTTTAATTAGCCTAAGGTTATGGGGAGCCCAAAGTGGTGGAGAATTAACATCTTGCCCATCCTCCCCCAGCAAAACGTCACAGTATGATATGGCTATATTTAGGACAGTGTGATATACCACAATATATGGCAATATTTTGGACAGTGTGATGTACCACAATATATGACAATATTTAGGACAGTGTGATGTACCACAATATATGACAATATTTAGGACAGTGTGATGTACCACAATATATCATGACAATATTTAGGACAGTGTGATGTACCACAATATATGACAATATTTAGGACAGTGTGATGTACCACAATATATCATGACAATATTTAGGACAGTGTGATGTACCACAATATATGACAATATTTAGGACAGTGTGATGTATCACAATATATGACAATATTTAGGAAAGTGTGATGTATCACAATATATGACAATATTTAGGTGTGTGTGCTTAGAAAGGTATGATGACACTATAAGAGAGAGTAAAATTTAATAACAGAATGAATTGAAATTAAATATCTTACCCACATCCTTGTCCTCAAAGATTTTTGGGTAGTTTCTGTTTGGGTACCGTCCACGTAGCTGCCAAACAGTAAAGAACGGCCGCCAGTCAATGTACGGAATCAGGTTTTCTAAATCCCAGTCCACAAACTTTCTGACTCCTAGAAATGAGGGCTGTACTGGAAGCACAACAGAATGGACTTGACAAGCAGAGATTAAGTTAGAAATCAGTTCAACTGCTTTTATTATTAATCTTTGGAGGTTTTACTCCTGTATTTGGGTAATGGTAAAATATAAGAAAAAGTTCTTCACATGATGGCAAATGATCATGACATAGATTGGGAACTAATGACTTTCATCGAAGTAAGAGAAATAAAATTGTTGATTTTTTAATATAAAATTTAGAATAGTTTACTACCTGGTATAAGGTATGAGACAAGTAGTATCAGTATAGTACTTGGTAAAAGTAAGTGACAAGTGATATTAGTATATTACCTGGTGCAGGCTCACATCTCCAGTCTACCTGTAGTGACTTGTCCCTGGCTTTCTGTAGACTGATGTATTTGCGATCCTAATTAAATTAAAAAAATACATATTATGGAATGGATTTAATTTAGATATCATTCCTTAAAAATAACATTTAATTCTAGACAAATCAATAGCAGTTATGTATCTTGTTATAAATGATTCCTTAATTAATTGTAAAGTTGTTAAAATATTTTTTGGGGTAGAATGAAAGTGAAAAAATGTAGTAAAACATTTTAATGTTCATGGTGATAATTTTGTAATGTTTTATTGTTAATTGTAACAATGGTATATTAGTTTTCGATTTATAAATAGCAATACTTTATACTTAGTCTTTTCATAATGCAAAAATGAAACTGATACTGCCGTGTTGCCACTTTTATACTGTTTTAAAATTTTTTTATTCTTTTACTTCACTGTTCACAGTCTTAGATTTTGGGGACCCAGCTTTTATTACTGTATATTAAGGGTAAACAGTATTAAAAAGATTTATTAGCAATTTACAATTCTTCCATAATGATAAGATACTATCTGTGGAAATGTTCTGATGATAAATTTCAACAACCTATTATAAAGCACAAGCTCATGAATTAAAATAACAAAGCACAAAGGAACATTACAGTGATTATTATTTGTAGACACAACAATCAAACATGAAGGAACACTACAGGGCAGGTTATTTGTAGACACAACAATCAAACATGAAGGAACACTATAGTGATTATTATTTATAGACACTACAATAAAAAATAAAGGAACACTACAGTGCAGGTTATTTGCAGATATTTGCAGTATTGTGCAACAAATGTTTGACTTTTATAAAAATGGTGATGCAGAAAAGAAATTTAAAAATATGAATGAAAAAGATTAATCATAAGAAAAATTTAATCATAAGTGTAGGACTTGAAATAAAACACTCTAATTGTAAACATTACTAAATAACAAATTACAGTAAATAAAAGGTACTTTGAGGGTGTCGTAAAATTCCTGTCTAATTTCCTCATATTCTTCAGAGATTTCTTCAACAAATTCATCTCTTTGAGTCTGGTCCATTAGTGAGGAACACTGAACACATCAGAAAACATTTAACAGCACAGAAATAAATATACCAAATATAAAATTAATGTGTATTAGCTAGCATGAAATGCATTTCTACCAATATAAAAATATTTGCACCAGCACAGAAATAATTGTACCAATAAATACAGAAATATATATACCAAATATAAAATTAATGTGTATTAGCATGAAATACATTTCTACCAATATAAAAATATTTGCACCAATATAGAAATAATTGTATAAATATAAAATTAATTTGTACCAATATAAAATACATTTCTAGCAATACAAAAATCATCTGTACCAATATTATAAGGTTATATTACTTTTCAATACAGGACACAAATAAATATAGATTTGTTTTAGTTTAGTGGAGAGATTTATATTAATAAAATAACTATTATGGTTATGATAGCTTATTAAATAAAGAATTTAATTATTTATTGTTAGCTTACTAAATTTAAAGAAGGTAATTTTGTACATTTAGATTTGTCTGACTTGAAGCTGCTTCCAGAGTGCCAAAGCTACGTAAATTCTCAATGTCAATCAATAAAACATTCTAATCTTCTCTTGCACCTACCTATATTCTCAGCAATGGGGAAAGAAAAATATACTTAAAAAAAATGCTAAATTTCCAATGTCAAGGCCCACACACAAAACATTTTCATGACATGAGTTCAATTTAGCAGGTTTCAGAACCATTCAAGTTAAAATCATGTATGAGACATGACTAAGTGGTATTAATATATACAATGCACACAGTGAACACTAATAATAACAAGAATAAAAATTACCTATTAATGGATAGTTATATTTTAACCAAATAAATAATTTATTATTGTAGAATAGTAATTTCTGTTGTAAAACTTGCAAGTTTTTGCACCACATGGACTAGATCCATAAATGTGCTGTGAGATATAAATGCTAGCACTGAGAATAGTCACTCAATTATCTCCATTAATTATATAATGTCTTACCACAACACTAGCACAGAGACTAATTGTCATTATTAATTATATAATGTCATACCACAACAACACTTTTGGAGGCATCCAGAACATGTATAACAGGCTGGGACCTCTGTGGGGCAATCTTTACTGCTGTATGCGCTCTAGAAAAAAAACAATCCACACAATATAAACAAACACATTTAACTCACCTATATCATACCTGAAACAGAGAACTATTCATGGTATTAGCAGACCATATTGTCAGTACAGAACACTCTTGATATCTGCCAAACAAGGAATGGTCTGTAGAATTCTGCACCCCCAAAATAGGTATAGGTGTAATGTGCATGTGTGAGCACGTAAAATAATGAGAGTACAAATATAGTCTAAGAATTTCATTTTCAGTAAAATCCGTTGTGTGTTAGTTTCTTTTGAAGCAGTGGTGACATTTGATGCACTTTATTTCATAGTTTTACAGTTTACACCTCATTCTAGTTTTCAAGGTTTGGCACATGCATTTTTAACTTATGAGAGGGGCCTGACAATAAAAACCTATTTTTTATATTTTGTGTGTTTTTAGTTTCTTTTGAAGCAGTGGTGACACTTTTATGTTCATAGTTTTACAGTTTACACCTCTTTCTAGTTTTCAAGGTCTGGCACATGTATTTTAACTTATGAGAGGGGCCTGTCTTAAATAAAAACCTATTTCTTGTCACTCTCAAGGTCAAATTCTAAAGGGAATATGTGAGCTATCTGTTGGTAGTCCAGACCTTGTCTAACATACCAAAGTTTCACTTCTGGCAAAATGCCAGAGTGACTGCTGACATGGTTGCTCATTGAGTTTTCAGTAAAGAACAAAAAAAGTGTCCATGTATGCGAAAATTACATGGAAAGTTCAAAACAAATTTGCCTTTATGAATAATTAATACATGGAATGTTCAAGTTTGAATGTATGAATAATATATGGAAAGTTCAAAACAAATTTGACTTTATGAATAATACATGGACTGTTCTAGTTTGACTGTATGAACAATACGTGAAATGTTCAAGTCTGACTGTATAAACAAAACATGAAATGTTCAAGTCTGACTGCATAAACAATTAAATGGAATGTTCAAATTTGTATGAACAATACAGGGGATGTTCAAAACAAGTCTGACTGTATGATCAATACATGTAATGTCCAAGGGGACAAATCATGAGATTTGCCTACAGGATATACTTTTTTCATTTATTTTGCCTACAGGATATATTTTTTCATTTATCTTGCCTACATGATATATTTTTTCATTTATCTTGCCTACAGGATATATTTTTTCATTTATCTTGCCTACAGGATATATGTTCTTTCATTTATCTTGCCTACAGGATATATTTTTTCATTTATCTTGCCTACAAGATATATGTTCTTTCATTTATCTTGCCTACAGGATATATGTTCTTTCATTTATCTTGCCTACAGGATATATGTTCTTTCATTTATCTTGCCTACAGGATATATTTTTTCATTTATCTTGCCTACAGGATATATATTCTTTCATTTATCTTGCCTTCAGGATATATGTTCTTTCATTTAATTTCCCTTTCTTTTAAAGAGACTGGGCCCTAGACTCTGACTCTCGCACAGTGTGCTCCTCTGGTTGTATGATGGATGAACATCTGATATATACTCAACAAATTAGTTTAAAGTTTTCTAAAAGATAAAAATTTTTTTAAAAAAAGGAAAAAGGTTAATCTGTTTATTTAACCTGGGAACAATATTTATTAGATGCCATAGTCAAAGCTGTATTCAACACCATAATAAATCATTTTGCCACAAAGTTTGAGGCCACATTCTATTAAAAAACAAATAACCAAAGTCTTTATCCTCTTTAATTCAGTCATATTTTAATAAATAAATATAAATAACCAATCTCTATGCCTCTTTACTCAGCTATATTTCATTAAACACAGTTAAGTCATTTTAAGATATTAATAAACTTTAGGAGTTGAAAAAGAAATTAATCATGAATGAACTGCACATCATGCTATTCAAATAAAATAAGAAGAAAACTCAAAACTAATTCAAACCCACTCACTCAGAAGTGAGTAATTGGGGGAAGAGCTCAAAGCTAATTCCAACTCATTCACTCAGAAGTGAGTAAATGGGGAAGAGCTCAAAGCTAATTTCAGCTCTCTCACCTGAAATTTGTAGTGGCTTAATGAAGAAAAAACTCAAAGCTAATTTCCAACTCACCCACTTAGGAGTAATGGGGATAAAAACTCAAAACTAATTCAAACTCACTTAACTTAAAGTAAATTCAAACTCACTTGGAAGTTGTGGCACCACCAATCAAAAGGGGAACATGTAGTCCCACCCTCTGCATTTCCTTGGCCACATGAATCATTTCATCCAGGGATGGAGTGATCAAGCCTGATAGTCCAACAATATCTGTGAATGAACAATTCAGAATCTATGATACTCTGCTTTTCTTAAAGCTTGTTTTTTTTTCGCCCTTTTCCTTATGTCATACTGTCATGCACAAATATTCATATAAACCATTTTTTTTTCTTTGCAGACAAGTTCCCCACAGAAGCTGCTGTAGACTTTTCATCCTTGGATGTTCTTGGTCTTGACTGGCTCCTGTGGAGACCTGTATATTTTATTTATGGTTGTTTGTGTGAAACTAATGCATATTTCTTTCAGAGGAGGTAGCCTGCGGCATTAGTGTGTATAGATGATGAAACTGAAATGAGCATGTGTAGTGCACAATGTTCTTATATTACTGGAAAACCATTTGTAACAAGTGAAACCAAATTGTAGATTAGTGTAATTGTTCAGTGTAATATTTATGTAAACCATTGGTTATGGGTTGATACCACTGAGATCTAGGTTGACAGATTATATGTGCAGAATTTGACTTATTATTGTCATATTTTGTAAATATTCCTCAATGACAGGAATTCTGTAAATTGTAAGTTAGTGCTAGCTAATGTTTGATAATATGAAACTGTAAGAGACATCTAGTCACTGTTGCCAAAAAGACCTTAATGTCGTTCAGTGGTTACTAGTAGCTACAAAAAATTATGATATTCTTGCAGCTGGCCTTTTTTGTTGCCGATGATTTCATATCGACTTGGGTCTCATGTTCACTCTGAACACACACTTTTCCTGCCGCTAGCAGATGAACGTCAGTAAAATGTGTTGCTGTAAGTTGATTCCTGTGAATTCCATTCAAGTACCAATACAGCAGAAATTGTGGATTGAGTTTGGTCTCAAGAATTAGGTAGTCCCACTCAATTTTTCTACTTGATATTGTACAAATGTTTTATGCTCAAAATGTGTGTTCTGATGAAATAAGGTTGTACAGAAAAAGTTACGATGATAGCTATAATACTTTTTGAGATATTGTCAATTTAGTGTCTTAATTTGTGATCAACATTTTTTTAAACATAACGAATGTGCAGTTTGTCAAGTTTAGTACAAGTAAAATATAAACCACACTGATCAACAGACCAACATTTTAAATTAACATAATCACAGTCAACAAGAAAAAACAGACAAAATGCATAATCGAAATTTAAGTTTATTATAAATTGTGACAGTAAACGTGCTTTTGTTTCATAAAATTGCTTACAAAACGCAACAAACTGGAATATTCATGGCATCATAGCATAATCAACTGATTAACAAAGTATATCCAGAATGCATATTATTAAATCATTTGCTATGTATTTAATGCCTATTTTTTCCCAAAGGCATAGCAACAACAGTGAAGAAATTATTTGATGCTGAAAATGGCCATTTCAACTAATTTTAATTAAGAGCAGTAACCAAGTGTTAAAGGGAAAACGTAAAAAAGCAAATTGTCATATCTCTAAAACTATACAACATACAGAGTTTTATATGGTATCTTTTGAAGGGAGGTCTGTTTTTTTTAAACTAAATACCTGTTTTATGACTTTTAAAACAAAATATACACTGAAATATTTTACAATGAATTTCATCTACTTTCAAGATCTAGAGAATTTATTTTATATATGTGGGATGCCAGTATTTTATGCTGTAACAAATGACAATTATGCACCCACCTTGCAATCTCAACTGCCCACCTACACTGCAACCTCAACTACTGACCCGTCTTGCAATCAACACTGACCCACCCATTTTGCAATCTCAAATGCCTAACAACCTTATAACTTCAACTACCCACTCACCATGCAGCTGCCAATTACATACCCCATCTTGAAGCACTGGGGTATTTAACCAATAGTATTTAACTAACCTTAACTAACCAACACTTGCAACATTCATGATTATTTAAGAGAATGTCACAACATTCAGCATGATGTGAAAATTGGCTTCTTTCACTTTGAAAAAGATTCCAAAATCTATTAGCTTTACTACCCATCTACCTTGTAACCCTTAATTAGCTACTCATTCTGTTACTATCAATGATCTCACATCATGCAGTCTTTAACAAGCAACACTCAATGACCATAATAGAGACATGGCTTAACACAAAGAGGATGATTACCAAGTAAAACTCATTGACGACATGGCTTAACACAAAGAGGATGATTACCAAGTAACACTCATTGACTACATGGCTTAACACAAAGAGGATGATTACCAAGTAACACTCATTGACTACATGGCTTAACACAATGAGGATGATTACCGAGTAACACTCATTGACGACATGGCTTAACACAAAGAGGATGATTACCAAGTAACACTCATTGACTACATGGCTTAACACAATGAGGATGATTACCGAGTAACACTCATTGACGACATGGCTTAACACAAAGAGGATGATTACCAAGTAACACTCAATGACTACATTGCTTAACACAATGAGGATGATTACCAAGCAAAATAATTTTCTTGAATCTTACCAGCTTTCTCCCTGAAAGCAGCTTCCAAAATCTTTTCACATGGGGTCATTACTCCAAGATCAATTACTCTGAGGAGAAAAATAAGAGAAATAAAGTGTTTATCTCAATTATTATACTCATATATTAGATTTTATAGCTTGAACCACTTCTATTACTGTACATTTATAATTGAATTAGAAAATTACTGGAAAAGTTACAATTATATATATATAAGGTCTGTAGATGAAAAAATATTTAAACATATGTGTCAGTGTCTGCGAAAACGAGGCTATTAAGTCACTATAATTAAATATGCGCAACAGTGATTTGTAGTCAAAAATAATTTAAAAAATAATCAATTCAAGCACATAAATATCATAATTTTTGTTTATCTGATTACTTCCCTTTAATAGTTCAGGGGATATGTAATTAATAAAAAGGTACAGTGAAAAATTAAATTTTTAAAAAAGTAAACATGAAACTCTGAATTTTAGTAACTTAGAACAAACCCACTTTAAAATTTTTTTCACTGTAGCCTTGCTTTTTTTGCAAGTAGCAACACATATTTTAACCCCTTACTAGCCCAGCTGTTTAACTGCTTATAAGGTCATATCCAATATCCAAGATACTTTTTACTATTTTTATTCTTACAGTAAAATCCATTCAATGCCAAAATGAAATGGTAGGTGTAACATAAACACTTTTGGTTGAATTATCTCCCCTTGAAACTGACATCTACTGCCCCTTTTTTGCAGATTAATTATAATAAACTTCTGTTAGTCTTTGACTCTTACTTGTAATTGTTGCAACCAAGGACCACACTGACAATGTTCTTGCCAATATCATGGACATCACCCTTAACTGTAGCAATCACGACCGTGCCAACATAGGATCTCTCCTGACAATATGGAATAGTAGAAATAAAAAAATAAAATAAAAAAGAAATTATAATAATTTCGAAGATGGCAACTTAATTTAGTTTTCCTTTTAAAATTCAAGTTTTTAGCAATATAAATTAGACATTTTAACCAGACATTAATTGTGACTGTTGTGAACTCCATAATTTGCACATAATGTTGTTCCCATTGAAACTAAAACAAGTCTGATACAGTTCTAAAGATAGGGTTTCACTGTATAAATTTTGTAGGTTTTTTCCCTGTGCTGAAAAATAAAAAAAAATGCATTTAAAAGCTTCATAATTTTTTCTTTTTAAAATTAAGATCTTTTCAAAGATTAAAAAAAAAATTTTTTTAATTATTATGACTGAAAAAGAATTTTATAACCCACCGTGGATATTTTCCCTTCTCTGGCCAGTTCTTCTTCTTTCTCTTTCTCCATGTAAGGAATAAGATGTCCCACCGCTTTCTTCATCACACGTGCAGACTTTATCACCTGTGGCAAGAACATCTTCCCAGCTCCAAACAGGTCACCAACAATGCTCATTCCCTGCAAATATGCAAGCAAGCATACACACAGTCAAAAGTTTCATAAAAGGATGATAGGTAAGAAAGGTGATAATCTTTCTTTGTTTATTTTATATATTCTTTCCTTTAAATTAAAGTGTTTTTAAAAATTAAAAAAAAACAATTCCCTCGCCAATTTTACATACAGAATATTTAGCACGAATTACAAAAAATTCTGATTTGATTGATTATACTCTGGTCATTGTCTGCTTCCAATGTCAGCTGAGTTAATGAACAGAAAAACTCATTTTCTGTCATAAATCCAAGTTAGCCTCTGAACAGTGATCAAATTCAAGGAGAAACAAATGAAGTAACAATTTTAAAAGAGAGTCTCCTCTCTTGCCTTAGACATCCAACTGTCCAGTAGAATCAGTGTATATGCAAATCACTGGCTAAAGTAAAAAAAAAAAATTTCACTTCAAGAGAGCTCATGCTCACTGAAGTAGATTGAGCCAGAACAAATGGCAAGGTTAAAAACAGGTTCAAGGTTAGAATCAGAATAACAAGAAGTTACTTAAATAACATTTAGCAAAAGTGCAAAGAAAAAATAATAATACCCTATAATTCTCAAGTATTCCAAACTACAGGAAAGTGCCCTGACCTAGGTATGTTACTGGCAAGTAGACCTGGATCCCTGTGATTGCTGGTCTCTGACAAATGACACTGGTACCTCTAATATTAGCCTGTGGCTTTAACTAGTCTCCCCTGAATGATGAGATTTCAAAACAAAGTCTTATGATATCCCTAAAGAATTTAATGCTTTAAGACTTCAAAACAGGACTTTTTTCAGACCAAGCAAATAACTTGCATTCAAAAGAAGCCATTCAATAAAGGTGACTTTAAGAATACTTTTTGTTAGGCCCAGCACATTAACTTACATTCATGAGAGGCCCTTCTATAACGTTGAGAGGTCTAGGGTATGTTTTTCTGTCAGCCCTGGCTTCTTCAGTATCTTCAATGATGTATTTGTCAATGCCCTAAATATGAAATAGTATATTTTGTTGTTGAAAGCATAATATTTATTTTTAAAAAAGTCAAATATATTTAAACAACTATAAAAAAGTTATAAATAATATTCATAGATGTATTGAAAAAAACAATAGTTACTTATATAACGATCAATTGTAGAAAGAGGGAAAAAAATCACATTTCACATAAAACATTTTGTTTAGTAAAGAGGGAAAAAAATCACATTTCACATAAAACATTTTGTTTAGTAAAGAGGGAAAAAAATCACATTTCACATAAAACATTTTGTTTAGTAAAAGAAAATTAAAAGAAACCAGTATCCTCAAAAAAATTTTTTTTAATGATTTTTTTTATATGAAATATTTCTCCCAAAAATATTAGGATACAGTATTAATGATATGCAAAAGAAAATGAAAAAGTTATCTTCAAAAAACTAAACAATCATTTAAGTGGACAAAACTCATAATCCAGTCCATGTTTCAAAAATAGAATAGCCAGAATAGACTAAAAGCTGTTGCAAAGTGAACAATAAGACAGAAGAGTAGATTCAGAAGCCCAAATTATAGAATAAGTAAATTTATAATTAGACTCATCAAAGCATGTAAACTGAATAAGATAGTATATTAGAAAGATTCAACTGCCAAAACATTAGACCTAGGAGTCAAAAAAGATTGTACAGTAAGAAAGTCTGGGCATGAGACTGTGGAGTCAATAGAGTGAGAATAAGAATGGGGACCAACAGACTCAGTGCCAGAATAGATAAACAATAAAAAAGACTAATGGAGTCAGTAACTAAGAAATACATGTTACAAATAGTACTTATAAGATTGACCAATAGTCCATGAAGTAAAACTAATGTGAACACTAGTAATAAAATTGATCAAAATACCCAGGAGTTGTAATAGTGTAAAAAATAATAAGATTGACCAACAGTCCAAGAAGACTAGTGTGAACAGCATTAACAAGATTGGTCAACTGATCCAGGAGTTAGTGTCAAAAATATTAATATGATTAACCAATAGACCATCCTAGATTGATCAACAGACAAGTGTCAGATTCATGTGAAAAGTATAAATAAGACTGGCATAAGAATAAGAATCAGACTAGTGTGAATAATATTAATAACAGTGGCCAAAAAAACTATAAATAAGTGGCCAATAGACTTAAAGAGTTGATCAGAGTGAATAGCATTAATAAGAGTGACCAATAGACTTAAAGAGTTGATCAGAGTGAATAGCATTAATAAGAGTGACCAATAGACTTAAAGAGTTGATGAGTGAATAGCATTAATAAGAGTGACCAATAGACTCAAAGAGTTGATCAGAGTGAATAGCATTAATAAGAGTGACCAATAGATTCTACTAGTAAGTGGCCAATAGACTCAAGAGACAGACTAGTGTGAATAGTATTAATAAGAGTGACCAATAGACTCAAAGAGTTGATCAGAGTGAATAGCATTAATAAGAGTGACCAATAGACTCAAAGAGTTGATCAGAGTGAATAGCATTAATAAGAGTGGCCAATAGACTCAAGAGACAGACTAGTGTGAATAGTATTAATAAGAGTGACCAATAGATTCTACTAGTAAGTGGCCAATATTCACAAGTGTGAATAATAATAATAATAAAAAGTGGTCAGCAGCTTTATTAACAAGTCAGCCAATAGACTCTATTTATAAAACTGGTCAAGAGACTCACATGTCATGATAAATTCATAAAGACATGAAAGACAGATGATAAAATAGAAGCATATGGTCACTGAAAAATAACATAAATTAATTATTATTTCAATGTGGGAACTGCATTTTTTCTGAAAAAAATTACACTTTTACATGTTTAATTTTCTCAGATTTCATTATGGTAATTTTAACCTTTGTCAGTGAACTTGGCCAGAAACGATTTGTCCAAATGAAAATATACCTGAATCAAACAATTTGAAAAAGTGGATCTCTGCACTTAACTAATAAATAAAATTTAATTTAGTGTTTTAAAATAGAAATGGAAAACCTTAATCAGTGCATAAGACAGGCGGTCCTGGACAGTTCCATGTCTCCATTCATCCAGGTGGTCAATTTTCTTCACATCAGCTTCCATGCCCTGTCATAAAAATTAAAAGTGGAAAATGAGGATCATGTAAAGCAAGTTTTGGCTGTTAAAAAAAAACAACAACAAAAAACTAAAATTAATTGAACCTGATACTTCAATTCATCATACAGATAATAATTCAAATAAAAATTGTAATTGAAAAAAAAAATAATACCTGAGCATAAGCAAGCAGTTTTTCTGTGCCCTCGGGATCTGTATTCCATAAAAGGTTCTCACACAGCTGCAGCAAGGTTTTGTTAATGTCATCATAAACAGGAAGTGCTCCTGCATTTACAATCCCCATATCCATTCCTGCCTAAACCCAAGGACAAACAAAGAAACATAAAGATCAGAAACAGTCTCAAAATTTCACCACTAACCCATCCACCACCTCAAAATAAAATGATTATAATTCAGTGTTTTCACCTTCTGAGTCAACAACATTCACTCTTGATGATCAGAATCACTCACAGTGGTAAACACAGTAAAATAAAGCTCATTATGTAAAACATGTCGTTCAGAATGAATCCAAGCTAAAAGTCTGCTGGTGTTGTTGAATCTAGTTGTTTAGAAACAAGATGTTTACATTAAAGATACACCAAAAACAACATTTTAAAGCATGAAAATATACTAAAGAAGTAAGATGGAAAAAATATTAATTAATTTAAAATGTACAATGAAGTTAATTCAATCAAGAAACTTAAGTTACTTTTATAATGCATAATGACGATAACCCAAATCATAAAAAGAATAAACTACCTTTATAGCATGGTAAAGGAAAACACTGTGCATAGCTTCTCGAATAGTTTCTTTGCCTCGAAAGGAAAATGAGAAATTGGATATGCCACCACTAACACGAGCTCCAGGCAGTGTGTCCTGCAGAAGAAACATGGCAATACAAGGTAAGTTTTTATAAACATTCAGTTCTAAAACTATTAATTATTTTATTTCTTCAAGTCTGAATAGCTTAATAAAAATAAAAAAGATGAGTCATCAGATTACTTTTCATTTTAATATATTTTCCTTAATTTAAAAAATAAAATGAACAGAATGACTTGTACATTATACTTCTATGCCAGAAGTGCAGTGAATGGGGTTACCAAAATAGAAATTCATGCTGATTACATGTACATATGTAGGTTTGGTGGAGCAGTTATTATATAAGTGCAGTGAATGGGGTTACCAAAATAGAAAATTCATGCTGATTACATGCACATATGTAGGTTTGGTGAAGCAGTTAATAAAAAAAACCCGGGGGAATTCATGCTGATTACTATGCATGGCAGAAATGTAGTTTTATGTTGATCAAACCTATGAGAAGCTTACTGAGTAACAGTTCTAATAAATGAAAGAAATATTATATTCAGCAGTGAATGAAACATTATATTTCCAAAAATGTGAAAAAAGATGATAAAACTCACTGCTGAGTTGATAAATTAAAAAAGTAACAACCTTAATGATGCGGGCTGCTTCAATAAAAGTGATGCCATAATTGTTATGTTCCTCCATTCCTGTGGCAATAGTAAGAATGTTGGGGTCAAAGATAATGTCGTTGGGGTTAAAATTCAATTTGTCCACCAGTAGCCTGTAAGAACGTGTGCAGATCTCCACTTTACGTTGTGTGTCTGTTGCCTGAAATGAACAATTCATCTCTATATTCCTGAACCATTGCAAAACTATGATTCTCTATAAAGACTTTCCTTTTATAGTTTTTAATAAATAAAAGACAAAACCAAATTACCTAATACAGCGATAGTACAAGTGAACAAATCAGGTATCACACAATCACCTAGCCCCCCCCCCCAAAAAAAAAAAAACCCATTAAAAAGGTCTATTAGCACTTAACAGATCTACCAGCACTAATCAGGTCCACCAGCACTAAACAGATTCACCAGCGCTAAATAGATCCACCAGCACTAAACAAATCCACAAGTACTAAACAGATCTATAAGCATTAAATGTGAAAGAAATATATGGGCCCCAAAGCACTAAAAAGAATTTAACAAGTTCACAAAGAAATATATGCAGGTCCCAAAACACTAAACAGGTCACAAAGAGCCCCAAAATTCTAAACAAGTCTTCAGAATAAAACAAGTTCACAAAGAAAATATACAGGTCCACAAGTATTATACAAATCTACACATTAAACAAGTCGACAATGTAATGTACAGGTCCATAAGTATGAAATAAGTCTACAGAATTGAATAAAATCACAGGTACTAAACAATTCTACAGTAAACAAATCCCCTAAGAAATATAAAGAAACAAATATTAAATGTCCACAAACAAATAACCAGTCTCACAAATGCTAAACAGGTCAAATATTAAATGTCGACAAACAAATAACCAGTCTCACAAATGCTAAACAGGTCAAATATTAAATGTCGACAAACAAATAACCAGACTCACAAATGCTAAACAGGTCAAATATTAAATGTCGACAAACAAATAACCAGACTCACAAATGCTAAACAGGTCAAATATTAAAGAGGCTTATAAGCATAAAACCACCTACTTGTCCTTCTTCATCAAAGGCCATGACAACTACAGCAGCACCGTACTGCTGAATGATACTGGCTTTCTTCAGAAAGTCTTCCACACCCTCTTTGAGACTGATGCTGTTCACAATGCACTTACCCTGGCAACAGCGCAAGCCGGCTTCAATCACAGCAAAGTTTGATGAATCAATGCACAAAGGAACCTGAAAGTTAAACCATATATAAGAATAACATCCAACCACTCAAAAATAGCATTTGTAGCCATTATCTAGCACTTTAAGAGTTTCTAAAACTATTTAATGTTAAAATAAGATTGTGTTGTCATGAAAAGAAAATGGTTTGTAACTGTGAAACAAAAAGTATTAATTTGAATTTCTAAGCAAATACTCTGCCATACAATTTACAAAACCTGAGTTATTTTAGAAAAGTAAACTCAGAGGGAGAGATAATTAGGGAGAGATAATTAGGGAGACAGAAAAAGAAAACAAAAAGTGAATTTACCTTGGAAACTTCAGGTTCAGATGTAATAAGATTAACGAAAGTTGTCATGGCAGTTACACCGTCCAGCATTCCCTCATCCATGTTAATGTCCAGCACTTGTGCTCCATTTTCTACCTGTTCTTTTGCAACACTTAGTGCCTCCTGTACAGGTAAGTAATTAAACATGAAACGTTTTTCTCAATACTCTTAATATATACTAGAGTAGATGGTTTTAAGAGTATTGAGAAAAAATCATTTCACAAGCTAATGTGTAGTGACTGAAACAATATGTAAGATTAATGTGGGCTCTGATTTTATCTTAAAACAATTTGTACACTTAAGTATCTTTCAAAAGTTACTCAAACACTATCTGATTGTGACACCTGACCAAGAATTAGCCACAGATTTCTGTGGAATGTCTGATCTTGAAATTAATCACAGGCCTGAGGCAAAATTTTATCAACCTTGAAAACCTGGTTAAATAATTATACTGAAGAATACAAACCATTAAGGAAATATATTTCATGAGGATATTCTGTTCATAAAATCTGTGGAAATGTGGTGAATGTGGTAATGAATTGATTCAAAAATGAATTATGTAAATATTTTTAATTAAACTTTCTATAATTATGAAACTGTGGTTACTGTGTGAGTTAAACTGAAAATCTAGAATCACAATATATTGTAAAATTTAGCACTGTGAGTGAGCAATTCTTTGTCCTGAGCCTTAGATAATAGTAAATAAAAATGAGTATGTTCTATAAATTATCTTACTCTTTGTTTATGTCTACATAGAAGGGTACAGTACTGACAAACTGACTCAAACCCTTAACATGACTCACTGGGTAGTGACTGTTAAGCATGTGTACACACACCTTACACATGCACACACACTCAATCACACTCACATCATGATACTGTCAAACTTCACACTGATGGTATAAACCCAACACCTGGGAATTTGCCTACTAATCAAACAGGTCTTACTAAGGTGTGTAGGCAGATACACATCATTAAATGCAAAAAAATCATTCTGGGATGACTTAATCTGACAGCAGACAACCTCTCTAGATAAGACTCTGCTCATGTATGATATGTAAAGAGATGCTTACATGATCGTTTAAAATAAATGAAGAAAGTAGATTATGTCAGCAAACACAAACAAAAAATAAAACAAAACCCCCAAATAAAAATTCCAGAAGGAATTTGAGGCGCAAAAATCGATTTTGTTTTCATAAAATAGAAATTCGAGGAAAGGATCCAAAACTTAGAACTTTTTCATGCTACAAAGGAAGATTTTAAACTGAATCATAAGAAAACAAACTAGATTTATAGTAAACAAGATTAAGAACTAAAAATAAAATATACATCAAAATCAACTAAATATGATCAATGAAATAACAAACAAAGAATAGGTGAAATGAAATAAAAACTGGCAATTTGAGGAAAATTCACATGACACTTTCTTGCTCACCTCATGCTTTCCAGTTTTGATCAGACGACAGAATTTTCTTGAGCCAGCTACATTACACCTTTCTCCGATGTTAACAAAGATAGAATGTGGAGTGATGTACATGGGCTCTAGGCCTGCAGACAGAAAACATGCATAACTATTAATAACCCACTGGGTGTCAGCATAATGAACTCCATAACAGATGACACCACAGAGAGATGTACATGAAGCCTGCAGAGAAAAATACAATGTCCTGCAGAGAAAAATACAATGTCCACATTATTAACTTCTTTAACCACTGTGAGTGATATATACTTCAGCATAAATAACTTCTTTAACCCCATTAAGTGATGGACAATTCAGCATAATTAACATCCTTAACCCCACTGAGTGATATACATTTCAGCACAAATAACTCCTTTGCTGTTGAATGCTTTAACCCTACTGAGTGATGAATATGGAGACAGTAGGAAGAAAATAAAAGCAACTCTTAATGACCCACTGTGATAAAAGCATTAATGGCTGGCATAATTAATTCCTTTCTTACTGGATGCTTAACATATTGCCCCAGTGAGAGATATGTATGTTTCCTGCAGGTAGAAAATTTTGTAATACGCATATAGTAGTGTTAGCAAAAATGGTTGGCACAATTAGTCCCAAAATTATCAGGTACTTAACAAATGGTCTACACAGTAATTAATGTGTATGGATTAAAGCCTGCACATATAAAAGAAAAATAAATCTTAATTGCAACCACAGATAGTTGCTATTGTTAGCCTGAAGGGATTAATCCCAAATTGATCATAATAACAGTGAAGGTGTTAATGTATCATAATAAAACCAATTAAGTGGTTATACTATTTAGAATCCAAACCACAACTAAAGACCAATTAATACTTTTTTCTGCACCTATGGTACCAGTTGTGGAATACTTCTATAGGTTCATCTGCTCTATTATACAGCAACAGTAGTAAGTATTTAGTATATACATAAGCATGTGACTGTTACTATATATATAGCCACAAGGAGAGATGGTTAGTAATATTTATTTATTTATAATATGTAATAAAAATGATTTACCCTTTATTTAATGGAAATACCTACCTGAAAGACAAAGTGTCTGATTATGTAGTTGTGCAGGTGGTTGTCGAGGTTTAAATGGTTTAACAGCTTCTGCAATAGCTCTGAAAGAAGGTATGCAGTTGTGTATTTAATAAAATTTCTTTTTGTAATATTCTACCAGAAAATATTAGGCATAAAAATGTGTGTGTGTGTGTGTGTTTTCATGTGCTTGTGCAAAATTAAATTTTTCTGAATACTTATCAGATATCTACAACTACAACTATTTGCAGAGGACAAACAAGTGCTCACCAGAGGTCCCTTAAAATAAAGAGATAAGGAACATCAATGTAAGTGGTCTATTCCTGTCAGTACTTCAATAGTCTGACAAAACACAAACATATACAATTCTGAGATGAGATTAAAACACAATCTCTAGGACAGTGCAAAAATCTGTTGGACAGCATCTTGAAATGTAGACAGGGTGTGAATTTGCCTTGTGTGCTCTGGTCAACAAAGGCCTCCAACCTTCAGATGGTTTCACAACCAGGATTGGGTAAGAAAAGAAGCATGGGCAGAAGTGAATAACTACCACTTCTGCAGCTTCTGTGTCAGACATTGAATCTCTGATGAAAGAATATTTACCGTTACATGATCTGATAGTACCTTACGTGAGCTGGAAATAAAGAATGAAGAATATGTGTGTGTGTGTGTCTGTGTGTGCATGCATATGTGTGTGTGTGTGTGTGTGTGTGCGCACATGCATATGTGTGTGTGTGTGTGTGTGATGTGTACAGACCTGATCAAATGACCTGAAGAATTACAATAGACATGACAGGGCATACTATCAGAGTGCCCATAAGAGAAAGTCATGGCACAAACTGGCCTGCAATCTAATAAGTATGCTTCAGTCAGCTTTGCTCCTTACTATTGGACCTTGATGTCCCATGGAAAACAAAAAAGAAACAAAGAGGAAGTTGACCATTTCTTCTGATTCCAATGTCATAGGCAAAACTTTGATTTAATGGAGCTAGGAAGGTCAGGGACTTCTTGGTTTTATCAGCTTTTTAGTGCCAATAATATATAAAATAATATATAAATATATATATGCTGCACAATTCTATTTATAAATGCACACCAGCAAGTCAGATAATGGTATAGGGGTTCCCTGCAGATTAAAAATAGCATGGGATGCCAGATCAACACATGATGCTCTGTTAACTGCCTGGTTAACAAGTTTGATGGTAAAGTGAAAGGCTATGTGGAACCCTGATGGCTCTGACGAGCGATTGTTTGTTTTGCCTCTGTGCCTGTCAATGCATTAACATGACTGGTTGAATAACCTCTAGAAATCTACATCCTTTGAGCATTAAAATCTTACCTGACACCAGCAGTGCTAACAAAACTACTTGACAAAAGTGTTGACCTCCTGATAAAATTGTCCTGACAAAACAACTTACCTCTAAAATTGTACTTGACAAAGAGTTGACATACCTGATAAATTGTACTTGACAAAAGTGACAACTTACCAATAAAAGTTTATTTGACAAAATTGAAAACAACTTACCTATAAAATTGTACTTAGTGTATGTAAGAAAAGATTACCTAAGTGTATGTAACAAAAGAAATAATTTACCTGATAAAATTGTACTTGACAAAAGTGATAACAACTTATGTGATTAAGTGATAAGAACTTATTTGATATATGAGTTGAAAACTTACATGATAAAAGTGATACAAACTTATACCAGTGATAATAACTTATCTGATAATAAAAATGTTGAGAATAACTAACTTGCCAAAAGTAATATAATTTACCTTTAATAAACATGACAGCTTATTTGATAAATATGATAAGGAAATTACCTGAATAAAGTGATAAAAGCCTATGATTTAAAAATGATAGGAAATTACCTGATGGAAGTGACCAAAAATTACCTAAGAGAAGAGATAACACTTTATTGATAAAATTGCTAAAACCTAATCTGATTGCAGTGCAAACATTTTAGGTAATGCATATGATAATTTACTTGATGTGAGCAGGTGTTGTGCCACAACATCCTCCAACAATGTTTACCAGATTATCTTGAGCAAAACTCTGTACAAAAAAAGAAAGAAAACCCTACTGTACATAATGTTTACCAGATTATCTTGAGCAAAACTCTGTACAAAAAAAGAAAGAAAACCCTATTGTACATAATGTTACAAACAGAAACATAACTAACCTCTGCTTATACATTTAGATGTAACAAAAATTTCCACAACTTCGGTGTCAGTCAAAATATGCAAACTGGTTTGCACGCATGCACACACACACACACCATATACATTTTAGCTTTCACCCTCATTTATAAAAGCTACTAAGAACTGGAAAAAGGGATGAATAGGTGTTCATAGCAAAATATCTCAACATACTTCACTTCGTACACACTATCAATTTCAGTGTGGATAAATGTGTCTGAGCTATTCAAGAAGAATGCTTAACCCTTAGCAAGATCCTGAACATATACATCCAGCACTAGTCTTCTTCAGAGTGTTGCATTCAAGTTATCTTGTCCTCAGCAGATGTATAAATAAGAGCCTGTTGTAGGAAGGGCTTGCTTGATGGATACATTAACCCCTTCAGCATGATCCTAAATACATGCGTCCAGAACTAGGCTTCTTTAAAGTTCAGCATTCAAGTTAGTTTGTCCTAAGCAGGTGCATAAGCATGCATCTGATGAAGGAAAGATTTGCTTGAAGGATATATTAACCTCAAGTACACTCATCCAGCATGTCTTCTTTAGAGTGCAGACTTTGAGTTAACTGGTCCTAAGCATCTAAGTAAAGAATGTACTTTGTTGGAGGGAGTTTTTACTCTCACTAACAAATCTTAATCAAATGAATGTACATGTTTAGACCCCTTCACTAAAATGAAAAGATGGAAGTAACCAGCTTAGAGATATTACATTTGTTCAAAGAGTACAATGTTACTATCTGCCCAGCAAGTGCCTTGTTTCATTGCTGTAATACTATCCAAAATATAATTATTCAATGTGCTGCTAAATAAATACATTCCCCATAAAATAACATTTGTAACTGTTAATAGTCTTAGGTCAGTTTTGAAAGATGTGATGTTTAATGATAATGAAATAATTAATTTTATTGTACTCAAGCATACTAATGATAAACAATAAAAAATAAATACACAGAAACATTTTTGTACAAGGTCCAAGTTATTTTAATTATAAGCTCAAATGTGCAAAAAAATCTTAGATAGCAAACAACTTATGTGTAGAACTGTCAACTAGCTCTTTGCTTTGAAAAGGACTTCTATAAAATAAATCTTTGTTTGCATGGTTGTCGGCTCACGTGATGTAATTAGTAATGTTCTTAAACTTGTTTGGCTATCCAATCTTAAAAAGAAGTGCCAGTATAATACCTTCAAATGCCTTGCAGTCATCTCAGGTGTTTCATCATAGCCACCAAATGTGTTGGGTAGACCTAGTAAAAGATTGCAAAGTTTTATTGTTGCACCATTAAAAGACCACAAAACTTTGGTGAGAAATTTCCCCATACTTTTATCTATTCACTGCTACTGAAAAATTTCAGTGTTATAGTGGAAAACTTAAAAGTGATCAAATAAAACAGAACTTGGACTACCTGACTTAATGTAAAAAAGTATTTCTCAAGTAAAAAAAAAAAAAAAAGGTGTTTTTCTCAATACTTACAAATTTACATACAAGATACATACTTCTAATCTTAAAAAGCTCCCTGAAGAATGTTGGATTCCAAATACACCAATAAAAAAAAAAGAAACAGAAGATGAAAGTCCAATCAGAATTGTCTGCCCTTGACCAGAAGTCCTGTATCTCATTACTCTTTGCATGGTAGAGTATAAAAATAGAAGGGAGGCTGGGAAGGCAAGGCATATATATCACATGTATTTAGAGAAAAAATATTTTACTTTTAAAAAAACAAAACACATTATTCATTTTACAACTAGATATACTCCAGCAACTAACACAAAGACAAGTTAACTTCAAACAAATCAAAAATTAAGTTGATTAAGAATAAGTACTTATTTAGGTACAGTAAGATGTCTTATGTTCCAAAACACATGGTGCGTATGCTTTGAGAAGATGGATTTTGTGCCAAGAACAGAAAAGTTAACTGGTCTTGTCTAGTTCATGGAACAGTATATGTGGCAGTGACACATTATTGGAAAATTTTGTCTTGATGCTGTTGATGTTGGAAACACATGAATTAAGAAACTAACCAGAGTAAAAACTCAACCAACTAAAGGGGAGTGGGGACAGTTTCAATGAAAATGTACTTTGAGTAAATCCTTGTTGGTCAAACTTAATGCCTGGTGGTTTGATGGGGGAGCAACATTTAAATCGTACATTACCAAGAATTGGAAAATACATTTATTTATATTTAGGTCAAGTGATGCTACACTCAATTCTCATCCAGAATGATAAATTAGGAGTCTCGCTTGCAAGTGTCCAACATTCTGGAGGTAGTTTAGGATTAAACTGTTGAGGGTAGGGTATCCTTTAAAGAAAATGATCCTTTGACTCATAGAAAAATTGACTAATGAGGCTGGTAGTATCCTTAAAAAAAAATTGATTATTGCTCATCGATAAACAGACTATTGAGGCTAGGGTATCCTTTAAAGAAAATGACTAGTGGCTCAAAGATCAACTGATGTGAGGCTGTCTTTAACAGGAAAAGAATATTGACTCAGTGATAAGGTGGTTTCTGCAGATAAAAGTGCATCAGTTAATTATTAAAAAACATAAAGAACTTGTGCAACATTGTTTCCAGAAGCCAATTTATTAACAGCAAGCCAAAATATGAGGTTTCAAATTCTGCAGTTATTGTTCAATTAATTAGTTAATATCAATAAACAATGTTGAACTTGTTGTGATTTGAACGTGTTTATTGTGGAAAATTAAATGCTAAGCATATTTCCTGATGTAAAATATTTACCTGCATTGGGGTAGCAAATGGTGTATGCCGTAGTGTTCATGCTCACTGACTCAATAAAAGGTCGCATTTCAACAGCACCCAGAGCACAGTTCAAACCTATGCTATAAAACACAAATAAATACATGGCCTTCAGAAAAACTGTTAAATTTTATCCCACTCTTTGTTAAGTCTTCCTGATGGCTAGTAACTCTGCAAGCTAATTATTTAGAGGTTTAGGAAGGTCACTATTCATCAACAGGTCAAAGTTTTAAGAATAAATTATATATTATACCCATATTAAAGCAATATCTTTTTGTCTCATTTTATTCAAAAATGTTTTGTGAACTAATATATTATTTATTTACAATAGAAATAGCTTTCTAACAATATATTTTACTAATGATGGACTTTTTAATTTTAAATTAAAATGATAAAATTATACAGTGTAAAGTACTTATTGCTTGATACAGCAGAATATTTTACACTTTAACTGCTTAATCACAGGCTTTTAAAACATTTTTCAAGGGAATTTTTTAATATCATAATCTATCTTCTTAACATCTGACTGGAATGACCTAATATTAAATTTTACTTAATTAAAATTTTATTACAGAAATATTAACTCTGCCCATTTCATATGAATACCCAATACAATTGCACTCTTAATAATGATGAATGCAAAATGCAAAGTTCAGGAGAGCACTAGGGTTTAATTAATCATTTTATTAGAAAACTTGCCAACTACCTAAATGTTGTACACAGCTTTGTTCTTGAAACAATGGAAGTATATGTTTAGATTAAAGCAGGCTTTATGGTTAGTCTCAAGTAGGTTCCATGGTTTCTTAAGCTGGTTTGATCATATGCTTATCTTACAAGAATAAGTAATAACACATACCTCATGATCCTGCAATACATTAACTTGATGTACCACCAGTCCATAAATATTAACTCAGGCAATAGTTTAGTTTAACAGATTCATATTTATCAATAACCTGATAATATTCAGTTGTAGTGTCAAACTCCTAATCCAGGCCATAACTAACTTAAAGGTTCATATCTATTTCTGGTCTGCAAATTTTCAGTTATAATGGTAAAAATCTTTTTTGTTTGAACTCATAATCCTGGGCACAACTTAACTTAAAAGGTTTGTATTTATCTCTAGCTTGATAATATTCAGTTGTGATGTAAAATTCTTTTTTGTTCAAATTTCTAATCTTGATCACAGCTAACTTAAAAGCTTCATATTAATCTTGGCTTGTAAAGACTGAGACTGTTCTGTTGTAATAATGAACTCTTGTTCAAATCCTAGATTTGTATCAGTTTTTGATTAAAATAAGTTCAACAAATGGGCATTTTTTAAGCTGTATGTAATGTTTAAATGTAAATATACATCGGAATAAAAAGTACACAGGAGAAAGATTTTACCACAATGGCTGTGCATGAGAAACACTAATGATGAAAGCTTCGGTTGTTTGTCCTGAAAGTGTACGCCCACTTTTGTCAACAATGGTGCCTGATATCTAAGAAAAGGAAGAAATAATATTTTTTTTCCAGTAAGTGTTCTTTTGGTTAATATTCTCCTGTCTTAAACTAAACATCAAGACCTGCCAAAACAACCGCAAGATTACATTAAATTAGGGTTGTTAACGATTAATGATTTCTTTGATGATTAATCTTAAAACAATTAATAATTACATGTAATAGATAAAAGCAAATAAAACTGTATACCTTCTCAACATTAATAACTTTGTTGTTAATGTCTCTTTAAAACCAAAATGGTCACGCAATTTACCTTTAAGCAGTTTATAATCTTTCATCTTAGAATCGACCATTTTGGCAGTAGAAAATAATAACAAATAAAAACTTCTGGTGCAACTAAATATCAGCATTGCTTCAGTAAGTAAGGAAGAAAATTAGTTGAAATTTAATCGTCATGAAATAAATTAATTGTTAAAATTTCTTAGCAATTAATCATAAGGTTAATCATTAAAATGGGCAGCCCTACATTAAACAAAACCTTATGAAACAAAGAAGAAAAGCAATTAACATGGCAAACAACCTTTGTAAATGCTCAAGTTTTCATGAAAGAAAACACTTGGTTATCCTGCATACAAAAGGAATGGATAGTGCCAATTAATGGAATCCTCAAGTGGAAGAACAATGCATATATAAGTTTATAATGTGATCACAAATTCAATTTGTGACTAGTGCAATGCTGTAAGAGGAATGAGGGGAAAACCATAGGGGGAAACCTATTGTATATTTTGGTGTATAACTCGAATTTTTGAGATCAAAAATCGCAATCATAAATACTAAGTCGACTTATACATCAGTTATAAATTGATGATCATTTGAACTGTAGTAATTTCAGGTGAATTTCAGAAGGTTACAAGATCCTGTGGCCTCTCTGACATGTTCGACGTTGTTTACAAGTCAGTCATTATGGATAGCTTGATTCTCTCGCCCACTGCTAGGTGATAATTTCATAAATCTGTTAGTGTTATGCTGTATCATTTTGTACAATAAGCCATTTCGTAGTAACCAGTGTGCATGCTCAGAACCCTTGCGGGTCAGAGGTCAAGAGAGACACTAAGTAGACACCAGAGTACAAAACATGCAAAACAAGCACACATATGCAAAACATAGCTAACTAACAAGATATTTTAGCTTGAGTTTGGGTCTTCCATTGTTCTCAAATTAGCAACCTTGAGCTGTTGAAAGGACCATGATTTGTGTGCTGGAATTTACTACATGAATTTCAATTTATCATAGCTACCAATGTGGTATTAGTGGGAAGTTATTTCTGACAGGGTGGTTAGGCATGAAGGAAAGGGGTTGACTTATACGGCGTTTATAGGCTTAAACATGAGCATTTTTAGTTAAAAAGTGACCTTGACTTATACTTCGTGTCGACCTTGTATGCCAGAAAATATGATAATAAAAGATGTTAACTTGGATATTTGCACCATTAAAAGTCCAGAAAATATTGGTAGGAAATTTCTCTGTGCTTTCTCATCTATTCACTGTTATAAGGACAACTCTCAGTGTTATAATGCAAAACTTACAAGTGATCTATTCACTGTTATAAGTGCTATGATGGAAAACTTAAGTGATCTATTCACTGTTACAAAGACAACTCTCAGTGTTGTAATGCAAAACTTACAAGTGATCTATTCACTATTACAAAGACAACTCTCAGTGTTGTAATGCAAAACTTACAAGTGATTTATTCACTGTTATAAGGACAATTCTCAGTGCTGTAATGCAAAATTTACAATTGATCTATTCAGATTAAAAAATAAATAACTATTTTGTATAAATGGTAAAATCAAAATTATGACAATTAACTACATACAAAAACATTTCTTCTTTTTTTTTTAGAGAGAGAATATACTTTTGCAAACTGCATAAACATGGCGCTGCATTATGGAAATTGCTCTTAATGAATGTATTCTTTTTACTTTTAATAAAAAACAAAGCATTAATGTGTTTATTTTCAGACATTTATGCAAGTATGTCTCAGAGGTCAATGAACAATGAGATACCTATTGGAAGAGATGTGTCTCTGAGAACAGTGCAACATAAGACCCAGGTAAATAGCCAACTTTGTGCCATTAAAATTCATACTACAAAAATAAAATTAACAAATGAAATTAAAATTTACATAAAATCAAAATAGGTATTTAATCATCAGGTCCCAATTTTGCATTGAAAGGAAAAACCAAAACAAGTAAAAACAGAACATAAGAAATAGAATTTACATTTTAAGAAAGCAAAATTGTTTATGAAACTACTGAATCAAACTTACAAATATTGGACACTTTCTGTACCCTTTCTTAAATAAATTTTGAATGGCAAACACAGCAGCCTGAAAAAAGAACAGAACAGCAATACATGCACATTAAATAATAGCAAGACAATGCAAGTGGTCTAAATTTAATAGAACAATATAAATATTAAATAATGGTATTATTACCAATTAAATACCAGTATTTTTATAATTTAATAAAACAATGTAAATATTTTTAAAAGGTTAATAAGACAATATAAGTATTTCATAATGTTCATATGACAATATAAGTATTTCATAAATAATAAGACAGTAGAAGTATTTAGTAAAGTTAGTAAGGTGATATAAATACTTAATTACACAATATAAATATTTAATAATAAAAATGTAACTTATAAATTAATTGCCAGCAGTATGTAACAATTCTGAATTTAATACAGCAATTAACCTCCAAAAATGCACTTGTAATTGCTTGGTAAAATTACTGCAATATAGTCAAAGATCTTATTTTTTTTAGTTTTGTTTAAATTTCTTTGGAAATTTGTTTATTTTTTTTGTGTGATTATTTTATTTAGTAATTCAAATTCAAATTAAAATGTTTTCAATAAATTGAATCATTTCTTTGAGGAATATTTTTGTTTGCTTGTAATATGAAGTTCAGTTCTCTTAATTTAACAGAATTACTAATGAAAAAAGCAAAAGAACTAAGAGTTGTCCTTTCTTGTTTCCTTCAAAAGTATGTGTCAATGGAGAGGGTTTATTATTATCTGGTTTAGTAAAACAATAATAAAACAATATTATCAGAAGTGAAGATGATGACAATAATTTGTGCCAATAAAGAGCATGAGATCATCAGGGTTAATAAAACAATATAATCAAAGATGTAGAAACAATGACAAGAGTTTGTGTCAACAGGAAGTATGAAGTTATTTGGATAAAAAATGATATATTATCAAAGATTGAGAAGATGATGACAATGGACAATGGCAAAACACATCTGAGTCCAGTAATTACAGAAACATGTTAATGATATATTAACAAGAAAGAATTACAAGTTATGTATTTGTTTTTCTTTTAGTTACAAATTAGTATAATTTTTGGAAGCGGTTGGGTAAGAGTATCTCACTTAACATCTTAAATGCAAATCTGAAAAAAAAAAAATTTTTCAACAGAGAAAAATACAGCCAACAATGAGAGACAGTTAATTTCAAAAAGTGTTTCTTACCTTAGCATTAGCAGTATCAAAGATGGTTTCTACAAGCAAAATGTCAGCACCACCATCTAACAAACCCTTTGTCTGTTCTGTGTATGCCTCAACTAACTGTTCAAATGCTGTAAAATGATGCACCAAGAGATAATTACTGCAGCAGTTTTCATTCTGAATGAACCACAAATACTAAAATATTGTGGAGAAAAATTAAAATTATTAACAAAACTGCATTTTTTATTTTAATAATTAATACTTTTCTTCTTCAAGACATAATGAAAAATAAAGATTAACAGAATTGTATTCTTATAAATAAAAATAGCCTTAATTCTCCATTATTTATATCATGTGATTATCCCCAAATTGTTTATATTTGTTGCTATCAAAGTACAATTTTAAAAAAATGGTTATCACCAATAGAGGATACATTATTTATATTGTGATCACTATTTTGTTTTGTGATTCATGATTTCCTTCTATCTCTTATTATCATTATTTTCTGTTGTGGGTCAAACAAACTTTATAAAATTTATTATTTGGGAGTGTAAGGTTTTATTTACCATCAAAAATTCAACACTATGAACAAACTTTGTGAGAATCATCATTGAAGATCAAGAAAAAGTAAGGGAACTTTTTATAATATATTTATTTTTAAATTTAAATAATTTTAAAAATACTTTAAAAATTCTTTGGTATGACTAGCATAGGTAGCAATTTAAATATTTATAAAATCCATTTATAATTACTGCCACTTTTCGGTTTTTAGTAAGCCCACCCATTCAATTGATGCTGAGCGGCAAAACAACCTGCCAGGATGACACTTAGCGTAACTATGCAAACTGACAGGGCAAGGGGTTAAAGCATATCACTTTTCAGTTTCGAGCAAAAAATACTATTAACAACTTATGACTCTGGAAAAAATGTTAAAATATGTTATAACAATTGACACAGAAATTATTGAAATTCACGTTACAACACTGAAAAATAAAAATGCTCAATGCTAGTATTTTTAAAAGGTCATAATGAAAAAATTTCTTTTTCAAATTTGTCTTCCCTTCTGATTTACATATTTTACGAGAATTGGCTCACTATAATATAAAAGTGAAATAGAAAATGAAAAATCTAATAATCAGACTTACTTATGTTTCTGTATTCAGGTTTCTCTACTGATGGTGATATAGACAAAGTTCTGTTTGTTGGTCCCAAGGCACCAGCCACATATCGTTTAATACCTGAATGAATATGACCCCAATGACTAATACATCACAAGTAAAATTATTTACTTATTGCAATTACACCAAATATACACTTGGCATTAAAGATAAAAGAATTAAATAATGCAAAACATGAGTTTTACACATTTACAGATACACAATATTATCATATGAGGTACTTTGCCATTATGCCAGTATTATTAGATAAGCCAGTCTGTAGATTTACACTTCTGCAGGTGTACACAAAGTTTATTATGTAGGGCACTATGCTAATGTAGCAACAAGCAATAAATAAATAACATCCGTAGTTTACACTCTTGGAGATAAGCAAAATTTGTAATAAGTAATAAACAATCCAGATTGTAAGTGTACACACTAGTAAAAGCACAAACGATGTATCAACTACTAATATAGTAACCAGTAATAAATAATTCACAATAAAGGTTTACAGACATGTACATATATACAAGATCACACAGAAAAAGAACAAAATAGTAAAATCTAATCCAACTTATGACAGAGCATACATTCATACTAACAAATACTTACACTCACAATATATCAATTTAGTTCTACAATAACAAACAATGTAATTTTGTTTGGTTATGTTTCTGCTTTATATTTAACATAGGCACTAACATACACAATTTTTAAAAGACAGTTCCACGGATAGATTTTGTAGTAAGTAATAAATAATCCAAAGTATGCATGAGCTGCCTATATATGGCTCATTCTCTGAGCAATTGTACCAAGAAGGGTGGGACCATTTTAAATGTATTTTCTTAAAAATAAATTATTGAAATATCATGTGTTTATATTCTATATATTCAGAACTGAAGTGAGACATACATAAGATAGTTTTGTGATATGTGTTTATTTATTTTGTAATTATTTGTAATACAAATTTGTTTTGAAAGAAAAATGGCACCTCTTTTTGTGACATGCATTCATTTAGCCATTTTCTTTAATTTTCATTACAATAAATAATCCAACAAACTTACCATATCAAGGTTTACTTAGAAGTTCAATATTCATTTTATCTGCAAACAGTCAATTTTTTGAAGAAATATTTTAAAAAGGTATATTTTTTTAAATGCTTATTTTCCACAGAAATTGGATCCAAAACTGTAATTTTTTTACCAAAAATTGACATATTAGATGGAAACGCCATGTGCTTTTTAAATAATTTATTTACCGGAAGTAATCATATGCTAATGCTTTTCAAATTTATTTGATATATATAGAAATATTCAGCTTTAGGAAAAATAATATGACTTAGTTTTCTTTTTAACAAGTTACAACTGAATTAATAAATTTGTAAACATAAAAATAATGATGACAATATTGCTAACTAATTCTTACATTTTTCAAAGGGGATATATTCCGGAAAGATACTCTCATGTCATTTTGTCTTGGTGCGATGAGTTTAAGTACCAAATAAGATAAATAACTTTCATTTCCATTAAGATCACATTGTTACAACAGTAAAGGTGGGAAAATTTTTGGAATCATCGTTGCTTCCAAATAGCTAAGATTTCTGATGATCTCGATATATTTTGATTAAATTGATTAACATCACAAAGAGCAAACATATTTATGTACGTATCCATATGGTTTCTTCTGCATTTAAAGTTTCACACAGATGCGTGTATGTTTTAAACCTGAGCTAGTAAGGGTAGAAAAACCTGTGAATTGCATTCAAGAATATAAATATCATGATTAGGCTTATTAAATATTAAAAAAAGGTAATTTAAATACATACTTCATTTATTACTTGACTTCACAGCATAATAACTTAGAGTTGATAAGGTTTTGACATTACAAAGTTATATTTTTCTTTTCTAACCATTTTAAATTAATATGTATCCATATTACATATAATTTATGTTAATGAAGAAAATACATTTGTTGTACAGTGGAACCCTGCTATAACATGAATTTGGATAAACGTGGTCATGGCAAGGTTCCAAAATACATATCTTAATAATGTATTCTATTGCAAAAACCCACATAAATGCGACCCTGCTATTAACACAATCTGATTTTATGGACCCCAATTATCGCATTATAGCAAGGTTTCACTGTAATTAGATAGTTATATTGATTATTTTGATTTATTTTTTTCTGGTTAAGTATGTCTCAACCTTCCTTTCTAAGTTTTCAACCAGAAACATATGCTTTTTACATATATCAAACTCCTATAACATGAACATTTTTATAATTCTGATCTTTTCTTATATTTTGATGTATGCATTAGGCCTTGTTGTAGACTTTAACATGTAAAACAACTAGAATTAATTCACTTTATTTTTAGCACTTCCAGTCACAAAATGGTACAGAGAATGAGCATTATATACACATTGCTGCACAAACACACTATTAACAAATAAAATTCCTAAATCCTATATGACTTTTCTTTCAAACCTTACTGCAAGATAAATGATAAATATCCAGATTCCACTAAAGATAATGACTAACCTGTTGATGCACTAATATCATCACAAGCCTTACGAGCCAATTTAGCAGATTCAAAGTTTAAACGATAGGCCTGTTTTAAAACACAAACCAAATATTAAAATAAATCAATAAAAGGAAAAAGAAAAGGAGGGAAAATTAAAGAAAAGTATATTACATGAACATTAATCCATTCCATTCTCTTGTAGAAAACACATTTATAATCAAACATATACTTTTACATTGTGATCATACATAAACCATTACTGTGTAATCAATTAGGAACCAACCCTAAAATTATAAATATAATCACACATCATACATAAACCTTCTCCATTATCACCAATATGAATCTTTACATTATAATCATGCATATATTCAAACCTTCCCACATCATCAGCAAATACAAACCTTCACATTATGATTACAAATCACACACAAACCATGGCCACAGATAAATCTTCTTCACATTATAATCAAATATGAATGACTTTCACACATATAAACCATTACATTATTACCCATAAACCTTCAAGATCATATGTGAACTTTTACATGTTTATAGAGCTACATCCAGAAATTTGTGGGAAAGGGCCAATGTTTTATATAATGTAGGATAAATCCACAGTCTGCAGTAATTATTTAATTAATAATTAAAACTGAGGAATAAAAAATATATAATGTGGCTAGATATATAAAAGAAACAGAAAGAAAGCACAAAATATAGCTATTATAAATTTTCCAAAAATAATAATTAATATTTTAGTTTTTCATGTTTTTGAAAAAGAAATTATATTTTCTTTCAACTTCTGATTTGCAGAAACTTGCTAAATTTTCAAGGACAGTGCATGTTTCCAGGACAAACATTTTAATTGAGCACTTTTTGGTGATGGAATTGGTTTAATTATCTGAGCAGCCACACATCCAGAAAATTAAAAAATGTCCATCTCAAGGCAGCTCTGCTTGTGTACTAAAAAAAAAAAAATTTTCAAGGACAGTGCATGTTTCCAGGACAAACATTTTTAATTGAGCACTTTTTGGTGATGGAATTGGTTTAATTATCTGAGCAGCCACACATCCAGAAAATTAAAAAATGTCCATCTCAAGGCAGCTCTGCTTGTGTACTAAAAAAAAAAAAAAATTATAATGTTAAAACTTAAATGATTGAAACACTGTACATAATGACCATCGTGGAGATCACACTACAAACATACACAAATAACTGTTTAGTTGTTGTGCTTTAGTTTAAAGATGTGGATTTTATTTATAATTTTTAAAAATATTCTTAAACATTTCTTACCAAATGTTCCAAGCCATAATCAGCTTGTGCAATAGCGGTACCACTGAATGTATTGGTCTCTATGATATCTGCTCCAGCATCCAGGTAATCCTATAATAATTTTATTCAAAGAAATAAAACAGGTAAAATTTAAAATGCAGGGTCTCCATAAAGTCTCTTTTACAATTTCAAAAATTTATTACAAAGACAATTGAGATATCTTCATTAGATTTGTCCTATATACTCAGTGGTTATCAAAGTTTGTAATCACATTGCATTTGTGTATTTCAGGTGCCTTATTGATGAATGAGGGGTACTGTGAAGTGAACCCCGTACAAAATCGATGTTTTTTTCAGATGTTCTAGTCGTCCACTCCTCCCTTTGTTGAACACTGTCCCTGTCTCCATAAATTTCTTGTGCCATGCAATGAATTGATGGACATGACAGTGGATCTCTTTCACACTTAGTTCTGAAGTTTCAATGTCTGCAGATCCGATTTTGTTTCAGTAAACCATAATACACACTGTGCCTTCTCTTGAGGAGTAGCCATTTCATGCAGGGTTCATTTCACAGTACCTCATTCATTAATTGGGTACTGAAATACACAAATGCAATATGATTACAAACTTTGATAATCAGTGAGTAAATAAAACAAATTTGAAGAAGATATCTCATCAATTGTCTTTGTAATAAATTTTTGAAAATGTAAAGAGACTTTATGGACACCCTGTATATCCAAAAAACATGTTTTATTGATTTAATTTTCTTCTCTGCTGGGAATGTTATTATGCAGAATGCCTAGACACCAAACTCAATGATTTGTATTGTACATAAATAGAAATAGATGGGTGCACTGTTTTGGATATATAGATGGATCAACCTCAAAAACTCTTATTTCAAGGAAAACAAGAAAAGGTTAATGAAACACTAAGTAATAAACATACTGAAGGTTAATGATACACCAAGATATAAACATACTTTAGGTTAATGATACAATAGAAAAAAACATACTTTATATTTATCAGATTTAATTTAACAACATTCTGACAACAAGAAATCAACACTGAAAAAAGGAGAAATTGTCTCTATCTTAAATGAATTATGCACTATAAAATTGCTCTTATGATGTTATCTCATTAATGATAAATTCTTTAAACAAACTCTTTAAACAAACTCACCATGACTAACAATAAGACTGACGTCATAGTGATCACTTCAAATTGAGTACTCTATTCACACAGAATCTGTTCCCCAAACAGCTATTGGGAATCTCCATAAAATTTTGTCAGTAAGTGAGAAACCTGGATATTATTATTAATATTAATGACAGAACTCTCTCATTACATCAATGTGTCATGAATATATGCAGGGTGAGTCGAGGTGAATAAGCTCTAATTGCACCCCCACCCCCACTATCAAAGCCTTAATAACCAATAGTGTTGTAAAAGATGATTAATGCAAATTTTTTCTATTTGATTTACCATAATGGAAGAAGCTTGTTGTCAGGTTATCAGTGGTGCCCCAACAGTTGGCAAGACTAAGGGATAGATAGATAGATAGACAGATTGCAAAACACACCTGCTCTAGAAAACTAGAACTCAACACTCTACTCCTCTTCTCTATCCTCCACAGGATCAAGCACAAAATATATTCACTATGTTTCAACAACAAAAGCCTGTTTGAAGTTCACTCATTCATTCTATCTCAAGTTCTCTGCTCTTCTTCTGATGTCATCCATGCCTTTGATGTACCCATTATGATTATATCAAATTTATAAAAATTCGTTGATACATCAGGATTCTATTGTCTGGAGCAAACTGCCTTCAGAATTCTTACCACAACATACTTTTAAAGAAATCTTAAAACATCTTTCATCTACAACTCCAGCTTTACTCTCATGATCTTCTCTACTTAATTATTCTTTATTTCATACTGGGTTCATTTTCATTGTGATAAAAATTATCTGACAAACTTAGCATAGAGATTTCCTTCGAAGTGATAATACATTAAAACTACATTCTAGATCCCTTTTATCTTGAAACAGTAAATTTTGAGAAGGCATTAACTTTACAACACTTTGCTTCTACATAAACTGAATCCAAAATTTGTATTCTGTTCCTGAACATTAACATGTTATAGATACATGTTTTTGCAGTTTAAACAATTAACACAATCGCAAAATTCATAGATTAGTGCTTTTCAAATTATTTGTTATATTCAGAAACATTCAGCTTTAAGAAAACTAATTTGCTTCAATTCCATTTTAGCCCTCGACAAAACTAATCATAAATTCGTAAATACAAAATAATGATGATAATATCACAAACTACTTCTGACATTTTAAAGGTGCCATATTCTATTGCAGAAAGACAACTTTCATTTAATTTTGTCATGGTGTGATGAGTACCAAAAAAGAGAGAAAACTCTTGTTTCCATCAAAATCATGTTGTTATAAAAGTAACTGCAATGAAATTTTCAGAGCCACACTGATGTTTGAAAACAGCTAAAATTTCTTATAATTTTGAAATATTTTTAATATACTTAACAATGAGATTAAGTTAATAATTTAGGCTAATAAAGAAAATATACTTGTTGTAAGGAGATAATTATATTGCTAAGAAATATTTTTATCTGGCAAACATCTTAAGTTTAGTTTCTTTATTTACAACAGAAAAAATATATTTTTTTAATGTATTTCAAAACTCCTATACCATTAACAGTTTTATAATCTTTATCTATGCATTTATGTAAGCCCTGTGTTGACTTTAACAGATAAAATAATTAAATGTACTTACATTATTTTTTTGCACCTAATATCATAAAATGGTATCTTCATCCAGAGAATGATATACATATATATGCATACATAAAATAAAATAATTATACATAAAGATCAGTAGAAAAGAGTTACTCTGTGAATTCTGTAAATTAGTTCTGGCTTGGTAATGCTCAGCAAATCATTGTTGCCTTTGAGAGATCGCTGGCTAGTGATGAATTCTTGACCTCTAAAGTCTTCTTCTGCCAATCGTTCCTGCTGAATCATGGTCCCCATACCTCCATCTAAAATCATGATCCGCTGATTCAGTGTTGCTTCAATTGTTGATGTTACATCTGCAAAATGAAAGGAAAATATTTCTTAAATGCAAGTATTTTTTTAAATGAAAGAAAAATCTGACTGAAAAAATATTATATGTGATTATTATATTAGTAAAGCATAAATATCTTTTAAACAGCTTTAAAATATTTTTCACATGCATAAAACGTATTTCTCTATAATATCTTAATTAAGCAATATTTTAATTCTATTTACAACCAAAAATAAAATATGCTAATGAATTATACTTTTCATTAACTTATAATAAAATATTTTAATCAAAGATTAATTTAAGAATGGCTATGATTTTCAAACATACATTGCTATCAGCCTTACTCTGATCAAAATGGATCTTTTCAGATTAACAATAATAATAATATTGCAGGATGTTAGTCTTGCTGGTTTTCTTTTTCTAAAAAGATCTTTTCTTGTGTATATTACTATTTAGTAATTTTTCTTTCCCTCCCTTAAAAAGTGGCCAAAAAAAGTAATAATATTTGTTTGAAAGACTTTGGTTTGTTGTTCTTTTGTGTGTGGAAAACTAACACAAAGAACCCTCACCCCAAATATACAAGCAACAAATCTTAATGCGCAGCTTTATTAAAATAAATTCAACAATTTATTAAAATGAATTCAACAGTTCAAGAAAACATTAACACTTCTAAAACTGTTGTGCATTTTTAGAATTTCAATACAAGTTTTTATTTGTTATAACAATAAATAAAATGTATTTATAAGTACAATTTCAATTACTTAAGACTATACCAACACACTACTATGAAAATTCAAAACACTGTATAGATAAACAATTATAATATTTTTAATTTAGCTTTTATTTTTGCTTTACTCTTTAATTTTGTAAAAGTAAATTTATATTTGAGTAGTGTATATATTTTAACTAAATTATTTTCCAACAAATTGTTTGATTATTTTACTTATTACTAGTTAATATTGATTCTGAGTCGAAATGCCACAATCATGGACATGCAATCTATTAGTACAGAGTACATAAAGTCACTCGCTATTCAGAATACCAGCATAAACAGCAGGCAAAGGGTTAATGAAAGCAGACGATAGAAAAGTTGAGAGTAATTTTCCCTTACAAAGAACATTAGGGAGAATATTTATACAAATAAATTGCTACAAATAATTCTTTAGCACAAAATAAGTGGATGAAAAATAAAACAAAACAAAAAAGTAAAATATGTATTTATAAAAATGAGTGAGTGATTAAATCCTGCAGTTTCTGATTTTGCATTACGCACTTGTCGCTGACACATGTTGCTCATAGAAGCGCTTGGAACGAATTTAATTCCTAGCCTAATTAAGTAATTTAGTAAGAAGGCCAGTCTAAAATATTAAGCATATTTTTCATTAATTTTGTTACCTGTGATTAGAGACATTCTCACATAAACAGATTTTTTGCTAGTTCTGTTAAAAAATAGAGAGAATTTTCCCTCCTAAGATCTCTTATCTGTGGCCAGAGACCAAATGAAAACACGATGTGCATTTAGTCTTATTTATAGACTTTTAAGTAAACATTGCGCATGGTCGGAAGTACGCACTTGAACAAGCAGAAACAAAAATAACTATAGGTTTAAGTAGTGATATATATTATTAATATGGGGTTCACACGTGGCCAAAGATAAATTTTCAGTTTTAACATTCATATACCTTTGCCAAGTAAATTTGTAAATTATTATAATAACAGTATATTCAGTTCTGAAATATGTTCCGAGTGCATGCAATAGGCCTACTGAAATGTTTTTCTAGAAGTAGAATGTTATATTTACAAACCTGAATTATACAAACAATACTTTGTACCTTTTCTGTGAATTTGATTCCACCCATCCACTCCCCTTAGTCTTTCGCTTCTTTACCACCTCTTTTTGTGCCCCAGCAGAACATTTTTAATGAAATTTGTGCGTAAAAAGGCTAAGCGCATGCATATACTGATATAGTTATGTATATGTGTATTAATATTTGCCAAGCCGGTTTTGACGTGCCTTGTCTAATTTCGTACCCTTCTTACCCAAACACTTCTTCCAAATCGCCTGTCAAGTGTTGAATAACTTAGTTTTGGTTCAGGCTAAGCAACTTTTCTGATTTGGCACACTCCGTACACAAGGGTTGCAAATGTATTTAAATTAAAAGGGTCACGTAATATCGAAAGACAAAAGTTATGTGTACGTGCAAAGTGTTAAACGCTAATTTTACTGCAATATTTAAATTATTAACTAAAAAAAATAAGCAGAAACAAAAACTAAATGAGGAAAGAAATGTTTAAAAAAAGCCGTCTATACTGTATTGATTTATTTAGGTTTTTTTAATTTTCAGCTAATCCTAACCTTTCTCTAAAATAAAACATGACGGTTGTGTACAGAGCTGTTGTTCTTCCATACACTACTGTAGTGTACGGAAAGACCGTTGTGATTTACAGTATAAGCATCAAGACTGAAGATTACACACTGCAGAAAATTAAAAAAAAAAAAAACACTATAACACTTCCACTCTATGTCCAACTACAGACACAACATTCATAAGCGCAATCATTCACAGAAATGCAACCACTAAAGCAATATGAAATCACAATACACAAACTAGTGAAATTCCTATCAAATACACGCATTTCACACAATCTAATACACAGTCATCATATACACATTGTGTTTCACTGTTGTCCGGCATATAGTCAGTAGACCTTTATGAGAGTTTTCAGTGGAGACCTAGGTTTTTGAGGTGGCACGAAGCATTGCGTTCCCATCCACTTTTAATTATTTGTTAAGCCAGTGCCATATAGAATGATGTGTTTGCTATTCTATTTTGTTCATATCTGTAAGGAATTTTATGAAGGCTTCGTGTATGTTTCATGATGTTTTGGTGGGAAGTGTTTCTGTTGAAAATGGCATTTGTAGGCTGTTGCGGTTTTGAGTATTATGCAGTGTGTCTGTGATTATATAAGGACATCTGTTTTGTGTTGTAGTTGTGCGATGTTGTGTCTAGGTCTGTTTTGTACTGTTTAAGATTTTCTGTAGTAGTAGTGCGATGTGTCTAGGTCTGTGATGTTGGTGGGTGACATATTGTACATATTCTATTTTCAGTCATCACTTGTGTGGTACATAAAAATATTGTATAGTTGTCTGTGTATTGAGATTTTGTACTGTATTTCTGATGATTGTATCAAAGGCAGTGGCTAATTAGATGGGTAAAAAGCACCCACACCTCTAATTGACTCCTAACCATGCTTTCCACAGCCATGAACTCCAAAGAAAGGCTGGAACAACGGCAGCAATACCAAAAGCATAGTTGCAGCAAAGTCAAAATGAATAAAAATTATGTGTATTAAAAAATTATTTATTGTGACTTAAATAGGCCTGAGGTTCTTAGCACTTTTGAGAAATTCTGTGATTTTGATGATCCATTTCCATTATTTCCAAAACTTTATGGAAAAATAAATGTGAAATGTCTGAGGAAACCGAACATTTTCCTTGGTAGCTTGCTCTTATTTTGCTTGGTTATGTAACTTGTAAGGAATCAGTTCATCCACAGATTATCTTTTTTTGTTGTCATTGATTGGTGTACTAAGCAATCATGCATGTCGTGTACCACTTTTATCATTCTGAGTTCAATAATAGCAGAAACTTCTTATTAATGCTAAATTACCTTGGTCAGAATTCATAGGTATATTTAGTTACTTATTCCTGACTGTATTAGTACTTTGCCTTAGTGTATTGGATGTTTTGCAAAAATTGCCAACATTTGGTAAAGTAATGCAAGACCAGAAACTTCGACTATACAGGCATTATTATTATGTACATAACTTATAATGAAGTAATTTTGCCAATGTTATCCAAGAGATGGTACGTAGTAATTTATTAACTAACCGAAGAAAGTTGTGAGGTATACAACATTGTGGTGTGTGTGTGTGTTTGTGATAATAAAACAGATTTAATATACAAGAGCTAGTGCTTGAAATTATTACACAGGACATACGTTCTCTATACTAACTACTTAAACACAAGGAAATTGTCAGAATTGTGTGAACATTCATTCATCTACTTTGATCTCAACACTGGCTGGTTCATGTACAACATCTAGAAATGCAACAACAAAAACTAAACTGTTTATAATCATTTATTTATCTAATGTATTTACTATGAGTTGAATTTATTTATCTTATATACTCACTGTGAGCTGAATTTTTGTTGAGATTTTGCATTAACTAATTAATGCAAATTAAAAGGTTTTATTGGTGTATTAAAAATCAGAATGTTTTACATTATATATATATATAAAGAATGAAAAATTTATTTACTGCTTACATTTATTTGAATGCCATATACTTATGTGTTTTACATTGATAAAACAAACTGGTACAGGAGCAAAACATCCATAAACTGTTGACACAAAGCAGCCATACATACATGTGTACAAACCAAGACCACTACAAAGTGTAACTCAAGCAACAAAATAATGGAAAGCTAGATATATTTTAAAACTTTCAACCATGATCATGTACAAGAGAATGATTCCATCAGTTCTTAAATTAAAGACTTATCAACATATTTTAAAAACTGCTTATAATGGATGATAAATGCTATGTACAAACAGCACTCAAGATATATGTATATTGAAATTGAAGGACATCTGAGTTTAATGTTGGGGTAGAGTAATACAGTAGAAAGTATCGTATACTTCAAGTTTGTAAACATCATTATTCTAGGTAAAACAACAAAACATTTCAGTATTGAATCCACTCTATTATCTATTATAATAATTTATACATTTCTACGGCAAAGGTAAAACTAAAAATTAATCATTGGCCATCTCCCTACAATCATGTGAAGATTATAATTAATATTTAAAAGGTGCTCCACTTTCAAGAAAAATTAAACCTTCATACATAACTGAATCTGGGATGGGTCTGTAAGAAATTGATCATAACTTGTTTTAAAAAAATATTTAAAATGTTACATTTACTAGCTCTATTATCCCATCAGAAATTCTGCTTGTACAGTTTACTGCGTTTGGTGAACATGGAGCTCTCAGAAAGAATAAAAATATAATTTGTTCAATGAATTAATCTAGTATGTGAATGAGGATAGTGATAGAATATTTTCAGGTACTCAATAAATTATTAAAATGGATTGACAAAATAAAACAACAGATAAACTAAAAAGGCAAGATTAGAATAATACCCTGATGAACACTGCTATTAACTGGTATTCAAATAAGCAATTTTCACATTTAGGTGCAAAATGAAGAGGTTCTTGTATGTTGGAGTTAGAGATGTTGAAAAATTATTTAGAAATTCTATCTTTCCTATTTGGAAAAAACAGTATTGAGGCACTATTATATTATTAATTAATTGTCAGCAGTTACAAATTTCTACTGTATAAGAGGATAGTGGGGTGGCTGACAGTGGGAAAATAGCCTCATAAACTATCATATTTTACTATCACACATCAAGGTGCAACAAACCCAGTTTAACCAGATTATCCTTAGGTTGAACAGAAATATACCTATAGGTGTTGCCTAATAAGTTTTTAGTGGTTAGTCTAAGAGTTCTCTCTACAGAAAATCTAGCCAAAAAAAACAAACAAAAAAAAAACCATTCCCCATTTCCTTCTGATCATATAAGCAGATAAAGAAAAACAAACCTTTTCTTTTCTTGCCAATGAACAAACTGTAATGTAAATATAAAGGCTGTTTATTCCTTTTGTCATCAATTGAAGTTCATGCTAATATTGGTGTCAGTATTTTTCTTCCTTTGATCAGATGCCAGCACTTTTTACAATCTTTTTATAATAAAACTATACTATCATGAAATAGAGCTATAGACAAAGTATTATTATTAGCCATGATTCTACCTAACCCAATAGACACAATAGCTTTTGTCACACCCTTATTATTTTGTCATGGTTGCACAGGCTATCCACTTGAATAAACCATATAATTTTTTTAATTTGTTTTTAAAAAATATATTTTGTCTTTAATTGTTATGTAAATTATTATTTTGTAAAAAAGAATTGGGATTAAAACTGTGGTTTGGTGGTATTGATATGCTGACTCACTTTGAAAAAAATGTGTTTATGAGCTTGCGTTCTTCAGATAGGATTAATTATTTTTATACTGTAGAACTCTAGAAAACAATGCATAAAATTAGTCAAACAAATTTCAACAGCAGCAGCAAAAATAATAAATTAAAAAATACTTAAAAAAGAAATCTGAAAAGATATAAGGTATGTTTCAAAAGAAATACAATCTATTTTGGTTACATACACTGCATACGTATAATCACAACAATTACAGAGCAATAAATTACAAAAATATGCTTGCTATTCTAAGCATCTAAGGATGTGGTGACATGCTACCCACTGAAAGGATGACATGAACTTTATTAAATTACATATACACTCTGACCCTGAATGAATAACCCTTATAATGAATGGTTTAAATATCTTGTGTATAAATGAATGGTTTAATATCTTGTGTCAATTTGTACCAATCAAAATAGACATATTTTAAGTACAATAAAGTGTGAAAAATATGGTTTCACTGAGCGTAATTAACAATATTTTTGACTAGAAGGATTTTATTTTGTTCAACAGACCAGCTGCCAGTTTATATTACACGATTTTAGGCAATGCTAGTTACAGAAAGCATTATACTTGATTAATTATAAAATGCATCAGTTATACCAACTAACAATAAGATGAAAGCATGCAAAACTCCATTTAGTACAAATTTATATAATTTGTAAAATTGCTTCATAGAGATCATGTCACGAATTAGGAAATGGGAAACAGAATTAGGCAAGCCATTGGGCCCTATGAAGAGCTATTGGCCATTGTGAAAAAAGCAAAATGAAATGGTGTGGGCATGTCACACAATCAACAGGGCTTGCCAAGACAATCATGCAAGGTACTGTGCAAGGAGGGCAAAGGAGAGGAAGACAGGAAAAGATGGGAGGATAACATCTCGGAATGGACAGGACTGAAACTGAGCAATACGCTAAGATTAGCAGAAAACAGAAAGGAATGGAGGAAAGTGGTTGTCAGGTCATCATTAGTTATATCACTAATGCTCAAATTGATCATCAAATGACTATTTATCACTAGTTATATCCTGGATTAATTCAGATAATGAGCACTCTATTGAGTCATTATGCTCTTGTAAAGTGTCTTTTGACATGACAACTATTAAGAGACAATCAACTGTACAGAAGAAGTAAGCATTGAATCTTTTCTTTGATTGTTTTCAGAAAACTGTTTTTGACTTACATGAAATTTAAAAAGAAAAAGAAAATAACTCACAGCATAACCAAAATAAATTAATAATATTACATTGTAAAAAGATGCCACATGCATGATATTAACCATTTGTAAACAAGAGATTTAGTCAAACTTAACCCTTAGCAAAAGGCTAACTGTCTATCAACAGGTTGTCAGAAAATAGCTGAATGAATAAATGAACAAAAACAGATGTCTGAGCACAATAGTGTTCGTTTATTTTTGGCTTCTGGGGGAACATAACTGTCAAGCAATAATCGTTTACAATAGATTAATAAATTTTCACTGCAAGACATACATCCAAGCATCTGCTGCACTCTAGCAAAATGAAACAGGCTAACATGGTCAAACTTATTTTCCATATAAATAGATTCATAAAACCAAACACATCCAGACAAAATAAAAAGAAAAGGAAATCACAAAACAAAACTTTTATATATTTCATATATCTAATAATAAAATATACACCAGATTCAAGAAAAATCACAGAAATCACCACGTTGTGTGGTACAAAGTTTTCTACAAAATATTTGTTCTCCCACCCCCCATAAGCTATTGCAAAATATCCACTTCACCAAGTTATCTACTATATATGTACAGCACTTTGCTTCCAGTGACATAAATACAATCTATCATTTAAAAAAAAGATGTTTTTCAAATAAGAATGTTCTTAATTTAGATTTAATTCTTCTGGTAATCAGAAAATAAAGGTGGCTAATATGAAAATAAGAATTATATGCAAAATAAATTCCTATGTGTCAAAGAGTAAATCTAATTAAATAAATGATTTACAAATATATGAGCATCGAAACTGTACATTTAATTAATTTTACAGTATGTGACATACACTACTGTAGACAAATATAATTGCACATCACCTGCAAAAGTCTGCATTCGGTCATCCATCTAAAACAAGTCTCTTAATAATTCTACAGTATGCAGGCACAATTAACAATTGCATTTAATTTTACAGTGACTTGGCAATTTACTGACAACAATGAGAACACTTGGGTACACTCAACTTATACACAGTCAATTATTAATATACTAGTACTCCTTCATGAGACCTACACATGACTCTGATGTCGCTTGCTCTCTCCACTGTGTGGTGCTTGACGGGTGTAAGGACCAGGCCCTTGTTTGCCTTCTGTGTATTACAGAAAATATTTGAAAGCAGAAAAAATTATAAAAAGTGAAAATATCAATCATCTCTCATTTCTTTTTGTAAGAGGAAAAAATAATGAACATCCACAATGGTGAATAATCATGTAAGAATTAAACTGTAACGAAAATAATGAAAATACTTTGTTTAAAAAATAATACATTGAAATTTTTTTTACACTTCAGAATGGAACTTCATAAAATACATCACTAATAAATTAAATACAGAGGATTACAATAGAATCTAAGGCAGTTTCTTGATGTGTGCATCTGAAAAAACTGGCAGATAAAATATTTTGCATTATATAAGTGAAATAAAACTCAATATTATTCAAACATGTATGGCCCTGTGCAAATCCAATATAAACTGTAGCATCTGCATGTCATAGATAATAAGTAATGGTTAGTGTGAATTTAAGCAATTTAAAATTACTGAATAGTTTTAAAAAAAGAAAGCAAAAAAAAAAAAAAGTAAAAGATTTTTTTATACACACCTCTTGGGTCTAATCGTGGTGGAAAAGTAGGTAATGGTGACCTGACAGGTCCTCCTATGTGAGGTGGCAGGTGTCCACGTACTGGCGGCATCATATCAGGAGGAGGCAACCTCACTGGTGGACTGGCACGATCCATAGGATGGAGTGGACCTCTTCTGTCATAATGTGGGGGAATTCTTGGAGGAGGGGAACGTGCATCTAGGGGTGGCATACCTGGAGGTGGTGATCTGTTATCTGGATGCATTCGTGGAAGAGGTGGGGATCGAGCATCAAGAGGTGGCATATGAAGAGCAGGGTGAGATGGAGGCAGACCTCTCCTATCACGTGGCGCAACAGAAAAATCATCATCCCTACAAAAACAACATATCCCAGATTTAACAAACTAAACAGAACACAGTCATTTTTATTTTTAGGGGCTGATTATCCTGATTGCACATTAATTGTGCTGAGAGAAATATTTACATAAAATAAATGTTTGAGCACCCATGCAGTTGAGTGCAATAGTGCACAAAGCTCTAGCAACAGTGTTATGCTTTCAGACTTATGCTAGGTTACAGAGCTTGTATTTTATAAATCTGTATGTAATAATATTTAATAATTCTCAACTATAAAAAAAGAGACTGATTCTCTGAGGTCAACAAACCATATGTATGCAATATGAGAACATTGCATTGTCTGTAAAGCAAATGGTGGGGGGAATTCAAAAATCTTATCACTGATTTTTATTTATATGTTTTCACTAAAAAAAAATTCGGATTTTCAGAACTGAGGAGCAGAGAGAATTAAGAACTGTCATCATACAGACAAATGTCTTTACTGGCAAATGACAGAGGTGGGCAATTTTGTGTGCAATATTCTTATAATTGGATAAATTTCATTACGAATACTCCCTAGTATCAAGAGATGACTGCTTGACTGCTATAAAATAAACCAAGAATGCAAAGCCAAAAACACCAGGCTTAAAAATGAATGTTAAGTTTGCATCAAGAATAAATAAAACAAAAATAAATTTTAATTCAATTGAATTTTTAATAATAGCTAAATGAATAAATATAAATTAAAAACAAAAATCTACTAATTTTTCAAAAATGTTCTTTTTATGTGTATGAATAAAAAACAATGTTTTTCAATAAATGGATGAGTCCAGCAAGAATGAATTTTTAAAAAAAAAAGAAATTTTGAGAAATGGCCATGCCTTCGTACCTGAAAGGAGGAAGAGTGCCCCGAGATGGAGAGCGTTCTAAGCCAGGTGTTGGATGTTGAGGTGGACCATTTAACGTGCCTGTAAACAATGCAGAAAATAATTAAATATATTATTTTTAAAAAAAAGATTTATTATATAAAATTAAAATCAAGAGTTCATTTATTGCTTCATCTGTGTTGAATTTGGTTTATGCATGAATGCAGAGTTGTATTGCATTCCTGTAAATAAACGAATTCTATATGTCTATTAAAAAACTGTAAATGGCAGACGGCTTTTGAAGATCAAGCATTTTTGCAAATTCATATATTTTATTATCCTCAACAATATCAATGCAATATCAAAATCTTAAAAAGAACAATTTTTATATTAATAATTGATATTTGAAATGATAAATATAAACATCAAACAAAAAGTTAAAAGATTTTTTTAAAATCTTCCGAATGCTTTATTAGTATAGAGAATATTTTTAATGTTTGTTCATTTAATCATTAATTAAGAGAATTATTTATTTTTGTGATGTGCAAATGAACTAGCTTTTCTATTGTTTTTTTCCAATTCTGTTCTTACAAAGATGTCAATCACATTATGAACTAACTTGTTTTGTTTTTTTTTATCAACTCTGTTCTTACAAAGATATCAATCACATTATCCACTATCTTGTTTTGGGTTATTTCAAATAGAGAAATCAGTCACATTACCTTGTGGATGTGTAGGCATTGGTCTTATCAATCCTCCAGGACCTACATGCCTTCGCTCCAACTCCGTTAATCTGCAAATCAAATCAGTATTGAGCACTAATGACTAAATGATTTTAATAGTGGAAACACTATTCTGTTCAAAACTAATCCTCTTTATCAAGACATTACTGAAAATAAGAAACAAAATAATCTGCTCCAGAGCAGTAAGGCCAAAATCTATACAGACAAGTGCATTCAGAAACATAATATTATTTCACTGTGCTAATATGAAAAAAAAATACTTCTAAGAATTGGAGCATGTTTTGATAGTATCAGCTTGATACCATTATTCATACAATGGACATATTTGGGACATTTTCAAAATGTCAGAGGTATCACAACTCTAAGTCATATCTATCTGGAATTTCTAATTACTGACTGCATCTAAGTTATCTGTACTAGTACAGTTATGTAACATCTCAGATTATATATTGTGATTGTGCCAAAGTCTAAACTGCAGATAATGTTAAAAGTTTTTAATTGTATACTTGAAGAAATACCAACATTGCGGTTGTGAAATTCTCTAGAAATAATTTTTATATGCAAATTATAACATTTTATGAATCTTGAAAAAGAAGTTTGATGAAAAGGGCAATCATTCCATACCGCACTGTATGAGTTTAGAGTGTTGAATGAAATTTTGTTTTATAGTGAAAAGAGAGAGAGAGAGAGAGAGAGAGAGAGAGAGAGAGAGAGAGAGAGAGAGAGAGAGAGAGAGAAAGAGAGAGAGAGAGAAAGAGAGAGAGAGAGAAAGAGAGAGAGAGAGAGAGAGAGAGAGAGAGACTGAGCATTTGTTTTGCTGTTACACAGGAGAAGAGAGAGATCTACTAGAGTAACTAGATTGACTATTATGCTTTTATGTAAAATAGAAACAAGTAATTAAAGTTTATGTAAAATACAAAAGAGTTCTAACAGGAATAATTGGGAGCTTGTTTTAGCAGTCAGATGAAACAGAAACATAAAACAAAAATACAGAGTGAGAAATATAAGAAAGAGTCACTGAGTTTTCACAGAAATATAAAAAAAAAAAACCACAGAAATTTAAGAAAGAGATACGACGAGTTCTTTTTTACATAACTCTGAAACATAAGGATCAACATCATTTTAAAACTGACGTTTGTCTTAAAACAGCTGTCTCATAACTCTGAAACTTATAAAGATCAAAATCATTTTAAAACTGACTTTTGTCTTAAAACAGCTGCGTCATGCCTGGCCTCTTTTAACTCTCTCTCTGCAGCACGTGCATTCAACTGGAATGAAGCAGGAATGTACATATGACAATGAGACAAAATTAGTAGATGCCCACTACCATATTTACTAGAAAAGTAGTATGCATGAAATACAGAAATGCACAATTAAAGGCAAATAACTGCATTAGGCATTCAACTGGATTCTAACATTAGGAAAATCAGAATGCTAATTCCAGAGAAGGAAGTTTATCTCAAAAGTTTAAAAAAAATGTCAATAAAAAAGAAAATAATGAACCAAGATATAACAATTATCAATTGCTGAATTCTGACAATTAAATAAAAATAAACAATGAACTGGGATATGAATTTTAGTATTCCTGCATTTGTTAATAATAAAAACAGAACATATAATGAAGAAGGAAGTTTGTTTCTAAAAGATAAAATATAATTTCTTATGCATTTCTAACAATATACAAAATAATAAACTAAGATACAAATGTCTGTGTTAATGTATTTGTTAATTAAGATCATTGAACTAACAAATAATGTAGAAGCATTACCCAGTTTTCATGAGCTTTTTTTTCATTGGCAGCAATCTGAAAAGTGATTGGAAAGGATACTGAAATATCTTATAGATATCATACATGCAACAAGAAGAGACAAACTGTTAGGACACATACATGAATATCTAACTGGTGCACTGGACTTCTTAGAATTATCACCCAAAATTGTCAGAATGTTTGTTTCTAAAAATACATAAACAATAGAAATATGAATACCCAGGATTGAAATGAATTACTATTTTGGTGTAGTTTGTTTTACTTCTTCTTTTAATTGTCCTGACTGCTCATGTTTCCATATACTTCAATAATTCTGGATAATTACTTAAAGGTGTATGCACACACATAGAAATGAAGTCACATACATGCATCTACAAAAACACACAGAATCAAATTACATACTAACTGTCCCTGATATGAATATACTTACAAAAATGTACTCACACACAGTCATGTACAAATACACAGAGGATCACATGTACATACTAACTGTCCCTGATATGAAAATACACAAAAATGTACCCACACATATGCAGTCACAAAAATATGCACACACTCCTGCACGCACGCAAAGGATCATATGTACATATTAACTGTCCCTGATTTGAATATACATGAAAATGTACTCACACACATGCACGTATAAACACACACACACACACACACACACACACGATCGCATGTACATACTAACTGTCACTGATATATATATACAAAAATAATATGAGTGGAAGAGCTTGGC